>ML805593.1:130597-167929 GCA_009831015.1 Picea engelmannii
TTAAAATGTTATTTCGATGCTTGAAAAGCATTAAGAGAAGGTTCCAAGATCATATATATATATATATATATATATATATATATATATATGATCTTGGAACCTTCTCTTAATGCTTTTCAAGCATCGAAATAACATTTTAAAGATCTTGGAACCTTCTCTTAATTTTTCCTTGGAAAAAAACGTAATTTTTATTTCATCAGTTTGAAATGAAAATCACATTTTGTAGAATACATGGACTCCATGTATTCTTCTAGAGACTGTTAAAGATGGGCTCATATCCTATCCTTTAGAACACAAAAAATAATTACAGAGTATATCATCTGATGGTTGCATGTGTAGGCCATAGTACAAGTAGTTCTCAGAGAATACAAATATAAAGAGACTGATAATACTTTGTCACATATTTGAAATGGGGGTTGTTGAGGCTGAGCATCAATATTAACATAAATAGAAAGAAGACCAAAAAAAACTAATAAGTCTCCACAAAGTTATCTGAAGGATCAATAAAAGGCCTATGATAGTAAGCAAAATGTTCTCCTTCAACATCTTTTGTGATCATTCACTGCCCTGGTGCTAGTTGAAGACCTTGTTTAGATAGGTTATCCACGTCCATATTAAATTCCCTGTATACATGTCGAAAGAGAATGGAGTCAAAAGAATCCATAAATATGAAAATTTCCTTAAGCAATGAAAGTAGTTGAATATTGTGACATGATTGGGTTTTCCACACCCAGTTGATAACATTTAGAGAGTCTCCAAAGATATGGATTGTATTTATTCCTTTTTCACCAACAAAAGTTAATAAGAGCTTCAAGGAAATAAGTTCTACATTGTTATTGGAGCCTAGCCCCAATCCCATTTTGATTTTTTAGAAATGGTTTTCCTTGAGGTAAAGGATGCCCCCCCCTCCACATACAACACCATTTTTTTGAGATGCCCCATCAAAGTAATCCCAAGGTTTTGAGTGATCCACTTCTACTTCCCAAAGAAACCGAGGAGGACCCAAGTCTTTGGACTAGGGAAAGTGATATAAGATGTCTATCCCTTGTGCAAATAACACCTCAAGAACAGTGTAATTTCCCATAAAAATAGTGTTATTATGGATCGACCATATGCCCCAACTAATTATGAGAGGAAGAGCCTTTAGGTTTCAGATGATGACTTTTGATGCCCAATCTTTCCATGCCTCTTCAATCTAGTTTCCTCACCAGGAGAAAATATTACCCACCTATATAGAGACTTCAAGCCATGTTTGAGCCACAAAGAGGTAGTTTAAGAAAATGTGAGTCATCGATTCCTCACTGGCTTTGCAAAGGGAGCACCAACCTGTCTCATTTTCATTCTATCCCAAGTAGGAACTTGATCCATGATCATACACCACATAAAAATACGTGAATTTAGTGGGAATTTTTCCTTCCACATACCTTTCCACCACCAAGAAGGATCCCTTAAATGAAGCTCAATGTTTAGTTGAATGTAACCAAGCTTTGGGGTATAACTCCCATGCGAAGCATATTTCCAGACTAACTCATCTTCTCTATCTATGATACAGATGTGTACTACTTTTAAATCCTGAATGTAGTTTTCCCAAATGCCTATATAGGGTTCGCCTATCCCCAACTGATGGTGACTCTTCCATTATTGAGACCAAATTGAAGTGCAAGCTTATCAACAATTTTATTGAGAAAAAATAACCTCCTGCATTAAGAAGATTAATCAAGTTTGGAAGAAGAGTGTTGTTTTCTCCACTTCATGGCCAAGGATCAGAACCAAGCCTGACCTTTGTTCCTTTCCCAACTCGCCAGGCTAGTCCATCTCCCACTCCTTTAAATTCATGTGTAATCTCCTTCCATGTAATAGATCAACCTGCATGTATTTTTTTTGGTCTTCTAATACAATCCTCAAGGGAGTTGGGTTGAATATATTTTTGATAGATCACAGACAGCCACAAGTTGTTTGTCAATATCAATCTCCAACATGCTTTTGAAGCCAAGGATTTTGAAAAGAGAAAAATATTTTTCAATCCCCATCCTCCAAGAGATTTAGGAAAAGCCAAAGATTTCCAGTTTACCCAGGGGATGACATCAAGATCCTTGGATCTTGCCTCGAGAAATCTGAAGAAAATCCCCCTAGCCTTCTCCAAAACACCCTTTGGGATCCAATAAAGAGACATCCAATAAACTAGAGTTTCTTCCAAGACCAACTTTACCAAGTTCAACCTCCCTACACGAGATAACCACCTTGATGGGTAAATTATATACCTAATTTCACTTCATTAAATTATCGACCAGGGAAAGTAAACTTTGAGTTGTAACACAGTATGAGTCAAGATAGAACCTGAGCTAATTGTTTATATATTCCTACCACCATATTTTGTGACTAAATCCTAGTACTGGAATGAATTCTGGAAAGTGAATTGAATAAGAAAAGGAGAGTAATCTACCCTAGGGATCAAAACTATGCTTTCAACCTACAATTCTATTTTCAAAAGATGATGTAAAATACTTTAAGAAAACCAAAATCTATTTGAGATGTAGAGATACTTATAAACAACAATCTATGAGTATGCAGTGAGAATAAGTTATATTTTCCAAAAGCAATTACTTTGAGTGAATTCTACTTTAAAAGGGATTTTAAAACTAAACTAAGAAATCATCTTTACTTATACAATAAGGAAAATAAGCAACATCATCTAGTTTTCACACTAATCTTATTGAAAAAATGAAAATAATATTATCTAGTTTACACTATCTTGCTAAAAAAGGAAAACATCATCATCTATATGTATCTATGATGGCGAATTATATCACGATGATATCTAAATACGATGGTTGTGTCTACGATGGAGAATTATATCACGATGACATATAAATACAATGGCTACTTCAAATGGAATGAATTCAACACTGACTTCTATAGAAAAGTGTAAAGTGGAAAGTAAACAATCTATTGAAAACTTTTCCATTCAAGGAATATCAATATGTTGCACACATGTTCTTGTCAGAATAAAAAATGACACTTTCATACTTAAACTGGAAATGTATTCACAAAGATATGATTACACAGTCCTGTCGGGGTTAACTTAAAAATGTTCACAATGCAAGTTAAATGATCTATAAATAGTCTTTTAAGGAATATACACAATTCTTCAAGTGATCAACCTGCAAAGAAGATGTATATACTTTCAAACATAATTTCGATGATTAAAAGAGAGTATATGCAGTTGTGACATAGTTAGAAAAATGTCTGTAATTAACAAAAACAGTTTGAATGAGCGACCTGTAAAAGAAAGAGTTATATAAATCTGAATGGACAACAAAATAAGAATGCACAAACTACTGGTGGGCCCCCCAAGTAGTCATACTCCATATTATAGAACAATCACAATTTAGCACATCAACTTGGATTTCATTAAAAACCATAAATATGTATATAATAGTGACAATTCTTTCATCGGTATGAAAATTATCTCATCATAGACATCTCCCTTGTGTTCTGTGGCTTCAGGTATATATAGAGTCTGAGAGGTCGACCACTGAAAGGGTCGACTCTCTCTCAAAACCAGAAAATCATTTAATTGTTCTATTAATAGGAAATGAGTCTTAAAATCATAGACTGAATATAGGAGCTAGATTTAACTATCTAAATTGAAATACAATAGGATCCATATCAAGAGGGCGATAATGGGTAAAAAACCCATGTTCTAGTTTTTCCCAAAAATGCCCGCAAGTATGCTAACAATCAAATATGTTGCGCTCTGAGTTCTGTAATAAGGGTTGGATGGAGGTTCGGATCTATCTACTGAACATTCAGACTATCAGATTAAGGACCGGATGAAGTTCCGGATCACATTTTTTCATGTTTAATAAAAATAACAAGTATTAAGCAATTACATTCATTTAATTAAACATAAATCTCATATTAAGCTATCAAATAAATTCAACACATACCTTATTCATATCCCATATCGATTTGATGAAAATAACCTGATAATAAACTCAAGAAAGGAAATGGAGATACGGAATGCATGATCATTATGTACAAAAAGAGACTTATAGTAAAAAAAAAGTAGGGAAAACATGGAGTCATCATCTCCCCCACTCCTGAGGTTTTGCAGGTCCCTCTACAAAGAAAATGGATTTCAAAAACACAACTATATTCCTGAGGTAGTGACCTGATCTTGAGATAGGAAATGGATTAATCTTTAGGGGCTTCTTCCTCATGTCCTGGAGACTTCTTCTTAGGCCTCCTCCGATGCTTCAACTTCATTCTTTAATTGTAATTGGTAGTAGTCATATCATCAACCAAATGTTGTAGAGAATTCACCTTGGATTGTAGGACAACGTTCTCATGTTGTAGATGACGATCCAATGTTTCACATTCTCCAAGACGTTGGGTCAACTAAGAATTTTCTTGTTGTAATTGTTCAACAATTGGGGATTGAGCAAACTTTTCAGAAGGCTTAGGCTTATCAGTGGATGTGGAAGGTGTGTCATAATTTGTAGAAGGTTTATGAATTGGAGGAGAAGGTGTGATAGTGGCCTCCTGAGGAAGACTATGCATGGAATATTTAGATTTAGTTTCTTTGGCATGCTTAGAATATCCTGTAGAGCCTTCTTTAAGCTTCTTATGAGGACTCTCATGATCAGAGGATGATTGAATAAGGTCTGAGGTAATTGGAGGATTTTTATTGAACTTTCCAACCATACTTCGAGTGCACATACAAGATGGTTTTCCTTTGAACCTGTTAGCACCACACCTCTTTGTAGGAATTGGAGGAAAATCATGGTAAAAAGAGTCCTTCATCTTCTTCTATTTAGATTCAATAGGAGTTGAAGACAATTGAGGATCAACAATAGGATTCTTAGGCTTCTTAGAAGATGATGGAGTAGGATTAATTTGAGGAATTTGAGACTTAGGAGGATGAGGGTGAGATGGATTAGCAGTCCCAAAATCAATTGATTGTTTGGTTGTTTTAACTGTCAAATGAGGGTTCAAAAACTAGTAAAGGAAAGCATCCCAGGTTTTGTCTTGTTTTCTCAATTCTGAGACAACCAGGAGTTTGATAAGGCCATGGGGAAATAGGCTATGGCTAGGTTTTTTCATATTCTTATGAACCCGAGAGGACATTTTCTCAAGACTCTTCGAAAAGTAAAATGGAAAATTCAAAGGTTTACCAAACTTGAAGTGAGCCAAGAGACGAAAATGGAAAGCCTTGAAGGTGGAATACTTACCCTCACAAGTGACTAACCTGGTGATGGAGACCAGAGGGTTAAGAAATTCATCTCTAATCCATCCCCTCAATTAACCCTTAGTCCCTTAAACGTTCTGATATTCTGGTATACAAACCTGATTATAACTCTATTGTGGGAGTTGGTAACCCTTGAACCATCTGTCTCCAAATCATGGGAGTTTTGTGGCAACAACAATAGACTCCTCAGATACTAGAAAAAAAAGTGACCCAATGCAAGCAATCTTACCATCGAACCCGAGGGTGAACTGGAGGGAAACATCATCGTCATGCCCCTACAAACTAGCAAGGAATTTCCCCCATCCTGCATGGAGAAAGATCTATCTGCAGGATGCGAACTCAGGGATAGATAACAATTCATCATATGAAGAGGGTTTGTGGCAATTCGGCATGGTGGGAAGGCAAAACAAAGGAAAATAGAGGAAAAACATAGGAAATGAGAAGTACTCGGTTTCCCTAAATCGGAAATGCGAGCAAGTGTTTGAAATCACGGGTTTACTTGGGATTAATGAGAAACAAATACCATCATTAATGATTATGCATCTCGGCTTCAAAATCGCTATTACTCAAAATAATGATTTGATCAATGTCTAAGTCAAAGACTTGGGCATTTTGATAAAAAAATATTTATCATGCATAGAGTAATTTGTATATGTTAAACCATATGATCTGAATTTATAGATGTTAAAACATATATGTTAAACCATGTTCTAAGTTGGGTTCCAGTTGATATTTACCCGAAGCATTATAAATCACCCTTACAAGTTACTTTATTTTTTATAGTACCTCATCCAACACTCCATCCGACACTTCATCAGGTTTGAAAATTACACAGCAGTCAACAGTAGGCTTGTAATTGCCAAAGTCAGTAGATTGTAAGGCTCTTGTCTGCCAAGGTGGATGAGAGGATGGTTGCAACTGAAGTATCCATTTTGATTGATTTTATTGAAATATAAATACAATGGAGAATGCTTGAGCCAAGAGGTGTTAGTTTCTTAGCCGAGTTCCAATCTCTATAGTGGAAACGAAAGTTTATAACTGGACATAACATAATTGTTGAGTTATGAACACCCCCCTCTCTCTTGGAACAATCAAGCTATGAAAATGATTTGATCAGTTCTTCATTTTATTGGTCATGGGCAGAGGTCTAGAAACCAAAATTGTGATGTAGTACCAAGATTTCCATCTACACATGAACGAAGTAGTTATGAGATTACTAAAATAATATATAACTGATCATATTTCATCATCATAATATGCAACAATTAACAATTGGTGACATATACAACTTGATAAATTTTGTAAAAAAGAATGGTTTCATAGTGTATCTCTTCATGGCATAAATCATATAGCCTTTTCACATAGACTTCCTAAACAAATGAACAGATTTTAGCTCAGGAAATCCCTTCCCTCCTAAGAATAGTATCATTTCCCAAATCAATCATATAGGAAACTGGTCAATCCTTCCAAGATCCTGATATTTATAGCTTTCGAGTGTATAGGTAAATTTCACATGTTAGCCTAGAAAAACTGTTAAGATCATGGCCCCACCTATAAGACAAGACATATTACATATAGTTAAGAATAATTGGACAAGAGGGTCTTAATATCATCTTCAAGTTAGTCTTGAATGGAAAGTTGATGAAGTTCATTTACCTTTGCTTAACCATGCATACTTCTTTTCAGTATTTCCTACAAGTAGTGCCATACATCAGAACAAATTTAAAACCAAAGACTTAGTATTTTTATTTATCATTTTCAATTAACATCCTCTCCAGGTAGAATGCCATGCTGCCAACAAACCTATTCAATACTCTGATGGGTTTACCTAGTCATACCATAGGTCGGTACCTGCTACCAACATACCTGTTCAATATCCCGATGGGTTAGCCTCTTACACCCTTTTTATAGCAGAGATTAGTCCTTACCCTCACCTTTAAGATTTGTATATGAATGTTTCTTTTTTCAAGAAGATGGGGAGACATATTTGAAAACCTTTTTATGGACTGGGATGGTATATGGGTTGGAGGATGATTATTTTCTTTTATATATATTACCTTTATAGATTGTCCCGATGTAAGGGATACTTAAGTGGGATTAACTAATCCAAAGATATGTTATAGTAAAACATTTTATTGTGAGGTGGATGGAACCATTGGAAAATAACAAAAAGATATATGCATGCCCTACTCACCTTCTTCTATTGAATTTAAATGGATGTTTCCATGGCTAACCGTCAGTTAGACCTTCCTGTTACTCTTTTATAAAAATACTCTACTCACCTACTCAGAGATATGGATGGATTGTACTAGTAGCCTCTAGGTTTGATGAGATCAATGTCACTTTTTAATATATTTTCTAGTGGTTGAGGACTATGAGCAACTGTTATAAAAGATTCCCTGAAAGTCTAGGTTGAAAAGAAGATAAAATTCTAAAAATGACTAATGAAGACAAACAATTTTTAATCATGATAAAAGTATTCATTACTCAAATGATGCTCAATAAGATGATGAAATTCAAGTAAAATAACACCTTCTTTTGAAGTAAAATACTTTCTTTTTTCTTTTTTTCCTTGAAATTGTCCATTTGTGAATACTTGCAAAAATTCTAAAACAGCTTGTCAAAAACTTCACCAAAAAAATATTTACATATGTACAACATAGAAACAAAATATTCAAGAACAGGGAAACGGAGAAGAAACTTCCTCATCCCCCAATGCCAATGCCTTGTCAACTGACATGACTTGCATAAAGTATTATTTAGAAACAGGTTTATGGTAAAGCTTAAGTATGTGCCCATTTACTACAAAAGAGACATGTTCATCATCAATTGTTTTTATTTTCACAACCCCATTATCAAACATGGTAACCACTTCATAAGGACCTAGCCATCAGGTGGTGATATTACCTTTAAAATTTTAAAACCTTGAATCAAACAATAGAGCCCAATCTCCAGGTTGAAATTGCTTCTTTTTAATGGATTTATCATGCCACTTGCTTCATTGGTTTTGAACTAAGATCATCCTTTGGATAGCATCATGTCTAATTTCATCTAATTCATTCAATTGTAGGACTCATTGTTTTTGTGCTTCATCTATATCTAATCCCAATTGTGCAGCAATAAGAAAGGTTCTTACTTGGAATTGAATAGGTAAAAGTACTTGTTTTTCATAAACTAGTTCATATGGAGTATGTCAAGTGATGTTTCTCCATGTGGTGTGATATTCCCACAAATCCTCTGGAAGTCTATTAGCCCAATCTCTATGGTGTAGTTGGAAAGTTTTAGTCAAGATAGTTTCCAATACTTTGTTTGTTTATTCCACTTGACCATTATCTTGTGGGTGGTATGGAGAGGACTTACGATGTTTTATCCCATATTTTTCTATTAATTCCTTCATTAGATTAGAAGTAAATTGCGTACCCTGGTTCGTGACAATCTCACGAGGAACACCAAAGTGGGCAAAAATATATTCATAAATAAACTCAACGACAGATTTTTCAATATCCCTAAACAAGCCTTTTGCCTCTACCCACTTAGTGACATAATCTGTGCAAACAAGAATATAGTTCTTTTTACGAGACAAAGGGGGAAATTGGTCCTACAAAATCAAGGGCTCATTTATCAAAAGGTTCGATCATAACTTGGGTATGTATAGGCATTTCATCGACTGATGTGGGTTTTCCTATCCTCTGACAACTATCGCAACTTATTACATATTTGGAAGCATATTTAAAAATGTTAGGCCAATAGTATCCTGAATGTAAAACCTTGTATGTCATAGGTTTATTGGAAAAATGACCACCACATGGTTCATCATGGAAATTTTGTAGGATTTATGCTATCTCATCTTCCTGGAAACATCTACGAAAGATCAAATCTGGTCCAATAAGGAAAAGGTTCTGGCCAACCCATGAGTAGTTAGCACTTTGTGTTATAATTCAACGCTTTTCATAAGGTGAAAAATGAGCTGGTAATTTTCTAGTGGCTAAATAATTTTCCATGTTGGAAATATAACTAAGAGGGGGGGTGAATCAGTTATAATATAAGATTGAAAATTTTCTTGTTCTTTTTTGAATCTTTATAGATTATTATTTAATGTGTTATTGATAACTTAACATGCATAGATATACAATATTTGATCAATCACACAAAATACATAGAGACACATATTTTCATGATGAAACCCATAAAGGGAGAAAACCTATTCTTCTTCGGATGTCAATTAAGCTCCAATATTCATGTACATCATAGTCTTTGAGCACCAACTCAAATATGAGGCTACCACCTCTGATAGCAAGATACAACTTGCAGAGAGCACCAACTCTTAGATTTCTCTAGCACCAACTCCCAAAATATCTTCTAGCACCAACTAGAATTTAGAGGAATACAATCCTCCCTAGCACCACCCTACCACCCTGATTGAATGATAAAAAAAATTACTTACTTTCTTTGTCTCTGATATGGTCTATTACAGCTCCATGTCTCCTCTGCCTTCTTCAGTTTCTATGCTCTGTTCCGCTTCTGCATCGTTATGCTTCTATGCTCTACTATTTTTCCTCTTGGCTCAACACCGCGTCCTGTTCAACTTCTCTTCTGCCTTTTATGCTATGTGCTGACTCTCCATGCTCTTCACTACACTACTAATCTCCCCTTCAGGTTATGCACTACATCTCCTCCTACCCACATGCATCACTATTGGAAAAACTCACTATCTTCTCTGTTCTACATGTCTTTCTCACGACGAGTCCTCTGCCTGATCATCATTCGAAATCTTCGTCTTCTCTGGCGGTTATGTTGAATCTGTTCATCATCAGTGGTTGTTATCCAAATATTCTTTGGCTTCTCTGGCAGTCACAACTCTTCATCTTCTCTATCAGTTACAACCAGTCATTTTTGGCTTCTTTGGCTTCTAAGCCCCTTCCTTCACGTGACCATCGACAGTGACCATACACCCAACGAACAAGCGCTTCGTGACTGGACACTTTAGGAATCTTGGTGTGATACATCTCGATTCTCCCAACTCTTGATATCTGAAGTGGAGCCTAGCGACGTGCTAGCTCCTCCCTTAACCTTCACTGATGTGACCATGGTTGTGACCACAGACCTAACTTTTGAGCACTTCACGATATCAATCTAGTGAGTCTTAGCTCCTTCTTTCGATATGACCTTGGGTGATGATCTCACATGACCACGCGATTGCGGGAATGATGAAAGGCGGTTTGAGGGAAACCCACTTTTCACCCCGCAATTCACTACAGAGCTCCACGTATGGCTTTGGCGATACCATGGTTTTGATTGCGGCACACTCAATAAATATTAAGACCTGAGCATGTTCTGGCCCCGCAATTGAGCATGACCATTGATCTCCAATCCCTTGGCGATGCCACTTGATCAACAATTGTTATCTGCCTTCCTTTCCTCCTTCCATGCACGATCCCAGATCTCCATGATCCATCGACACGTAGCTCCCTCCCAAATCAACGACTACAGTTTATTTCGTGATCCGGGCTTCGGGAGTTTCAACTCTCAAACCCTACTTTCCTCCGTACGTTAATCTTCCAGAGTTGAAAATCCACTGACACGTGTCCCTCTCGGATTAACGGTCGAGATCTCCTTCGGGTCTCCGGACTTCGGAGATTTAAAATCTCAACTTCTCATTTCTTCTGAATGGATATCTTCCAAAATGGAAGATCTGCTGACATCTGTCCTCTTTAATCCAATGGCTATCCTCTGCTCTGGGACTTCTCCCTTCGACATTCTTAGATTTTAGTTTCTCCTTTATTGGCTTCCCTCCGAGCATGTTACCCGAAGTTTGCGATCTAGTGACACATGTCCTCTCGTAGATAGACGGTTCCCATCTTCTTCGGCTATTCAGGCTTCGGCAATTTCAAATCTTTCTCCTTTGTGTTTTCCCGGATTATTTCCATCTGAATGCATAATCTTATGACACATACCCCTCTTGGTGATCAATGACTAGGGTCTTCTTCGGGTCTTCTGCATTCGGGACTTCGGGAGTTTAGTATAATCGATGGTGTTAAAACTCCCGAAGTAAAACTCCCGCAGTGATGTAACTTGCTTACGTCACTTGATGACGTGGCACAACCTAAGTAACTTCCGCGTGTCACTCAGATTCGTGATTTGAACGTACCTGAAATGTCGATTCAAATTGACACTTGTCATTATCTGATTGCGCCATGTGTCCTTGTTGACGTAGTCTTGATGACGTGGATCACCTCATGTGACACATGTTCTTCTCCTAGATCTAACGGTTGCCCTAACTCCTGAAATGTATCTTAGATCAACGACCGAGAGTGACTTCGGAACTTCGTCCTTCGAGACTTCAGGACTTTTCGTTTCCTTTACAACCTGTCAACCACAAACTCCCGAAGTGATCCGCTCCAAAGTTTTGGATCATGTGCCACCTGTCAGTCTTGATGATGGACGATCCCTACTTACTTCGGGACTTCAGTACTTTGACAAGTCCACTCTCCTACACTCATCCAAAGGCTTAACCTTCGTGCATTTATCTATGGATCCAACGAATGTTGATCCTCGACACTCTGATCCAATGGATTAGATATGTACTTCTCCTATGTGCTTCCTCTGGTCACTAGACGTTGATCTAACGGTAACATTCATCGCATTTTCTCCAAATCTGATGGTCCTTATTCATTTCGGATTTTGGGCTTCAGGTAATTCAACTTTCAAGTTGCCAATTCTTCTGAAGTGACATTCCCCAAACAATAACCTCCTCGCAACTTTTGACCTGAACAAAATTTTGTTCATCGATCATGTTCTTATATCGATGGCTCGATATATCTACGGTGCTGCTCTTCTAGCTTATCCTGTCCTTCCACTTAGAATGATCCAATGATTGTCGGGTATTCAGGATTGGTGATCCAATGGCCACTATCATTCTTCCTCCCGATATTTCTCGCCTTCTTCTCCGCCTTCTCTTCTTTCCATCAATGACAAGCACACTCTTCCTGTAAACATGCCAAAAATATCCCCCTTTGGCATTGATGGCAACCCTAAAAGGATGCACTATTGTGCTTAGACCTCCAACTGTAGCATCCAGACAACACCTTTTTCTCCCCCTTTGACATCAATGTCAAAGAAAACAGAGAGTGACTCTGTGCTCCCCCTGATCAGATATACTAGGAGCACTCTCCCCTTGATCAGATAGGCTATTTATCTTGATAACATGGTCATGCTGAACTTCTGGCGCAGATACTCAAAATGAGATTTTGCAAGCGGTTTAGTGAAGATGTCAACAATCTTATCTTTGGATGGAATATAATGCAAAGAAACAATAGTGTTGGTCACCTTTTCCCTCAATAAGTGATACTTGATGGGTATATGCTTGGCATTGGAGTGAAATACAAGATTCTTTGACACACTAATCGCACTAGTATTATCACAATGAATTGGGATCGGTGCAGTATATTTTACCTCCAAGTCTACAAGGGTCTAAATCATCCACAATACTTGGGTACAAAAAGTGGCATCTACAATGTGTTCAACTTCTGTAGTTGATAAGGAAATGGAACCTTTCTTTTTGCTCAACCATGATACAAGGGAATCTCCTAAGAATAATGTGCCTACACTCATGTTTTTCCTTTCATCCATGCAGTTATCCCAATCAACATCTGAATAAACTGATAGTTGAAAATTCTGATTCCTAGGATACCATAGGCCATAGTTCATTGTTCCTTTCAAGTATTTGAATATTCTTTTGACAGCTAACAAATGACTATGTTTAGGTGTAGCCTGCTACCTTCCTACCATTCCAATAACATGCATTATGTCTAGATGGGAGGTTGTGATGTACAATAGGTTGCATATCATAGACCTATATGAACTCTGATCAACATCAGGTGAGTCATCATCCTTGCTTAACTTTCATCCAGTGACCATAGGTGTGCTCATAGGTGTAGAATCTTCCATTTGAAACCTTTTCAAAATTTCTCTTAGATATTTCTCCTGAGAAAGAAATATTCCTTCAGACCTTTGAGTAATTTGCAGACCAAGAAAAAATGGCAGTTCCCCTATCATAGACATTTCAAATTCAGACTGCATGGCAGAAGAAAACCATTGTACCAATGAAGCATTATTGCTTCCGAAGATGATGTCATCTACATAGACCAACACAATGAGAAAATCATTACCCTTTGTTTTGATATATATATTGTTGTAAATTGTTCCTCTCTTGAACCCTTTTTCTTGAAGATACTTATCCAATCTGTAATACCAGGCACGAGGAGCTTGTTTCAACCCATTTAAGGCTTTCTTTAGCCTGCAGACAAAGTCAGGGTTATCTGACAGTTGGAAACCCTCTGGTTGTTCCATATAGACTTCTTCTTTTAGATCTCCATTTAGAAAATCTTCCTTGACATCCATTTGATAGACTTTAAATTGTTTATGACAAGCATAGGCGAGAAACATTATAATAGCTTCTAATCTTGCTACGGGCGCAAATGTTTCATCAAAATCCAGTCCTTCTATTTGAGCATATCCTTCGCAGACCAATCTAGCCTTATTTCTTACAATATTTCCTTTCTCATTCATCTTATTTTTGTAGACCCATTTGGATCCTATTACATTTTTATTTGTTGGCCTAGGAACGAGTTCCCAAGTGTCATTATTTTCAATTTGGTCCAGTTCCTCATTCATTTATTTTAACCAATTTACGTCTTTACTGGCTTCATTAAAGTTCTTGGGTTCCACCATGGATATGAAGGCTATATGTGATTGCTCAGTGTCTTTGATTATCCTTATCCTGGTTTGTACACCTTTGTCTTTCTCACCAATTATCTGACTTTCAGGATGATTCTTTTGAGTAATTCAGGAGGAAGGATTTGATGTTGATTGTTGTCCTAACTCTTCTTGTCTGGGTGTCTCTTCTCCACCTGATTCATCATCTTCTTGTGACTCTGAGATTTGTTGTTCTTCATTTTCATTATTCTCATCATATTTTTCAACTGGCTTAGTCCTTATTCTTTGTTGATCTTTTATAGGAGCTTCTTCACCAATTCGAACATCAATACAGTCTACTAATTTATGCATTATTTTGTTAAAGCATTTGTATCCTTTACTGTTCGTTGCATATCCTAAGAAGATACCTTAATCATCTTTGCTATCAAATTTTCCTAGATTATCATCATTATTATTGATGTAGCATTTACTTCCAAATACTTTGAAGTGCTTGATTGATGCAGGTCGACTAAACCACAACTCATATGGAGTTTTATCACTATTCGGCCTTAGATGCGCATTTTTTAGAATATGAACAACCATGTGAACAACCTCCACCCAGAAGGTTTGTGAAATGTCCCTTTCACTCATCATAGCCCTTTCCATCTGCTGAACTGATCTATTTTGGCATTCTACGACTCCATTTTGTTGAGGAGTACCTGGAGTAGTATATTCTCTTTTAATTCCATGTCTATCAGAAAATTCTTTGAAGTCTCCTAACAGAAACTCTCCTCCCCTGTCTGAGAAAATTTCCTTTAACTTCCTCCCTGTGTGATTCTCAACTAGCACCTTAAACTTTTTGAACTTCTCAAACGCATCAGATTTTTCTCTCAGAAATGCAACCCACATAAGTCTGGAGAAGTCATCAATGACTAACATAAAGTAAAGTTCTCCTCCAGTTCCTTCCTTTTGAGATGGTCCACACAGATCCATATGATCAATTTGAAGTGGTTTCTCTAAATATGTGAAACTCTTTGATTTGAATTGATCACGAGTCAGCTTCCCCATTTGACAGGATTCGCATACCGAGTTATTAGGCTTAGATATTCTTGGAAGGTCTTTCACAACACCTTCATTAATCAATTTGACAATATGATCAAAATTCAGGTGTCCAAGCCTTCTGTGCCATAAAAATATTTCATCAATTTTTCTTAAATGGCATTTCTCCTTATCTTCCTTCAGAATATATACATTGTTTTTAGTTCTAACCCATTTTGCAATCAACTCTCCCATGTTTACTATCTTTATTTTACAATTCTTGACAGTGAAAGTGACTTCACATCCTCTGTCACATAACTGACTGACACTAAGAAGATTATTCTTTAAACCATCAACAAATAATACATATTGAGATTTGCTTCTTCTATTACTTAATCTTACTAGACCTTTACCTCTGATCTTTCCTGGAGCATCATTTCCAAAGGTCTCACTCCATGATTTATTTTCTTTGAGTGATAGGAACTTACTTTTGTCACCTGTCATATGACTGAAGCATCCACTATCAATATACCGGGGGTCTTTTTGTCTTTGAGCTGACAACACTAATCCACACTTGTTATCTTCATTCTTCTTCCAAACCTTGACGTTTTCATCTCTGTGTTTTGAATCTGGATTATAGTTCTTTAAGCGACAGTCTGCAGCTTTATGTCCATAATTATGGAAGATGTAACATTTAGGTTCATTGAATAAAGGATCATAATGATTGTTATGTTTAATCTGCATCCCTTTCCAAGCCATCACATGATTTGTAGTCTGTGGTTGTTTGTTACTTTGCTATCTCATTCTTTTTTGTGGCAGATATTTATTCCTTGGTTGTCTTGATTGCTCATGTCTTAATCTTAAAGAAAAATTTACAGCTTTGTGGCCAAAGTTAGAGCAGTAAAAACAATATCCATAGAAAAGATCTTTGTACCTGGAAAATGATTGTCTTCTTTGAGCAAGTCGATTTATTCCATGCTGATGATTTCCTTGAGAAGAGGGTGTATTATTTCTTTGTTCTACAGATTCAGTTCTGGTATTTTTTCCTTCACTCCTCCTTGGCGGCTGATTCTCTTCCTTTGTTTCTGCAGGTTTGTTGTTGTCAATGGTTGTAGATTTGACAAACTTGATGGATTATTTGTTGCTTGGTTGACCACTACTTGATCACTCTTCATAAACCAAACCAGTTTTGAACTTCAAATTCCTTTGCTAATTCAGAATGGAGGTTAATCCTTATGAGACTTTAATACTTGTCAAATTCTGATGATATAAGGCCTAGAATTTCTCTAGATCTTTTCTGACAGTCACTACTTCATCTTCCAATTTTACACCTTTTGTTTAGACTTCCTTCAATTGTTGTTTGAGGATGTATTCGATCTTCTTAGCTTCTTCTAACTTAACATTCAATAGAGAAATCTCTTCAGTTGGTTCATTGCATGTTTTCTCATACCTGAGCAGTAACTATTTTTCTTTTCTTTTCTCTGAGTCTATCAATCTCTTCCATGGCATTGACAAGTTCTCCTTCAAGATCTACTACTTCTTCACAATCAATGAACTCACTTCCCGTCTCTTCAATGTTTAGATCTTTTAAATCTATTAGCATGATATCATTTATTTTATATTCAATAGAAGAGTCACTGCTTTCATCATCTGAGGGATCATCATCATTGTTTACAGAAAGGATTTTCTTCTTAAAATTATTCTCTTTATAGACCTTCTTGTGTTTGTGCTTCTCTTCATCGTTATATGTCTGATCCTTTATTTTGTGATGACACTTATATGAAAAATGACCTATCTTACCACAATTGAAACATTTGAAGGGCAATTTACCTTTGTATTTTCCTGATCCTTTCTTCAGACTTCTCACAAAATTTTCTTCAATCTCATCTATATCAGAGTCTGTGTTTTTCTCTGCTTTAAAGGATGTCTCTCTTGTAGTGGATTTGCTTTTGGTGATTCTCATTTCATAAGAAGTTAGGGTTCCAAGAAGTTGATCTAGTGTCAACGTTTTGAGATCAGTTATTTCCTCTATAGCAGAGACCTTTGAGTTAAATCTATCAGGAAGAGATCTTAATATTTTATGGACTAGAAAAGGTTCATCTATTGTTTCACCTAGACCTTTCATAGTGTTGACGATTTATTCTATACGTAATAAGTACTTACTGATAGTTTCTTCTTCATCCATCTTTAACTTCACAAATTTCAATCTGCGAGTCTGTAGTTTTGCCTCTTTCACCTTTTCATTACCTTCATTACTACTTATCAGCTTGTCCCACATAACTTTTGCTGAATCACAATGCATGAATTTGACAAACTCGACTTCTACAAATCCAGTGAGGATGGAATTCATTGATTTTGCATTAAAGCTAAACTCCAACTTATCATCTTTTGAGATCAAGACTACAGGCTTCACATATCCAGTTTCAATGACATACCAAACATCAGCACCCAAAGACATTAAATATGTTCTCATCCTTATTTTCCAGAACGAAAAATTTGTTCCATCAAACATAGGGGCTCTATTAGTTGAACTCCCTTCATGACTAGTCATGTTCAAGCTTATGGATCTACCTTTGATCAAAGGCACCGGCTCTGATACCAATTGTTGGAAATATAACTGAGAGAGGGGGTGAATCAGTTATAATATAAGCTTGGAACTTTTCTTGTTCTTTTCTGAATCTTTTTAGATTATTATTTAATGTGTTATTGATAACTTAACATGCATAGATATACAATATTTGATCAATCACACAGAATACACAGATTTTCATGAGTAAACCCATAAAGGGAGAAAACCTCTTCTTCTTCAAATGTCAATCATGCTCAAACCTTCATGTACATCATAGTATTTGAGAACCAAATCAAATATGAGGCTACAACCTCTGATAAAAAGCTTCAACTTGCATAGAGCACCAAATCTCATATTTCTCTAGCACCAACTAGATGGAAACACCAACTCCTATAATATCTTCTAGCACCAACTAGAATTTAGAGGACTACAATCCTCCCTAGCACCACCCTACCACCCTAATTTAATATTACAAAACTTTAATTACTTGCTCTGTCTCTGATATGGTCTGTTACATCTCCATGTCTCCTCTACCTTCTTCAGTTTTTATGCTCTATTCCGCTTATGCATCATTCTGCTTCTATGATCTGCTCTTTTCCTCCTGCGCTCAACACCACGTCCTGTTCATCTTCTCTTCTACCTTTTATGCTCCGTGTTTCCTATGCATGATCTTCACTGCACCACTAATCTCCCCTTCAGTTTATGCACTACGGCTCCTCCTACCCACATGCATCACTGTCGAAAAAACTCACTATATTCTCTGTTCTGCATGTCTTTCTCACGTCGAGTCCTCTACCTGATCATAATTCGAACTCTTCATCTTCTCTGGAAGTTATGTTGAATCTGTTCATCATCAGTGGTTGTTATCCAAAGATTCTTTGGATTCTTTGGCAGTCGCAACTCTTCGTCTTCTCTGTCAATTACAACCAGTCATTTTTGGCTTCTTTGGCTTCTAAACCCCTTCCTTCACGTGACCATCGGCAGTGACCATACGCCTAACCAACAGGCGCTTCGTGACTGATGACTTCGGGAATCTTGGTATGAGACATCTCGATTCTCCCAACTCTCGATATCCGAAGTGGAGCCTAGTGACGTGCTAGATCCTCCCTTAACCTTCGCTAATGTGACCATGGCTATGACCACAGGCCTAACTTATGAGCACTTCGCGATATCGGTATAGCGAGTGCTAGCTCCTTCTTTTGATATGAACTTGGGAGATGATCTCACGTGACCACACAATTGAGGGTGTGACCAAAGGCGGTTTGAGGGAAACCCTCTTTTCGCCCTGCAATTCACTACAGAGCTCCACGTATGCCTTTGGCGATACCGTGGTTTTCATTGAAGCCCGCTCAAGAAAAAGTAATACCCGAGCATGTTCTGGCCCCATAATTAAGCATGACCATTGATCTCCAATCCCTTGGTGACACCACTCAATCAACGATTGTTGTCTTCCTTCCTTTCCTCCTCCCATGCGCGATCTTAGATCTCCACAATCTGTCGACACATAGCCCCCTTCCAAATCAACGGCTACAGTTTATTTTGTGATCCAGGATTCGAGAGTTTCAACTCTCAAACCCTGATTTCCTCCGTACGTCAATCTTCTGGAGTTGAAAATCCACTGACACGTGTCCCTCTCGGATTAACAGTCGATATCTCCTTTGGGTCTTCGGACTCCAGAGATTTCAAATATCAACTTCTCATTTCTTCTGACTGGATATCTTCTGAAATGGAAGATCTGCTGACATATGTCCTCTTTAATCCAACGACTATCCTCCACTCCAGGACTTCTCCCTTCGACATTCTCAGATTTCAGTTTCTCCTTGCTCATCTTCCCTCCGAGCGTTTTACCCATATCTTGCGATCTACTGACACCTGTCCTCTCGTATATCGATGAATCCCAGCTGCTTTGACTATTCAAGCTTTGACGATTTCAAACCTTTCTCCTTCGCATTTTCCCGAAGTATTTTCGCTTGAATGCATAAGCTTCTGACACGTACCCCTCCTGGCGATCAACGACCAAGTTCTTCTTCGGGTCTTCGACATTCGAGAGTTTGGGAATTTAGTCTAATCACTAGTGGAAAACTCCCGAAGTAAAACTTCCGCAGTGACGTAACTTGCTTACGTCAGTTGATGATGTGGCACGACCTGAGTAGTTGTCGCGTGTCACTCAGATTCGTGATTTTCACATGCCTAAAATGTTGATTCAACTTGACACTTGTCATTATCTGATTATGCCATATGTCCTTACTGATGTGGATCTCCTCATGGGACACATGTTCTTCTCTTGGATCTAACGGTTTTCCTAACTCCCGAAATGTATCTTAGATCGACGGTTGAGAGAAACTTCGGACCTTCATCCTTCGGGACTTTTCATTTCCTTTCCAATCACAAACTCCCGAAGTGATTCGCTCTAAAGTTGTGGATCATGTGCCACCTGTCAGTCTTGATGATGGAGGGTCCCTACTTACTTCAGGACTTTGACAAGTCCGCTCTCCTACGCTCATCCAAAGGCTTAACCTTTGTTAAGTACCAAAATAGATCTACAAATATAATCACCACAAATACTGAATACACAATAGATCCACAAAGCAAGATAGAAGAAACCACACTTTATTATATCAAAACCCTTGAGGTAGGGAAACACCATACAATGGATCCTATTATGGAAGGGATCCTCTCATATTTACTTGCCTCTTCTAGGGGGCATCCTCCTATTGAGCTACAACTCACAATACAATAATTCTCTTCATGTCTCATTACATTGCTTGAACCCCTTTATATAGTGCTACCATCACCTAAGAACATTCTAGAGGAGGAATATTCTAGAAGTAGAACCTTCTAAGAAGTCCTCTTACTTTTATTATATCTAACTACCCATTTATTATATCTAACTACCATAGTGGGCCTTATTTAATAATATAGTGGACCTAGTCCACCTTACATTGAATGGCCTCCACTATTATCTCTATGGGCCCTCTAGGCCCCCCCATTACCTCTCTAGCTACCTTACATTCCATCCCCCTTGTGAAAGTGTTGTCCTCAACGCTTGATGCACAACCATATACCAGGGTCCCATGGATAAGTGTGGACCATAGTGTTGAAGTAGACTAGAGAAATAGGGTCCCATTGAGAAATGGAAGCCACCATGATGAAGTAGTCCAACTTCCATTGTAAACCAGGGCTCCATGTCCAATTTCTCATGTGAACCCCACATGGAAGATATTGGCACCCAATAACGAACTGAAAATGATGCTCCCAATACTGACACCTATCATGTGGATCCAAATAAGAATATCCATCCACATGGTGATAGATGATCAAAGATGAATCTGGAAGGACCAATACCATTGTAGAATATGCAAGTTGGATGCTAGTAACTAGCTCCTGATGTGGGGCATTGATGTTATCTACAGAAGGTGGAGTAGAGTCATCAAATAAAATATGGAAGTGGTTGTCATCCTAGAAATGACAACTATCCATGTACCAATCATAGCAATCGGACTCAAAATCATACCAAGCATATATTTCTTGATTATATTCATCCCTGAGGTCTGCGATAAGAAACCTCTCCTGCATGTTATCCAAAGAATCTTGAATACTATGAAAACTATCATTGAAACCATCCACAAAGCCATCCAATCTGTCATTCAATGTGTCAAACGATTGGGCTTTGAATGCTTCAGTAATAGTAGAATTTATTTGAGGGTTTAAGAGGAAATATCCATATGAGAACCCTATGAACTCTTCGGTCCCACATTCGTCATGAAAAAACCCAAAAAATAGAACAATAAGTTACGACATAAAATCTTGGCTTTTTCTAGAAAACCCTAAAAAACCGTTGAATTTAAAATGCTCATAACTTCACTTCCCGGACTTTGTTTCAGATGATTTGTTTTTTGAAATTGGGTGAAATTGTGAGATGAACTCATATCTATAATTTGTTTGGGAAAATTCGGCCTCCAGCTGCTACAGAAATAAAAAATAATCGCGTCGTCGTCCACGGAAAAAACCTTGAAAAATTGCATATTTTAAAACTTCAATATCTTGACTTCCTGGACTTCATTTCAGACGATTTTGTTTTTCAGCATGGGTTTTTTTCTGAGAGGAACTCATATCTACAACTTTTTTTTGCAATTTTTTTACAGAAATATACTGAAAATTTCTGGAATGTCGCGACCCTCTTTTTTTCTTCTCTGAAAAAAAAATCTGCAAAAATAAAAAATATTTGCCCACAATGTCTGCCAAGGAAAGTGCTCTGATACCAATTGTTAAGAACCAAATACTAAATAAAAAAGAACCAAAACAGATTTACAAGAATAATATGAAAAATCTTCTCTATTATTATCAAACCCTTGAGGTAGGGTAACACCATACAATGGATCCTATTATGGAAGGGATCCTCTCTTGTTCACTTGCCTCTTCGAGGGGGCATCCTCCTAATGAGCTTCGGATCCAAATACAATACTTCTTCTTCATATCTCATTACATTGATTGAACCCCTTTATATAGTGCTACCATCACCTAAGAACATTATAGAGGAGGAATCTTCTAGAAGTAGAACCTTCTAAGAAGTCCTCTTACATTTATTATATCTAACTACTCATTTATTGTATCTACCATAGTGTGCCTTATTTAATAATATAGTGGACCTATTCCACCTTACATTGAATGACCTCCACTATTATCACTATGGGCCCTCTGGGCCCCCCCATTACCTATCTAGCTACCTTACAACCTTCGTGCATTTATCTCTAGATCCAATGGTTGTTGATCCTTGGAGCTGAGATCCAATGGATCAGATCTATATTTCTCCTCTGCGCTTCCTCTAGTCACTGGACATTGATCTAACGGTCATCAAATTTCTCCAGATCTGATGGTCCTTATTCATTTCAGATTTTAGGCTTCAGGTAATTCGACTTTCAAGTTGCCAATTCTTCCGAAGTGAGATTCCCCGAACAGTAACCTCCTCGCAAATTTTGACCTCAACAAAATGTTGTTCATTGATCATGTTCTTAGATCGATGGCTCGATCTATATATAGTGTTTCTCTTCTAGCTTATCCTATCCTTCCACTTAGAATGATCCAACGGTTGTCGGGTATTTAGGATTGGTGATCCAATGGCCACTGTCGTTCTTCCTCTTGAGCTTTCTCGCCTTCTTCTCCGCCTTTTTTTCTTGTCATCAATGACAAGCACACTCTTCCTGTAAACATGCCAACATTCCATATCTGTAAACCATGTAGTGTTTACGGAGATGGAAAATATATGTTCATCTGGAAAAACTATCATCAACAAGAACAATATCACCTTCATGATTAATGCGAGAGAGAAAGTCAACTACTAAGTTCTCTTTTCTTGTTCTGTCAATGACAGTGATATTAAACTCTTGTAATAAAAGGAGCCACCTAGTTACTCGACCATTGGTAATAGGTTTGTTCGTAACAAATCTAATGGCAGAGTGATCTGTATGTACACAAACTTCATATCCTGTAATATAATGGCGAAACTTGTTAATGGCATGGACGACTGCTAAGAATTATTTCTTAGTGACTGTATAGTTCATCTCAACAGGAATCAATTTTTTACTTACAAAGTAAATGCAATAATATTGTTGGTCTTCCTTTTGTCCTAACACCCCTCTTATTGCAGTATCAGAGGCATCAATTGATATATGAAATGGAGGGGCCCAATTGGGTCCTCTAAGAACCGGTGCCACAGATAATTTATATTTTAAGGTTTCAAAGGTAGTTTGACAATGGTCAGTCCAAATAAAGTCAACATCTTTTGTGAGAAATTTAAACATTGGTGCGACAATTTTCGTAAAATTTTCGTTGAATCGTCGGTAGTAACTGGCATGTCCAAGAAATATTCTCACCTCCTTTGGAGTCTTTGGAGGTGGGAGTTTGAAAATTACCTCAATATTAGTAGGATCCACTTTAATCCCTTTGGATGAAACATGATTCCCTAAGACTACTCCTTTAGTCAATAACATTTTACACTTCTCATGACTTAAGGATAAATTCATCTCTTGACATCTGATCAGAACCTTTCTAAGGTTATCTAGGGATTCTTGAAAATTATTACCATATACTGTAAAATCATCCATATACACTTCCACACAATCATGAATGAGATCAACAAATATCCCTAATATTGCTTGTTGGAATGTGGCATGAGTGTTACACGAACCAAATGGTACAACCCTATAAACATAAGTGCCCCAAGGACAAGTGAAAGTAGTCTTTTCCTGATCCTAAGGTGCTATTAGAATTTGATTATATCCGCTATATCCATCAAAGAAGGAAAAATATTACTTCCCTGACAAGGTATCCAAGACTTGGTCAATGAATGGAAGAGGAAAATAATCCTTAAGAGTGGCCTTATTAAGTTCCTAGAAGACAACATAGATTCTCCATTTTTTGGCTACTTTATTTGAAACCACTACAAGTGGGGATACCCATTTGATGTCAGAAATTCGATAAATAAAACCAACATTCAATAGTTTTTTGTATTTCCTCCTTCACTATATCTTTTAGTGCTAGATTCATCCTTCTTTGAGGTTGCCTAATTGGTGTTACTTCTTCCTGAGTATAGATATGATGGATACATGTGTCGGGGTGTATACCCCTCATATCGATATATTCCCAGGAAAATTCTCCCAATTGGTCCTTAAGGACGTTCACTAATTGTTCTTGTTGATCTACATCTAGTCCTGAATTGATATGTAGGAATTTTCCAGGACTAATCTCATAAGGCATGGTATAGGTTCCGAAAGATTAATATATTACAAAGATAAAAGATGTTGAAGAAAGAGTTTATGGATCCAAATTTTCTTGAAATTATTCACCAAACATATAATCAAATAGAGGGAAAGACTGAGGAAAATCAACACATGTGATTGAAGAAATGAATTGATTTAACACATTCTCTGTCATTTTCTCCTGAAGTGCCCAGGAGTGATTAAGTGTTTCCAGATATTATTCCAAGATCCATTTAAGAAAAAGGGTTCTTATTGCATCATTTTGAAGGTCATTATATTTCTATTTTTGTGAAATATAGGTGAACCATTCCATGTAATCTTCAAGACACTCGTCTTCTAATTGTTGAATTTTAAATATATCATTCTGAGAATCTTTATATTTTATATAGTCTTGGTATTTCCTAAGGAATATGGTCTTCATATCTTCCCAAGATATGATACTAGACTCTTTTAATCCCATGAATGATCTAAGTGCAAAATCTTTAAGAGTGGCAAGGAATAGTTTTAATTTTTAAGCATCTTGCAAGTAGTTATAAATTCTACACAAGATGTCATATTCAAACATGAAGGTATCCATATCCTCACTGCTCTTACCATAAAACGTAGGTAGTGAAGAAGGAAAATTTTTCTTCATATTAACATTTTGCATGGTATCCAAAATTGGAAACCCAAAAGTGGTTTTTGTTTGGTTTCCTACCTCTTCTCCTTCATCATTTCTCACATGATTATGGTCCTCATGTTCATCCATACTTATTTGATTCCCAAAAAGAGAATACCTTAGTGGTTTTATTCTTGGATATAATGAGGTGGCCCAACGTTCTTTTTCAGGAGAGATATTTCTTTGATGAAAAGAATTATCTACTATTTGGATTTCAGGGACTTTGTTCGAGCCTGCTAAAATTATTAGTTCAGAAGTTGTTGTTTCAACTTGTGACACAACTAAATTTGTTGAACTTCCAAAGAGGGCATTCACTTGTTCAGGGTCAATGACATCTATAAAGTTTGAATCCCCTGATGGTGGTAAAAAGGAAAAAGTTGTGTTGGTTGGTTTTGATGATGAGAAATTGGAAGGTTCGAGTGGTTTTACCTCCTTTCTTTCTATTGTTGGTGTCTCAATTTTTTGTTCTATGGTTTCCTCAGTTCTTGTCTCTACTGAAATATCTTTAGCTTTCTGGGTTGAGCTGTCTCCCACTTGTACCTTCCGATACAGTTCTGCAGAGTTTATAGATGGAGTATTTCTTCCTCCAAAAAGGTTAGAAGGAACTGTTGGAAGTTTTGGATTGGTTTTAACATATATACCCTTTGGATCCCTAGGTTTGTTCATGAAAGCAAAACTAAAAAAGAACTACCATTGGATTTGGGGGAACCTGTTATAACAAATGTGCAGGTTCTTACCCCTCGTCTTAACATTCCCCTGCCACCAAATTAGCACTAGTGTTTAGAAAAAATCTACTTCCTAATTGTTTTCTACCTTTGGACAACTCCCCGATAACGATGCCAAAAATGATGGGTAAATTATATACCTAATTTCCCTTGATTAAATTATCGACTAGAGCAAGTGAAATTCGAGTTGTAACACAGTATGAGTCAAGATAGAACATGATCTAATTGTTTATATATTCCTACCACCATATTCTATGACTAAATCCTAGTACTAGAATGAAGTCTGGAAAGTGAATTGAACAAGCAAAGGAGACTAATCTACCCTAGGGATCAGAACAATGCTTTCAACGTAAAATTATATTTTCAAAAGATGATGTAAAAGACTTCAAGCAAACCAAAATCAATTTTAGATGTAGAGCTACTTATAAATAACAATCTATGAGTATGCAATGAGAATAAGTTATCTTTTCCAAAAGCAATCAATTTGAGTGAATTCTACTTTAAAATGGATTTTAAAACTAAACTAAGAAATAATCTTTACTTATACAATAAGGAAAATAAGCAACATCATCTAGTTTTCACACTAATCTTATTGAAAAAAGGAAAGCAATATTATCTAGTTTACATTATCCTGCTGAAAAAGGAAAAAAACATCATCTATTTGTATCTACGATGGAAAATTATATCACGATGATATATAAATATGATGGTTGTGTCTATGATGGTAAATTATATCACGATGACATCTAAATAAAATGGCTACTTCAAATGGAATGAATTTGACACTAAATTCTATAGAAAAGTGTAAAGTGGGAACTAAACAATCTACTGAAAACTTTGTCATTCAAGGAATATCAATATGTTGCACACATGTTCTTGTTAGAATCAGAAGAACATTGTCATACTTAAACTGGAAATGTATTCACAAAGATATGATTACACAGTCATGTAGGGGTTAACTTAAAAATGTTCACAATGCAAGTTAAATGAGCTATAAACAGTCTTTTAAGGAATATGCACAATTCTTCGAGCGATCAACCTACAAAGAAGATGTATATACTTTCAAACACAATTTCGATGATTAAAAGAGAGTATGTGCAGTTGTGACATAGTTAGAAAAATGTTTGTAATTAACAAAAACAGTTTGAATGAGTGACCTACAAAAGAAAGAGTTATATAAATATGAATGTACAACCAAATAATAATGCACAAACTACTGGTGCCCCCCCCCCCCAAGTAGTCGTACTCCAGCTTATAGAATAATCACAATTTACCACATCAACTCAGATTTCATTAAAAACCATAAATATGTATATAACAGTGACAAGTCTTTCAGCAGTATGACAATTATCTCATCATAGACATCTCCCCTGTGTTCTGTGGCTTCAGGTATATATAGAGTCTGAGAGGTCAGCCACTGAAAGGGTCGACTCTCTCTCAAAACCAGAAAATCATTTAATTGTTCTATTAATAGGCAATGGGTCTTAAAATCATAGATCGAATATAAGAGCTAGATTTAAATGTCTAAATCAAAATACAATAGGAGCCATTGCAAAAGGGCGACAGTGGGTAAAAAAACTCATGTTCTAGTTTTTTCCCGGAAACGATCGTAAATATGCTAACGACGAAATATGTTGTGCTATGAGTTCCTTAATAAGGGTCGGATGGAGGTCCAGATCTGTCTGCTGAACATTCGGGTTGCCGGATTAAGGACCGTACAACATTTTTTCTTGTTTAATCAAAATAACAAGTATTAAGAAATTGCATTCATTTAATTGAACATAAATCTCATATTAAGCTATCAAATAAATTCATCATATACCTTATTTGTATCCCATATTGATTTGATGAAAATAACCTAATAATAAGCTCAAGAAAGGAAATGGAGATACGAGATGCATGATCATTATGTAAAAAAAGAGACTTATAGTAGGAAAAAAGTAGGCAAAACATGGAGTCATCACATCTGAAGCTCCACAACTTGAGGAATTTATCTATCTTGCAAAGCAACCAGTTCTAGTCCTCCTTCCTATAACAGTTCAGTTTAAGATGGAAGCCTAGATATTTCAATCCTACCTCAAACACTTTTATTTCAAAGGGAAATAAATTGGAATAATAATTCAACTCTTCTTCCTCCATGTTATTGGCTGACAAGGTAGAATTTCTACATTAATCATCATTATTGTTTCCTTGCTAAATAAATACAAGATAGAGCTCAAATTGTTTGCATCTCCCCTTAGCCCATTGCAGAAAAGAAGGACATCATCCACAAAACATATATGAGAGAGTTTGAGCGTGGGAGAGATTGGGATTCCTTGAAACTCCAATTTATCCTTTGCATAGATCATGGCCTTGTTGAGGCCCTCTACAACCAGAAGGAAAAGGAGGGGAGAGAGAGGGAAACCTTGTCTCAACTCACGTCCCGCATTAAAGAACGGGGAAGCTGAGCCATTAATAATAACTGCAAATGATGTTTAGGTGATGCAACGCATTACCCAATTAATAAGAGGAACTTCAAATCCCAAATGGGTGAGGAGGATCCTGATGTATAACCATATTACTCTAGCATATGCCTTTGAAAAGTAAATATTTAAAACAACCCTTTTACCTTTCCTGGTTTTCAAGGAATGAAGCCCTTCCTGCGCCACCCCAATGGCTTCATGTTTTTGTCTTCCTTCCAAGAACCCGAATTTTTATTTAGTTATCGAGGCTGAGAGGATAGATTTAATTCTCCTTGTGATCACTTTGGACACCACTTTGTAAAGACAATTGCACAACGAGATCGACCTAAAATCATTCAGAGAACGAGGAGAGTCAAATTTGGGAATCATTGCAATAAAAGTTGTATTGATGGGGGGGAAATGTGACCTTCCTTCTGGGTTTTCTCCACCACTTATAAGAGTCCTTGATGATGAGTTCATAAAAAACCCAAGAAGAATTCTACGGTCCACCCATCTAGGCCTGGGATTTTGTTTTTATGGAAACTATATAAGACTTCTTGCAATTCCACCTTAGTGACCTCATCCATTAAGGCCCTATTTTCATCCTCATTCACAAACCTTGGGAAGAATTGGGCCATTCTGAATACCTCAACATCATTTACTATAATTATCCTCTCGAAAGAGGTCTTGGAAGTGCCTTCTCCCAAGGTGTACTAAACCTTCAAATGATGTAACTTTCCTCCCTACTGAATCCATTAGACTCCAGACTGTGTTGGAAGTTTTTCATCCCTTTGCGTATGCCTGGAGGAATTTGGTATTTTCATCCCCACTTTCCAGCCAAGTAGTTCAACGTTTTTGGCGCCATACTTCTTCCTTTGCTTCCAAAAGGGTTATTTTTTTCTTTTCTGAGGATAATAATTCCTCTTTGGGGAATATTACATTAGTATTGTTATTTTATTTATGTCGACTTGGGTCCATTAGTTGTAATTGTACCTCCTAGTCTCCTATATATACCAAGGAGATCTTTTCATTTGGAATTATCTTGTATTTGTGAATTCATGTGATGTATAAGGAGGTTTCCCCCTAGAAGAGGCTTATTATCTGAATTTGTCTCTTTTTCAAGGTTGGAGTACTTATTCTTAGGTTTTTATGCTATTTTGATATTTGGTTCTTAATATTTGGTATCAGAGCTAGACAATCCTCAAGAGTGGCTTCTTCAAAACAAGTCTTCTTGGAATTTTCGCTACAACTTTTTTAATGGAAGGTTTCTAGATCTGGAATTTATATGGTGTAGAGGACAAATATAGATCTAACTTGGATCCAAATTTAATATCTTGGTTCGTTATATTTTTGGAGATACATTATGTTCAAGTTAAGGATTTTGACTAGTCCGAAACTAGTCTGAAACATGTCTTCTTGGAATTTTCGCTCTTGATTTGTTTCGGCTTGGTTTCAGGTTTTGAAATTTTTACAGTACGAAGGAAGAATAGTGAAGTATATTTTGTAAAAATTCAATCCCTTTATTCATTGTACTATGAAATGTATTCTCTGAGGAAATTAGGGTTTTTGGATGGTCTAGATTTCAGTCTAAAACAAGTGTTCTTGGGAAAACTAGTATATCTAAAGCTATAGACCTCCAAATTGACTGAGAAATGTTCCATTGGTTGGGGCATAGACCAAAGTTTTACTGGTGAAAATTTAAAGTTTTGAATTGAAGACAGTGACACGTGGCAGGTTGTACAAGTTCGCTCTCCTGAAAGGGAAAAAATCAACACATCTTGGGAAAGTTATCATAAAATTCTATTGGAAAATACAATCTTGGTCTAACCTGTGGGGTTGGAAAGAAGACACATTAGGATACCCCAAGTTGAAATTTTAGACTCATAAGGACCGAAATTGCAGAGCTACAATAGAATAAAGTTCGGCTAGCAGAAGAGTCTGCAAATCATGGTTTTAAAAGGTGCATTTGTTTTTTGGAAATTTGCATATCTTTTAACTAGAATATCCAATTGGGGTGATTCAAAAAGTGGAATAAAGTGGGAGAAACGAAGTATCACATAAATTTGGGAGAATATTATGGATTTTTAGGTACAGAAGTATTTCGACATCTCTAAACGTAGGATCTATCATTACTTGTCAGCGCTACAACTTGGGGATAGTATGGTTCTTCCAAGTACCTAGAGTATATCAGAAGGCCCCACTAATACAGATTTGAGCTCCCATGTACCTGGCATATATCAGGAGACCCCATAGAATCCCAAGGCCAATCGAGTAAACCTTTTGGCCATCTTTTTTCTATAGTACGCCGAGAACAACACTCGGGGAGATCACTTTCTAGTACCTGAATAGTCGGATAGTACGTCTAAGGGTATGGTCAAGCCTCCTTAGTTGGTGCCATAAGATAATGGGTAGAGTAATAGTTGGAACCTGCATGTATATCAGAGATATATAGCACCTGGAACTCCCTTGTCTGTGAGGACCTATTCCTAATCCAATTAGGAATTACTACCTTGTAGTGATACTTGGAAAATATGCCACCAAAATAGGGAACTTCTACACCAAATAACCCCTCAGACAACCCTGCTTGGACTCTTGATGAAGGTGAAGAAATGCGTAAGGACATAGATGATTTACAAAATAAGGTGGTAACAAAAGATGAACTACAAAATATGATGGATTCAACTGAAGCTAAGTTGTAAGTGATGATGGATACTAATATGGATGGATTAAAAGGGTAGATCATGGAAGGGTTGAAAAATTTGCTAATATAGAGGCCACCTAAAAGTGACAATGTATCCCATGAAATGCATGATGAGGACATAAGGAAGATGAATGAAGACTGGACAAAATTCATCTTTGGGTCGAACACCAACCACCTTCCTAAGATCAATATGAGGAAGTTTGATGGCAAGGATCCAATCACATGGATACTCCTGATGGAACAGTTCTTTGATCTACTTGATGTGCCACACACACAAAAGGTACGAACTGCATCCTTATATTTAGAACCTAATCAGTTTGTGTGGTATCGATGGATTTGTTCTCTCAAATCACTTGTCACTTGGAAAATTTTCACGGAAGAAATGATAGCACACTATGAGGGTACAAGGAGCAATACCTTCTTTAGCCAATTGATAAATCTCAAGAAAAAGGGTTCAATTGCGGAGCACATTGAGAAATTCCAAAGACTGAATATAAAGGTAACATATATTCCATATGAGAACGTTATTGATGTCTTCATAGGAACTTTAAAGGATAAAATTCAACATGATGTTCACCTTTAGGAACCCAAATCATTGGAGAATGCATTTAGGGTGGCGAGAAATGTTGAAAGTATAAATCTAGCTATGGCTACTAGAAGTACCACCCCTAACATCTATCGAGAGAATAATGTTCCTTCTTCTAAACCACCTCAACCTACAAGGTTGACACCTCAACAATTGGACGAAAGAAAAGAAAAAGGTTTATGATTTAATTGTGACAATAAGTACAATAAGGGATATAATTGTGGTGAGAAGAAATTATTCTACATATATTGTGAAGGGGAAGAAGAAGAACAACAAGAACAATAACCATATCAAGATGAATATGTAGAAGATATTTATTCTAAAGAGATGACTCCCACCATATCATGTCATGCATTGGATAGAATTAGCACTCCTCAAACCCTCAAGATCGAAGGATATATCAAAAAGAAAAAGGTAATAGTGTTAATTGATTATGGTAGTACTCATAATTTCATTCATTTTAAATTATCCAAAGCTCTCAATTTCTTTATATATCCAGCGCCATAGTTTCAAGTAATGATTGAAATGGAGGAACTATCAATTTCTCAAGAAAATGACATAAGATCAATCTTAATATGGGGGAATATGCAATGAATAGTCCAATGATTTCTATACCCATGGTTGGTGTTGATGTCGTACTATGGGTCTAATGGTTACAATCATTGGGAACAATGGATTTTAATTTTCAATAACTTTTCAGGAAATTTTCATTGGAAGGAAAGGAATTTGAGTTAAGGGGTATCATAGGGAAACCTACTAAGGTGTTAATCTCTAATGGTATGACAAAATTATTGAAAAAGGGGCATCAAGGTTTAATTGTACAACTATGATCACTAGATGTTCAAACATCTAAGCCATATATTCCCCTATATCTCCAAGGGATCATTGATAAGAATTACAAAGTATTTGAAGATATTCCCAGAGATCTTCCACCCACTCGTGATCATGATCATGTTATTCACTTAATTCCTGGGATTTCTCCTCCTAACATCAAGCCTTCTAGATACCCTTATGCTCAGAAGAGTGAAATTGAGCATATGGTTGAATACATGTTATAGGATGGCATTATTATACCTAGCCAAAGTTCTTACTCTGTACCGATGGTAATGGTACTCAAGAAAGAGGGCTCATGGTGTATGTGTCTATATTATAGAGAGCTCAACAAGATCACCATTAAAGATAATTTTCCCATTCCCGTCATTGATTAATTGTTATATGAACTACATGGAGAAATATACTTCACAAATATGGATCTTCTTTCAGGGCATCATTAGATTAGAATGAAGGAAGAAGATATCCCAAAAACAACATTCAAAACTCATGAAGGCCATTATGTATTTTTGGTCATACCTTTTGGCCTTACGAATGCACCTCCCATGTTCCAAGGGTTGATGAATTCCATTTTCAAGCCCTTCCTTCAAAAATTTATGTTAGTATTTTTTGATGATATACTAATCTATAACAATTCTTGGGCAAATCATGTTGGACATGTTGACAGGGTGCTACAAATACTAAAGGAGCAACAATTATATGCCAAACCATCCAAATGTTTATTTGGGGTGAAGGAGGTAGAGTATTTGGTTCATATTGTATCTCATGAAGGTGTCAGGATAGACCCTAACAGGATTAAAGCCATGATGGACTGACCAATTCCCAAAACATTGAAGAATCTTAGAGGATTTTTGGGTTTGACAGGTTAGTATTCGCAAGTTTGTTCAAAACTATGGAAGAATATCAACACCTTTAACTACATTAACTAAGAAGGATGCATTTTCATATACTCCAGAGGAAACTCAAGATTTTGAACAACTTAAAGAGTAAATTTGAAAAGCTCCTATCTCAACCACACCAGACTTCACAAAAACCTTTATTGTGGAATGTGATTCCTCATAAAATGGCATTGGTTTTGTTCTAATGCAAGAAGGAAGGCCCCTTTCTTTTGAAAGTCGGACACACAAGGGAAAGGAATTACACAAACCCATTTATGAGAAGGAAATGATGGAAATACTACATGCATTGAAGCAATGGAACAATTACCTAATAGGTAGGAACTTCAAGGTCAAAACAGATCATGACAATCTTAAATACTTCTTGGAGCAAAGACTATCTTCAGAAGAGAAACAAAAATGAGTGACCAAGATGTTGGGTTACGACTTTGAAATCATCTACAAAAAAAGGAAGATGAATTTTTTGGCATATTCACTCTCAAGAAAGGATGAATATGTTGAGGCATTTCTCTGTTTTATCTCTATCATCCAACCTAATTGGATGACAAAAGCAAGGGATGAATGGAAGAATGATGAAGAAGTGTGGACTCTCATTCAAAGGTTGCAACAGGATTCCAATGCATCTGATACATTTACATGGAAAAATGATTCACTATGGTACAAAGATCACTTATATTTATGTAAGAACTCCTAAATCAAACAAAGGTACTTTTGGAATTGCACATCTCTCTAGTAGGAGGGCACTCAGGATTTTTTTAAATCCATCACAGGGTCAAGAAGGATTTTTTTTGGGATGGCCTTAAAACTGATGTTCAAATGTTTGTGGCAGAATGTTTGGTTTTCCAACAAAATAAGGTGGAAACAATTAAGACCCTAGGTCTTTTACAACCATTAGCCATTCCAATTCATCGATGGGAGAAGGTTTCCATGGATTTCATCACAAGGTTATCGAATTCTAAATAAAAGAGTGTCATCATGGTGATTGTTGATAGACTTACCAAGTACGCACACTTTTGTGCACTCTCTTATCCTTTCAAATACAGTACAATTGCTACCGCATTCATGGTCATAGTTCAAAAGATACATGGAATCCCAAATATTATTGTAAGTGATAGAGATCCCATCTTCACTGGAAATTTTTGGACATAATTAGTTTCTTGTTTGGGTACTCAATTGGCTCATATCTCATCTTGTAATCCTCAATCTAATGGACAAAATGAGATAGTGAACAAATGTTTGGAAGGATACCTTTGTTGCTTTGTCTCTGATAAACAAACACAATGGTTCAAGTGGTTACCCTTGGCAGAATGGTGGTATAACTCTTCCTTTCATACTGCAACAAAAATGACACCATTTATGTCACTTTATGGATATCACCCACCGTCCATCACTTATTCTCAAAAATAAAAATATAAGGTTCAAGTAGTGGAATATCACATCAAGCATCAACAACAAGTTCTCCATCTCTTAAAGGACAACTTGACCATGGCACAAAATCACATGAAACAACAACCATATTAGCATCATAGTGAAATACGTTTTGAAGTAGGGATTAGGTATTTTTAAGACTACAACAATACAAACATATGTCCCTCAAGAAAGCTAAGAAGGATAATAAATTATCACTAAAGTATTATGGCCCTTATAAGGTGTTGAAAAACATTGGTATTGTGGCATATAAATTGGAGTTGCCTGCATATTCGTGAGTACACCCAATTTTCCATGTTTCATGCTTAAAGAAGGTTATAGGTGACAAGATCCTAGTTCAAAATATATTTCCAGAACTTGATGAGGAAGGGAAAATAATATTGGAGCCTAAATCTATCATTGACACAAGAATTCGCCAGCTAAGGAAGAGATCAATTTCAGAGTATCTGATTAAGTGGAAGAAACTACCTGCTGAAGATTCCACGTGGGAAGATGAGTATTTTATACATAAGCATCCAGAACTACTCAAACGTTGAGGAAGACACTTGTCTCAAGGGGAGGAGCATGTTAAGCCCTAAATCATGGCACGTTACCCCTTAATTGGGTCATATTACATTAGTATTGTTATTTTATTTATGCCGACTTGGATCCATTATTTGTAATTGTACCTCCTAGTCTCCTATATAAACCAAGGAGACATTTTCACTTGGAATCATCATGTATTTGTGAATTCATGTGATGTATAAGGAGGTTTCCCCCTCGAAGAGGCTTATTATCTGAATTTCTCTCTTTTTCAAGGTACGGAGTACTTATTCTGAGGTTTTTATGCTATTTTGATATTTGGTTCTTAACATAGGATGCCTTGACACCCGTCCCACACCTAAATTTCACAAATCATATAAGGTCTTTGAGAACTTGTTTAGTTTGAAAAGTGGGGTTTGATGCACATGTTTGGGTGGTTCCATTAATATATGTGGTTCACTTTGGATGATTCTTTTGACTTATGGACCCTTGGAGGGTGCATATTTTTGTCTTTGCGGGACCTTTCCGGTGGACAAGTATTCACGGGGAGATGAATTTGTTTGGACCTTCATGGGGGATTTGGAGCCCAAGGATGGATGCAAAAACCCCACGTATGGGGAAGGCTTGTTATCACCATTTTCACATTGAAGAAGGAGGTTTTTTTCATTGGAGGCACTTTGGCATGGCTAGGAGACGAGATCCCACCTATTTCTACCTGGACAATAGACTTTGGAGGCTTGTACATCACCCTATTAACCCATGATGTCATTATAGGGCTTGGCTCTTTGACGAAGGAGGTTTGACATGGAACTTGACACGTGTGGGCATGACCTATGGACTTTGGAGGCCAAGCATTGCATATTTCTTTCCCAACGTTTCACATTAGAGCCTAACGTCACCCTAAGAAGGGCATGGCATCACCCTACTAGGGTTTATTTATGTATTTTTCATTTATGTACAATTAGAGACAAATTAAAGAGGTCGGATCCCTTTTTATTAAGGATAAATTGTGGTTGCAAGGGTTTATATAAATAAAGGCCTTGCATTTTCATTTTGAATCATAACCCTTCCTCTCACAAGAGGATAAGGACTGGAACTTTTGCCCTCTTTTGCGTATTGGTCTCTTTTACTAGTGCACACAACTTGGAGGACATGTTTTGGATGCTTCTTGGCTGATTTATGGTGGAATATTTTGCAAAATAGGGTTTTATGCTTGATTATTCTTGGTGAAGTAAGTAAAATCTGCAATTTTAATTTCATGCATTGAATGTTTACGATAAATTTTACTTGCTCGTGTTGAATATTATGAAATTGCTTGCTTAAACCCTAGGAGANTTTGCAAAATAGGGTTTTATGCTTGATTATTCTTGGTGAAGTAAGTAAAATCTGCAATTTTAATTTCATGCATTGAATGTTTACGATAAATTTTACTTGCTCGTGTTGAATATTATGAAATTGCTTGCTTAAACCCTAGGAGAAGAACATAAGGTGTTTCTTCCTCTCTCTAGTTCATTCAACTTATTAAATTGTCAAGAGAATCTTGTCTGGAGTAGGCTTATAAATCTCTAAAGTGGTATCACTTTAGAAGTCTTATTCTAGAAATGTATTGTTATATATTTCAAGAGTCTAAGGAGGAAGAAGAATTCACTAGAGCCCAAAAGCGCTTGCTCTCTAGCTAATTCATATTTTAAGACTTGAAGTGTGAGGCCCTAAAGTGTTATCTCCTCAACTTCATCTCATCATCCTTAGAAAATTGCTATCATAATTTATGTCTCCAAGTTATATCATTGTTGTAACTGAATCCATAATCCCAAAAGGCACTAGTTTCATTTCTCTCTTTCTCTCTCTTGTGAAATAATTGATCAAACTCTCATACTCTATTCTATAAGAATTTTACTAACATATTCTAACCCTAGCGTAACCTAATTCACTAAATAATTTGTTGTTGTTTCAAAACATTGCTACAACCATCTATAACCATCATAATTTTCTTCACTTTGCAGAATACACTAACTTAATACTAGTCTAAACTACTCAGAAATTGCTTGTGACAAGTGTTATTTGATGCCTTGAATAAATGATAAGTTTTCATTGTCTTATCTTGCAATTCTGAGCAACATTTCTTGTGGTTGTTACAAATTACTAATTGTTGTTGTAAACCTTTATATTGCTGCAATTTTGTATCAACTAGTACATATTTTCACTGTCTACTGTCTTATGAGGTTTTACTATCA
>ML805593.1:167955-182402 GCA_009831015.1 Picea engelmannii
TTATATATATATATATATATATATATATATATATATATATATATATATATATATATATATATATCTTGTGATTGTCTTATTCCAGGAAGGTACCCAAACCATCTCCTTTTACCTCAATTTCAAGGACATAGACTTTGACTTAGGTAACTAGTGAAAATGGTTTCCCAAGCTTGACCATTTGCATGCTTTTATAACCCTTGAGGTTATCGGGGATGCCTTCCCTGGGTTGGATCTATTCCATCCCTAAACGTGTGGATTTCCTACTAAGGTGACAGTGGTGGGTTATCCTGTAGTTAATCCAATTCAATTTACTTGTCTTGGGCTTGGAAAAGTACAAATTGTACGATAACATTTTGGCGTCATTGCTAGGGAGAATCGAGTCAGTTTTCCTCAATGACACATATTTTGATGAGCTTTCTCTGGAATAACTTTTCCTACAAAGCTTACCTAGTGACTCCATTGAGGGTGATTCCATTTTTTCCTGTGATAATCCTTAAAGGGTTATCTGGTGACTCCACAAAGCTCAAGGAGGTATTCTAATCCTCCTAAGAACTATAAGAAAAAGGCTTCCCCATAACTCTCTTGTAGTAAAATCATTGTTTGGTGGAAACCTTCCTCTGAATACAATGGCTCATACTCAATATCAGACCCAAAATTCAACCCAAACTCAAACTCAGAACCAGAGTAAGAAACAATGGGTGTCTAATATTTTCAAGCCATTGGATATGTCAGCCATCCTGGGATACCCCGACAGATGCCTGCAAAATATGAAAAATGGTTACCTAGATTCATTGTAATGATGTGACTAGTGCAGATGATCATATGAGTAATTTCTGGGATTTATTTCAACTCAATCCTGTTAGTGATGATGTCGAGTATTTGGTGATGAAACTCTTTTCGTCCACTCTTTAAGATGTTGCTAGAAGATGGTATGATAATCTCCCTAATGCTAGTATCAAAACCATGGATCAACTAGAACAAGTTTTCCTCAAAAGATGGAGTGTTAAGGAAGATCCTAACATGTTGTTAACACGACCCAATGATATCAAGAAATATGAGAATGAAACCGTTAGGGAGTTCCACGCCAAGTTTGAAAGGTTGCTACAACAAATACCTAGGAGTCATCACCCCGGAGGAGATTACCTTCTCTTCCTCTATATCAAGGATTTTCAATGGAAATTTGGGTTCATGCTTAGGGACAAGTGTCCAAGGATAATTCAAGAATCCCATGAAATAGCTACAATAATAGAGAATAATCTCTCCCCATCCAAGGTGGAACATTTCTATGCCCCAAGAACCAAGGTTGATATTAAACCGAAGGTAGTTCACAACACTAAGACCACCCAATATATCAATATTGCCTTGGAAAAACTTCAAGAGACTATAGAGGAAATGGTAAGAATTTAGACTTTGATGATGAATAGAAACAATTTAGAGAGAGGGAAACAACAATATCCTAGGCCTCCCTTCAAGGGACAACCTCAAAATCCTAGTGAGGTATACAAACCTCGAAATTACCAAAGGGTTCCTAACACCCTCTCCCCCTCAAATGTTGTAGATGAGACTCGTTGGTGTTTTCAGTGTAGGTAAGCACATTGGGAAATTGAATTTCCAATGAATAATGGAGACTTTGATCAAGTGAAAATTATGAGTTGTACTTTCCCTGAAGAGCCACTAGTGTGCCTCAAAATTACACTCGAACAACATGAGGAAGGCATAAAAGAGGCATCCATAAGGGATATAATAGAAGTTATAAATAATTTAGATAGTGAGTCTATGGAGAAGCTAAAGAGGAAAGAGTTACAACTCTACACAAGAAAAAAATGAGCGCCTCAAGTTCCTCCCACTGACCCCAAGCTTCCTCAACAGAAAATTCAAACTACACCAGTGAGTAGGCTTCTACCCAACCCTATTTTTTCAAAGGCCAACAATGTTGACCTGAAATTTGACTTAGAAAGTGATTTGGAAAAGATGAGTGTGGCAGTACCTTTGAAGGAATTTATGAAAGTTCCCTCAATCAATAATACGTTTGAAAGGTTCTTCAAGGTACAATATGAACCAATAGATCCTCCCATAATGTTACAAACAAACCATTTTAGGGTAAAATACGATGATGATCCACCATTTTTTATGTCACTGCAAATAAACAATAAGTCCTTGAATAACTTCATGCTTGACTCATGAGTAGGTGAAAATATGATGTCCTTGAAGGTAATGGAACAACTAGGCTTGAAAACCACAAGACCTTGCAGGAATTTGTGTGGATTTGAATCTAGAGCCATTCCCACTCATGGTGTTGTGGAAAATGTGAAATTTCGCCTTGCGCAATACCCCGGGAGGGTGATCCCAATTGACATTGTGGTGGTGGATGGCCCTAATGTGTGGGGGATGCTTTTGTATAGAAAATTTGTTGCAATGTTAGGTGGCACTAATTTAGAGATGGATTTGAACAACATCAACGTACCTTTGAATGATGGAACTTTTTCTCGCTTACCCAACATGCCTATGACCAAGATACATGTAGGAGAAATTAATATTGATCCTAAAACTCATGAAGTACATAAAACCATCAAGGAATATCTTACAAAATTTTCTCCAGGCGACTTAAATTTCTCTATGGAAAAATATTTTGATGCTATACAGTGGCCAAAGAAGGAATAGTATCAACAATTACTAGACATATATAAGGAAAATGAAGTTGGTTCTGTCAAGGTACTAAAAAGGAAGATGAAAATATATTGATCAGACCAAGCCAAGATGATGTCCTTACCATAGAATCCCACCCCCATCCCTCAAGAAAATACACCAGAGTAGTACAAGAAGCAGTTGATCTCAAAGGAGGGGACTATAAGAAAGGAGATTTGGTTTTGGAGTGGGATACGACAAATGGGTCAGCCCAATAATCACAAGGATTCTAATTTTTTTTGGTTGGGACCATTTCAAGTTAGAGGGAAGTAGGGAAGGAGGCGTCCATTACCAGTTAGTGGTAATCTTCTAACCCTAACTTCCCATTACGAAAAATGGAAAGTTGCAGATGGAACTCACAGTTTTGGGTAAGTTACCTAAACCATTTGAATTCCCATAGCCGGTCACTCAACCAAATACCTAGCCCTTTCTAGCCTATAAAAGAAGGGGTAGGGGTCCCATTTGAGAGGAGGAAAAAAATTGTAAAGAAACTCTACCCGATTTTGCATTCCCTTTGCCCCAACCTTTTACAACTAGTGTGTGAAGAGAAGCATATACAAAATAAGTTGGAGCACGGTTGAAGAGGAGCCCAGGACCAGATTCGAGGAGCAGTGACCGATCTCACTATTGTAAGGTTCTCTTGTGAGATTAATAAAAATAAGTACTTTTCCCGCCATATGAGGTTTTTAATGTGTAATATTGATTATATTTTGATAAAATATCTAACCCATTAGTTCATAGATCATATGCATGTTTGGAGTTCTTTGTTTGTATGTTTATGAATGCAGGTCAGCTTTGGGAGGAGATTTGCAGTCAAGGAACGACCGAACGTTAAAGGATCGACATCAAACACGAAAACTAAGGTATAGTAGCTTGATATTTTAACCTTACATTTACATATGAATAATGGGGTTTATGATTGGGATGATGGTAAGAAGTAGGAGACTTTAGGTCATTTTCTACATGCATTACATAACCCTTAATGCTATTCTGTAGGGGGATTTCCCACCCACAACAGAATTCGCGACCATGCTGGGGAGATCTCTAGGGTTTTGGGGGATACTTTTTGGGTGTTTTTAAAATTGGTTTTATTACCTTTTTTCTGAGTTTCTGCAAGAGTCTGAGCTAGTAGGGATTCTGGTCTTCCATACCAGTACTCCCTGCTTTCTTCGTTTGAGTGTTTTTTCTTTTCCGGGAAGCTACAGAGGAATGCGTGACCTGTAGAAGGCCTACACGCGTATACACGCGCCCTGACTTCACACAATCTGCGTACATACGTTGGCTACTAAAATATTAGTACCATGTCTGAGTCCAGAATTATATATATATATATATATAAAAGAGAGGCAATCATCCTCTTCCCTGTTAGAAGTGATCCTTCCCAGGGGTTTTCTAGATCTAGTTCTGGTCTCTGTTGTTGCAATCTGTAGCCTAGGTATAACCTCAGATTAACTTTGTTTCAACAATTTTTTCTTGCATTTTTTTTCTGTTAAAGTGAGTTTCTGTGTCTTCAAGGGATTCTGGTTCTCAATACCAGTACTCCCTGTCAGTTCTTGATTGCTTGTCTTTTAATTTTTTGAGGAGTTGCAAAGGTACACGCAGCCTATAGTAGCCCTGCACGCATGTATACATGCCCTGACCTTGCACAACCCGCGTACATACGCTGGCTGTTGAAATGTCATTAGCGTACCTGTTGAGAATTTTTTTTTTAGAAGAGGCAATCATAACACTCTAGTATACATAGGGGTTTTCTTGATCTAGTCTAGGTCTCTGTCATAACACTCTGTAGCTTAGGTTTGATTATAGCGTAGATTTATTTTTCATTAAAAGTTTTTTCCTCTGTTTTTCTATAATAGGGTTTTTAGACAAGTGTGAGAGTTTGCTTCAATCAGCTTGTGTGTTATTGTCAGTAACTCTTTGCGATCTGCGCTTAGACCAGAAGTATTTTCTTGGTCTTTACTTGTCGTCATTTTTCCCTTTTTTTCTTTTTTAGCATAAAACAATAAAAAAAAAATATTTTATTTCTTAGTTTGGTTAAGTAGTTGGTTGTTTACATTAATCATTAGGGAAAAGATTGCTTTCGTAAGTTCTTGACTAATTGACTTAGGACAATAAGTAGATCGTATTCGAGTGAAATCTTGTTTTGAGTTTTCTGTTGAAATATATTAGAAAAAAAAAGTTTGAAAAGTTGGTTAAAGAGTTTGAATGTGCAAAATTGAATTTGTGAAGAAGTAATTTGTTTCCATTTTTCATTATATGCTCTTCCCTTTCGTCTCTGAAAAACATCATTGGTTTCACTTTCGTTCCCTTTGACTTAAGACAACCACTAAAAATAACGATTAATTAAAATCAACTAGACTTTATGTTTGTAGGGTCCATCAACTAGTCTAGGCTAGAGCCTTGATTTAGGAATGGAGAGGAAACTCTTCAAGGCTTCTAAAACAAACATAAGAGTCTGTGTTAGGGAGTGGAAAAAGTCTAGTATCGTGAAAGTTATCTGGGACCCCCCTCTAACACAAGGGATAAACATGAGGTCACGTAAGGAAAGGTAGCAGAGATAACCCCTCCAAAGTCAGACCAAGCATAGTGGGGAACACATATAGAGGGCTTATCTTGGGATTCTATTGATCGCATTTTCCATGGATCTTCGTGGGTCTCAAATCCATTCAAGGTCCTCAATCGTCTTCTAGAACACTTTATTTCGATACCCTTGATAGGTTTCAGGCTTGATACCTTGCTCATTGCGGTCCACCCGACTATCGAGTGTACTCGCCTAGTGACTGTTTGCGCGCTAGCAACCTAGTTGCCTATCTTTCTAGTGACTTACACAAGTGACTGCGGAGGTATACCACAATACCTAGGACAGACATTGGGCCATGCTTTGCAGAGTATACCCGGAGGGTGCTTCCGTATTCGAGTTTCACTTGCATCGGTAAGTTTCTCTAGTGTTGGTTGTTGTAACTATTCTTCCAACTATCTAGTGACTGCTTGTTTTATCTCATAGGTACTTTTTCTAGTGCATGTTGGTTTTCAAACAATTATAGATTTCCCTAGTGTGTCCTTGATCTTCTCACCCAGTGGAGGATCAGGAGTTTCGTCAGTCGTGAAGGATTTTGGGCCTGCCGCCGATTGACCTCAAACCCCCCGCCCCCGCCACCGCTAAGGTGAAAACTAGACCAGCAAGGGTCTTTTGAGACAACCGGGTTACAAGAAACTGTGTCTGACCCATATTCGAGAGGAGAACATTTATTATGGAGGAAACATTCATTTTTGACCTCAGAGAAGAATCTCTCGGTCCGTATAACCCTCCCATCATTGATCTATCGACGCCCATCGTTGTATAGGTTCTACCTTACGAGTGTCGGGTAGTGTCACAAGAAATAATGGAAGCAAACGCTGCTACTTCTTCAGGGAATACTCATATTTCCTTCACGACTGTCACTACAGGGGGTGTTCCACCTCTTAACCAACCGTTGCCAATCTGGGCCACTATGGTCTCGACTGCTTCTACCCCAGGCAGTGGTATGATTCCATCTATGGTGGCAATCAATGCTCTATTTACCCAAAATGCGACAGGCCCTCCATTCTCATACGGGATGCCTGGCTTAGGTACAAGTATTGTACTTTCCTCCTCCAATCTACAAACTTTAGGTCTGGGGGCAGGGAGTTCCAACGCTCCGCAAGGATCTATGGGGGAAACTTCAGCTCCCTTTATCACTTTCCCTTATGGCGGGGGTCATATACCCCCTTCGTCCCCCTCACTCGGCAGTGTTCCTCAACACTCCATCGGGCCTAACGTAAATTTGTTCAGAGTAAGTAGTCAAGCACTCCCTCCTTATAACATGTTGGTTGGTTCGACACATTTCTCTTTGTTCAGTGTGTTTGGTAACAACGCTTTCTCGTCAGCTGTTGTTTCGACCAGGGGTAACCTCGGTTATGGACAACCACATCATGTACATGGTACTATTCCTACACAAGGGGAAGACTTAGGAATTCCTTCCTCACAAGGACCTTGGAATCTGTGGTAGGGACCAATCCCCTTTCTAGGGATGTCGATTGGGGGAAACCCCTTCCATACCCAATGGAACCTCAAGAAAAGCCCAATGCCTATGCCCATCAGATCGACAGGGGGAAAACCCTCCCAAAATCCTTGGAATGCGACGCAATCTCAACCCTTTGCGTCCTATTATGAGAACCAGTCGATGATGTCTCAACAAGTGCAAAATCCATACATTGGTCACGACCATGGTTATTACCAGAGCCCTGGCCAGCAACCTAACTTATCCTGGAAACCTGGTGCCAGTCAAACTCCAGGCTCCTTTTTCCCTGGTTACAATCCACAACCCAAACTATTGTTTCTGGCAACCCTACACTTGCCAGACTTGACAAGGCTTTTAAATGCCCCCATCTGTCATGATCCGAGTTGGCCTCCTATGCCGACCAGGTTGCCTTCAGACATTCCAAAGTTATAGGCCAAGCCTAATTAAGATCTTGGCGATCATGTGACTACCTTCCACTTATGGTGCTCATCCAACTCGTTAAGAGACGACTTCATTCAATTGTGATTATTTCAACGCACTCTCATAGGGAGTGCTGCGAAATGGTACATCGAGCTTGATCGCTCATGATACTCTTCCTTCGGTGAATTGGCATTGGCTTTCTTGAACCATTTCCAATTACCTGTGAGATACGACACCGGCACTGAATTGTTGGCCAATTTCAAGCAGACAAAAGAATACCATATCTCATATCACATCCGAGAATGGAGACGCCAGAAGAGTTTAATAAAAGTGCTAGTCCCACCAGCATTCCTGCTATAATGGTTCATGTTATCACTCCAAGAAAGTCTTTAGGGTTGTAAGCTAAAGATGCTTGGTAACTTAATAAATTTGATAAATAGGTATACTTGGATCAATGGGATAAATCAGTGGCTAATGAGACGAACAACTTATGATGCATTCGAATGAACCGGTGCTTTTAGAAATAAATAATCAGATAGAGAAATTGGAATGGGGTATGAAGAATACTAGTCTAGATAACCAAGTACATTAACATGCAGGGTCATACAAGATAGTAAGAGATCCTTTAATTCAAATTCATGAGCTTAATAAGAAGATAACAGTTCTTAGAAGTTGAGCTAAATTGAAGTAAATTACAGAGCAATGCAATACATGAAAAAATCTGACATTGATAGCAAAAGAAGACTGTGATTCTATTAAGATAAGAGTCTTAGTACAATAGGAAAACTTGTATCCAAGATTGACCCCTTAGTTCATCTTTTGTTTTCAGCTTTATAGATTTTACAACACAATATCTAGATCCTGAAAGAATGGATCTGATATGCTAAATACAGAAAGTCAAAACTATATTTACAAAAAATAAGGAAAGATCCTCAATATGAGGTCAATTCCACATATGATGGTTTTCAGAGGTAGTAGAGTCCTTGTATAATGCAGAATAGCCTTCCAAGGTTGTTTGATGACTCTTGAAGGAGATAAGATTCGAATTTGCTGAGTTTGGCAAAAACCCTAATTCATTGCCACAACAATAGGTACCAAAACCAACTTGAATACCCCTTATAACTCTTTTACATCAAAAGTTGATCTTAGATCTGACTTTATAATTCAATATCTATCCTTTAAAAGAGTTTTCAAGCAATTTGGATTAATAAAACTTCGATCTGGGCAAAATTTCACCTTTTCTGTCTAATGACAGGTTTCGATGGTTAAGACAAAGGAACTCTGGGTATATTAACCACCGAAAAGATTTGTTTTCGGTGGTTAATGAACAGTCGTCTTGTTCGCCTAAACCACTGAAAGCTCAACTTTCACCAAAATTTTAAAATTTTAAAATTGAAATACCTTGCTGCTTCGATGAGTGTTCAAAGCTTCTTTGATGATATTGCTCCTCGTACAAGGCTTGAAACTTCAATCTGTTGTGTAGGAGGCTCTATTTCTTTCTCTAAGGAAGTAGCCAATTCTGCTAAGGTTTATAACCCTGAGTGCTCAAGAATTGGAGTCTGAGTCTCTTTCACCTTACGTCTTAGGAGTCTGAGCTGTCTGTTCAGCTTAGTGTTCTCCTTCATTAACAATTTATTTATGTCCAGAGTCTTATCATATTTATCCATGACATCCTGACTGATATGATACAATTCCACATTCTTATCAACTAACTCTGCATTTTTCTTCTTGATTTGTTTCTCAAAGACTTCTAACTCATAAACCTTCTTAAGAAGTTGGTTTTTCTTCTATGACCTGGCTGGTCTTGGTCTGCTAGTAGATGGCTCAGCCACAGGTGTACTCTGTTCTTATGGAGGGGTAGGAGTAGGCATATTAGGGTAGTCATCAACAACTTGACCAGTTTGTTCTTCACCCTATGTCCCTGTGTGTTCTTGTTCAGGTTCAGAGTCACTGTATGGAAGATTCAAGGGGTTGTCTCTCTTAGCTAAACCCTTAGTTTTCTCACCTTCTTTACCAAACTGTAATTTCCTTTTAGTTCTTTTTATTTTGGTAGAGGATGATTCTATTGGCTCTCTTGGAGGTGAGATAACCCTCTTTTTTCTTCGACTGCTCTTAGGGGTGATGGACTTCTTAGAAACAGACTTTTTTCCCTTGTCATCCTGTTGAAGATTAGTTTGGAACTCATTCCAAAATAGGAAATGATTCCAGTCCACTTGTTTTTTCTTCAAGGATTCTTTAACAATGAGTGTAATCAACCCTTGGTGTGACAACCTGCTGGCCACTTTGGTAGGTTTCACCTTGACCTGTCTTGCCATTTTTGTGAGAGCTTTATGCAGGTAAAAGGGTAGATTGATAGGTGATCTGCCTGTGAAATGGTTCAATAGTTTAAAGTGGTAAAACATAACCCTGTTGTACCTGCCTTCACAGGTGATGTATGCAAAAATTGCCTTTAACAAAGCTTGCAATTTAGGCTCAAGAAATGACATTGGTATGTCTTTCTTCCAGATGAGATCCTTATGTTGAGGCTGCAAATATGATCTGAACTCAATGTTTGTAGGTACAATGGTCTTGAACCAACATTTCCCTGTTCTAGGGAGGCCAGTAATCTCAGTGATGGCTGCTTCATCTACCACGAATTCCTCCTTGCCTATAATAGTTGTCCTCCCATCATATGATAGTGCAAATGCTTCCGAGAGTTGTTGGTGAAAGTCTTCAAGCTTCTCATAGTATGAGAACACACCAACCAGTCTAAAAAAGTTGGCCACCTCTGGGTGTGCCATTAGATACCACGTTCCATCTAACTCAGACCTGAGAGTAGGCCCAGCTTTCGGCATCTGATTGATTTAGTTGACCTGTCCCTGCAATTTAGCAAAAAATCTGCGATCTAGGGAGACAAACACCTAAAGTTTAGGAGGAACAGAGAGTGTATGTCGAGATATAAGGCATGTAGCAGGGTGACTCAGAGTTTGATTCACATAAACCAAATATTCAACAGATTCTAATCAACAATTGAGGTTGGATTATAGTTGAGACTTCAACTTCATGTAACAAATATAATTGAACTAAAACTTGAGAGAATCTAAACTACCTGATGACTCGGGCCTTCTTCGAATTGAATGACAGATGGCTTGGTGACCAGCAACAGGACTCGAGCTTCTTCTGGTAATAACGACAATTGACTATAGAGTTGGGTTTGTTAATGAAATCATGGGATTCCATCTAATACACATAATTTTTGATTTGATTTATAAATGAATGGATTTGAAAGCATGATTAAATGGATTCATTATTAACATATCCTCCCGGGACTTAAAGTTCTGAAAGGCCATGTGACTAATCAATACAGTTAGCCGAAAATCAACTCATAAAATTTTGTGTTATGTCGAGCCTTCATGTGAAATGACAAGTGGTGGTTCGAAAGGACTACAGAGCATCAAAACCACGACCAGGTGTAATGATAGCATCTTACCTCACCAATTCCATCAATTTTCGATGGTTATCACTTCATGATTGCGCCAGCTGACAGCTAGATCATGCGAAAGCATGGGCTTTCTTTTTTCCACCTTGAAACGTTTTCGGTAGTTAACTGGGATTTATGTTTCCCTTTTTAAACACCGAAAACCAAGGCTTTCGGTGGTTAATGAACACATCACAGGTTCGCCTAAACCATCGAAACCTGAAATTCTCCCTTTTGCTTAAGAAAATCAAATCCAATGTTTGTTCCAAGATTATTTACAAACAATAGGCTCTCTAACAAGCCTATACCAATTCATAAATAACTTTTTGGAGTTCTCTCTATCGCCTAAAAATAACAATTTTGATTGTGCTAGTTTAGGAGATAACAGTTCCTTAAGTATTTGGTACCCCAGTTATCTAAAGATGTCGCAACATCCGGAGTGTTTTCGATGAAGACACGATAATGAGAGCTCAAGAGCTAGAGATAATTTACTCTCAGTTTGGTTTACTCTACGATATTTTTCCAGATGCACCGAGGTCAATCCTTGACAAGACCAGACAGAGGTCTAGACCACATGCTGATGGAATTATTGGTTCAACACAAACAAATATCATTGATCCATTGTCAAATCAATTGCAACAATTGTTGATACAGCAGACAACAACCATCCAGACCACCGGTTCGACTGTTCCCCCTACCCAAAAGTTGGATGTACACAATGTGCAAACGACAAACCCAAAGGCCACCCAGTATCTCGATGGAAAGAAGAAACAATGAAATAAGGGTAAGGGGGATAAGAAACCCACTAATAATGTTGGCGGGGATGACACTGAAAATAAGAAGTCAAAGTATCTTTGTAATCTTTGCAAGGAAGACTGTTATTGGGAAAAACACCCTGCGGACTAGCAAGTTAAGGTAAGACTTTGCATGCATATTTGACTGAATAGAAACTACATTTTTACCTACATCCCAAGATTTAAACCCCTTTTTCTCAGTAAATGCATGGAAAAGGACCACCTACCTTATTACCAGCGTTCAATGTAGATCCTCCGTTGTGCTTGATTACTTGTTTGCGTTGCTCCTTCCAAAGATGACCTGCACTTAAGACAAACAACAACTATGCATGCATGTTACTTCTATACTCAAGGGTTAGAAATCAAACATAAATCAATCAAAATATAGACAATTCATGAATTGGGACAGTAAAATCATTCTTTTTATTACGTAAAATGAATCAACTTACAAAACCTGAGACCAACCACCACTCCTTGAACCTGATCCTGGGCTCCTCTTCTTCTGTCCTTCAACTGCTTTGCGTTAAATCTCCTTTGGCATGAGGAAAGGCTAAAGGGTTGGGACAATGGACTACTTAAATGGGCAGAGTTTCTTTGCTATATTTTTTCCTCCTCCAAATGGTACCCCTACCCCTTATTTTATAGACTAGAAGGAGCTAGGGTTTTGGATGAACCCTCGGCCATGCATGGCCGGGAGTTTTAGTTAACTGACCCATAGCTTTTTGTTCCGTCAGAAACTTTCCTTTTTTTGTGCTTTGGTAGGTACACGCGGGTTGTTTTGAGTCAGACAGCGTGTACACGTGTGCAGTAATGGGTTAGGGTGCATGGGCATTTACATAAGAGGATTTTCAAAGAGTTGTTCAACAGAGTTTTGGCAAAGAAGGGATATGAGTTGGCCTGATGCCAGGTAAGCATGTGTGGTGCAATTTAGGGTTATAACATATGCCCCCTAATGTGTGAGGTCAGAAGAGCATCTGATGGCCAAAATACATTACCAATCTTTACTAATGTGCCGAACGATTGAGCCCAAGGATCAGGAACCAGGAGGTGTCGTCTGCAAAATAAAAAATGTCTCACCGAGGCGGGCATACCCATGCTCAGGATAAAATAGAACCATGGCTACCAATCAAATACATTGTAGATCCATGTCAAATAACTATAAAGAGTAGCCACGAATAATACACAGTGGAGCTACATCTCAAAATCAGAAAGATATACATATAGAGTATTCATCTTCCAGAACCTGATTCGGCCTGATGGCTAGACTTCAGAGCTCGAGAAACAACTTCAAAATCTTCCAAAACTCGGGTAGGAGTGTAATATGAGTGTACAACTGCACTACCCAAAGGTCTTCGACGATTCGTCAGTCATGGACTTGATAATCTTGATGATCGGACTGAAGGCTTCAGTGATTTCGAACAAGGACTTGATTGGACGTTCAGGATGGCCAGGTATGCGGACAAGAGACATATTGCAGAGGGGCCAACTCAAGCTTAGTGAAAAATTTCCCTTGGACAATAGCACGACAAGTGATAAGACTCAGGCAACATATATGTTAATCATAAGTCTACAAAGCAAGAGGCAACGCAAACTCTCCACATGTTTGGAAGAATAACCAAAAGGTGGAGGACACAACTCTATATAGCGAGAAAAGATTCCTAAGGTCGTACTACATCCCATAGTCTGGTGATCAAATAGACAGATGTGCTTTATCCAAGGGTGACTCATTATGCTGCCAATAAAGAAAATACTTTTCCTATCCTCTTTTTGGGGTATATTTGATTTTTTTGTTCTTTTTTATAATTTTGGAAAAAGAATAAAGGAATATTGCATTACAATGGAGGAACGAGTACTGCAAACATACAAGATCAAGGCACAAGGACAAGACTGATGTTCTGGTGAAATGATACTCGGGAAAAATCCTCTGGCGGCCAAAGGTGTTAAGACGCAGAAGAAAACTGTCACAAGGCTGGTGGATAAGGTATGCAAATGCGGTTGATAGAACACACAATGGTAACGTCCTTCGATGTAAGTTTAACGAGCCCAGAGAAGGTAATCTAGGTGGTTTTTCATATTAAGAGAGTCTGAAAAAGCATAAAAGGAGACTCTGTTGGGGTACCTTTTTCGAATATAGTCTAGTCGATTCGAAAAAGGGGTAAACTAGCACTGATTAGATGTCAATTCAAAACCATTTTAACGAGTGTGACAAGGACAAGATCACTCACCATTTTTTCACTTTTAAGGAGTCTGAAAAAATCTTAACTATGGACTCCGTCAGGAATATTCTTCTGGACCAATTCAATAAGTGTGAAAGAATAAGGTCACTCGACAATCTTTTCAATTTTAGGGAGTCTGAAAAGAGATTAACTATGGACTCTGTGGGGGTTTCTTTTTCATAAGTTTAGTCCCTCAGGCCCGAAAAAGGAATAAAATTATACCTGAGAGTACTCTTCTAAAGAATGGAAATTCGATAGAGTATACCTTTGTTCGTATAGTTGACCGTCCGTACCGAAAAAGGGGTAAACTACCACCGGACATACGTGACTTCAAATTCCAGTTTAACAAGCGTAAAAGGCCACAAGATCGCTCGGCAATCTTTTCATTTTTAGAGGGTCTGAAAAGGGCTTAAAAGGAGACCCGTTATTTTTGGGAGTCCTGAGGGTGAGACAAAGAGCGAAAAAGAATCATGCAAATGAGGCTCAAACTCATATTCAGGAAAGACTATACGGACTCCCGAGCCTACAGTGTTTTTAGAAACGGCATGGACACCATAATGCAACCAAGACCTACCTAGGGCATCCATGTTCTGGTAAGCTCTACCGCCAAGTTGTGACACTTCTAAAGAAAATATGATGGTTCTGTGTCACAACCTGATGGGATCGATCCTATAGCATAGGAAAAAGACAACGAGGCGCAAAAGTCAGGGTGGTAACCTAACCTATATGCTCAAGTTGATTTTTGAATTTTTTTATGGACCGTCAATATTTTCTCAAAACTCAAAAAAAATGTCCCAATACCCGATCAAATCCCTCCCATATAACTCCTGAATCA
>ML805593.1:182452-197897 GCA_009831015.1 Picea engelmannii
TGGTATAAAGAAACTGATAAGGGAGGCCAAAAAAGTGACAAAAAGAGGCCAAAAAGTCTATAAATAGAAGTTGGCAGCTCATTATCACCATTGCTGATTTGGAAATTGACTCTGGAGCCAAAAGACCCCCTTTGCCAAAAACAATGATTCTGGGAGCTACAGTGGATGAAACGAACTTCTACTTGGACGAAGTAAGTACAAACTCCCTTTTCTAGCTATTCAATACTTCAATTTCAGCTTTTAGTTTGTTTTTTGGGTGGGCGTCGACCTTAAAAAGGTAGGCCCTAGGTACATGTGGGTTGTCTCTGGACAGGTCGCGTGTACATTTGGGCAGAGTAAAGTCTACCCGCATGTACACGCGACTGTCACCTCTACAGCCCACATGTACCCCCCCTTTTGTAGTGAAAAGAAAACCAAAAGCAAGTACTGACCCTCCTTCACCTTGTTGTGTTGGCAGGATGTATGTCCAGTGGAAGGAAAGGGAGCATGAGGAAATCAGTGAATTGGTTGCAGCAGATCCGAATGTCATGGCCGTGTTAATGCAATGCGGTTTACTAAAATTATTTCTATGTCCATTTATGTGCGCACAACTAAGGCTACTGAATGCCTTGATTGACTACTGGCACCCTGATGCAGAGGCTTTTATGCTAGAGGGGCAATCACTGGTGCCCACCACCGAGGATATCTACTTTCTGACTGGCCTCTCAAGGAGAGGGGAACCAGTCAACTTTCAGACGTTTCCTGTGGGACCGAGAAAGATCTCAGAACTGATAGCTGAGCATTGTGAGGCTGGGACTGACCGTGTGGGCTCCCAGGTACCTATTAGTAAGATTACTAGCTTAGCACTGCAGACTATATTGTTACTGATTGGGTGGATTACCGGCTCAGCAGCCTTGCATCAGGCGTCTCGCGCACAGATGAACTGTGCCATCCAGTGCTTGAATGCACATATTTTTTACTGGAGTACCACACTGCTCGAGTGCATGAAGAGGCAATTGATAGATTGTCAACAGCGGACACAGAGGAACTTCGGGTTCGGGACCATCTTGTGTTCGTTCTTTTTTGAGAGAGTTCTGAGTTTTAGTCCTCGGGTTGTAGTACGAGGACATCAGGCCTCATTCCCTGCAGTTTGTAGATGGGCAGTATTACTGCCGCGACAGGGTGGTGGAAGGACCGTTGAGTCCTTCGACAATGATTTCTTTGCGTGGCTGTCACGACAGATCCATGTGATTGAGGACTACCCATATGCAAGGATAGATTTTTCTAGAGATCCTGAGATACCCGTGCCTCCTGGTGAGGAGCGAGGGGAGATGGGTAAGTCTCCACCTTTGTAGTTTTTTTGTTTGCATATGTAATTTTTATGTCATTTTTGTTATATATATCATTTTTTTTGTATGCCGAAGTAGTTGACGGATAAACATTTGTTGCATGCAGATGTGGGACCCGTGCGACCTGTCGATTATGCACGGAACAGGCGTCGCCCATGGCCAGAAGCCGCGGCTGCCGCCATTGGGGGAGCAGCAGTAGCAGGGAACCTCCCAGTTGGAGAGGCCGAGAGGGTCCTTAGACGAGTTGAGCGGAACTTCACTACGCTCACTCGCATAGTCCCGATGGCAGAGATAGAGGACCTGCCACCATCCATGCAACCTCATGTAGTGGGGGCACCTCGGACATGGGTCCGATTGTTTAGGCTTTTAGCCCGTGTTGTGGATGATTATAACAGGGCCCATAGGCCCTGAACCTATTTAGACTTTTTATGTGCCACGAGCACCTACTTGTATATATTGTTTGAGGGCATAATCCTGGTGACTCGTTATTATTCCCATTTTTTAGGCCCTTGCGTCCATCTATGTACTCTGGTTATTTTATAATGTTATATATGGTTTTTATCTTTTGTGTCTTATGGATTCTGTGTGCAAAAATGTATTTACATGTTTATGTCAATGTTATTTCATATGTGTGCAAGATGCCAATCTAAAATTTGATTAGCTAGAGTATCTGTAATTTGGTTTAATCTCCTAGGAACATGAAAATATGTAATATAATCAAAGTTTTGTTCTAAGAGACGTACCCTAAGGAATCATTGGTGTAAAGTTGGATCATGAACCCGGTATATTCTGTTTAGCTGCGACACAACCAGTTGAGTGTCGAGATAGACCCGGAGATGAGAGATACCCAATGGCAAGGCATCACGAAGCAACTCAATAACTGCACTATACTCGGTGACATTATTTGTGGTGTCACCTAATCATATACCTCTGGAAGATAACAACTAGCCCTGAGGTGTAAAGATTGCCCAAGCTATGGAGGCAAGCCTCCGCGTGTGTCGACTAGTACCATCTGCATACCCAATGAACACCTCAGAATCTCTTGACATCTGCCATATTGACGAAATATAACATCAATGACACGTCCATAACACTTAAAAGAAACTTAAAAAGTAATAGTACAAAGACTATACATATGTTACAGAAAGTTACCCACAGTGACCTGTCTATGAGTAATACTTCTTGAGGTAGAGCCCATTTCTAGGATCCGCCAAAGCATTCCCTTCAAAATAAACCAAACGATAAGCGCCCTTTTTTAATACCTCTTTTATAATGAAGGGTCCGAACCACATGGGTTTAAGCTTTCCTGCCCCCAGGGGGTCCTTATCTTGGTCATAGACTAGGACAAGGTCGCCCTCAGAGAAAATCCGAAGACGAACGAACCTATCATAATGACACTTGACCTTATGTTTGTGACCCTTGTTGGCCAGGGCTGCATCACGATGTTGCTCATTGAGATGCTCAAGGTGTACTAACCGTTCTTCAAGTGAAGAAGTGTCTGGAAATAATTGTACTGCCAATTTTAGAGATGGTATATGGCATTCGATAGGCAAGACTGCCTCCAACCTGTAAACGAGTTGAAAAGGTGAGAAACCGGTTGCGGTCTTAACAGATGTTCGGTAAGCCCATAATGTTGAGTATAACATCAAATGCCAATTTGACTTGGCTGAGTTGATAGTTCGTTGTAGAATAGTCTTAAGAGTTTTGTTTACAGCTTCCACCTGCCCATTGGCTTGGGGGTAGTAAGGTGATGAATGCTCCTGCCGTAACCCAAGCTTTGATGTTAATTCGATCATCATTTGGTTATGAAAGTGACTGCCATGATCAATGACAATCTCTCTCGGGATGTCGAACCTTGCTATGATCTTGTTGAATAAGAAGAGAGCTGCAGTCTCTCCATCATCTTTAAACGTTGGCATAGCTTTGACCCACTTAGTGAAGTAGTCAACAACTACGATGATATAGTGGTGCCCCCTTGCTGATAGGGGGTTGCATGTAGTGCAATCAATCCCCCACTTAGTGAAGGGACCAGCTGTGATGACAAGAAACATAGGAGAGGGATGTGCCCTCATCTTCCGAGAGAAGATTTGGCACGAATGGCACTTCTTGACCGATTCGATACAATCTTTGATAAGTGTCGGCCAGAAGTAACCTGCTCATAAAATATTTTGGGTTGTTTCCAACCCAGATAAATGACCGCCACAAGCTCCAATATGGAAATCGTTGAGCACGATGATGGCCTCCTCATGAGTGAGACATCGATGTAAGATGCAATCTACACCTCTTCGATACAATGTATCATCGAGTATGAGATAATTTTTAGCCTGATGGCGTATCCGTCAACGCTCGTCACGAGAAGAAGAGGTGGGGCATTTCAAAGTCTGTAGATAGATAAGTATATCTTCGTACCAGAGGTTTGAATATGCAATCAAAAACATATCTCCCCGGATAGGCGATTTCTCAGGCACAACGTCACCTGACTCAACCAGAAGTTATGAAATAAGCTCTCCGAAGACCAATGACTTCTTAGACTTTGCTGAAATGAAGTCTAAGTCATATTCTTGGAGAATGACTATCCATCTACTGATTTTTCTGCCTATAACTCATCGTGTCAACATGTATTGGAATGGATTCACAACAGCAATGACGGTGGTCTTGCGAAACAGAACATAGTGACGGAACCATTGAACAACATGAACTGCTGCCAACGCAAGTTTTTCGATATGAGAATAATTGAGTTCCAGTCCCACGAGGCCTCGGCTCAGGTAATAGATCACGTATTCTGAGAACGAATCGTCTTCCTGAACTAAAACCATGCCAATGGTTGACTCTGCAACAGCTAGATATAATAAGAAATCTTTTTTATAGTTAGGTGGCCATAGCAGAGGTGCGGTTGTGAGGGCGTGTTTTAATGCATCGAAAGAGAGTTGAGCATCTTTGTCCCAGAAAAAAGGAACGTCTTTCTTTAGTAAATGCATAAATCCCTTGGTGATTTCGGCATAGTTGGCGATGAAGCATCGTAAGAAGTTCGCCTTGCCTTGTAGACTCTGAAGTTGTAGGATTGTGCGTGGGGGGGGCAACTGGATTATTGCCTCCACCTTAAGAGGATTGACCATGATCCCTGTTGTTGATACGATGAAACCTAACAAACGTCCTGATGTTACGCAGAAGTTGCACTTGTTTGGATTCAAGCGAATCCTAAAGTAGCGACAACGTTCGAAGATTAGTCTAAGGTGTGTGGGATGATCCGTTCGCTTGCGAGAGCGTGATGCTAAATCATCTAGATAGGCCTCGACTATATGCTTGAGGTCATGAAAAGCAAAATACATGGCCCGCTGGAATGTGGCTCCATCATTTTTAAGGCCAAAAGGCATCTTACAATATGAGAATTTACCCCACAGACAAATGAACGTCTCTTTATGTTGGTCTTCGGGTTAGATTTGGATTTGATTATATCCCGAAAAACTATCCATGAAAGAAAAGGCTTCACAACCAGTACATTCATCAATGATCTGGTCAATGAATGGTGTTGGAAAATTATCTTTGGGACATGCCTTGTTTAAATCACGAAAATCGGTACATACACGAATCGTGCCTTGTTTTTTATTAACCGGCACATGATTTGACACCCATTGAGTCAAATGGATAGGATAAATAAAACCTTCCTTTAGCAATTTCTCAACCTCAATCTTGATGGTTGTTTCTTTCTTGGGATTGACTGGACGAAGTTTTTGTCGAACAAGCTTGGCATCAGGATATGTTGTGATTTCATGTTCAACTATTTTTGGATCGATACCTGGCATTTCCTCATAAGACCAGGCAAAAACGTCGTGGAATTCTTTGAAAATATCCATGTAAATTTGAATCTCTTCGGGGGAGCAATCTACTCTGACGAAGACATTATCCACGATGCCAGGGTTGCAGGAGATGTTGATGGGTATAGTTTCAGCGATAGTCGCCATATTGCCCTCAGCATAAATTTCCTGTGTAGCTAAGAGATTGATAGGACACGGCTGATCTCCCGTTATGGTAACGGTGAATTCTCCTGCTTCGATTTGGCTTAACTCTGGGAGAAAATATGATCTGTGATGAAGATCTTCCCAAGGTTTGTCTGGACTAGTCATCGCTTCGATTACTGCTTCGTCAGAAGGCAAGACTAAGTCCAACGAATCGACGTTAGCGAGAGAACCTTGAGCCCAAATAAGCTCTAGAAGTGGATCTAACTCTTGTGCAGGAGTCAGATCAGGGTTAGTTGAAGCTTGCTAGACTACATAGTACATTACCTCAGCGGAAGACAAGGGCATGGACATGCCTGAGTGCCCCGTCTCATCTATTGTGGCTGATGGGGAAGGAAGAATCCAAGGATCCTCAAATTAAGTCGTGCGGAACGACGAAACTTGAAAAATCTCAACCTTATGATGATTAGATATAAATTTTATATCATCGTGAGGAGGTGGGAAATTGAAAGTACCCATCAAGGATGGGCACAAACCAACTCCTACGTTAACGACACCTGGTTGAGGATTATCAATCATTGGGACCGTGGATGCCCCCAAAGCTGGGTCAGGTCTGGAGAAAGACAGTTGATCGATGGTCACTATCCGACCCTCATGTGGAAACAACAAGACTCGGAAAACTGTAGCAACCACAGCTTGCATAGCATAAGTCCAACTCCGTCCTAACAAGAGATTATAGTCGAGGGGAGCATCGACTACCTCTACTTCGACACACACGGTTTTCCCTCCTAACTGCACAGGGAAAGAAGCAATGATGCCATGTGGTCGGAATGAACGACCGTCGAAAGCAGTGAGGAGAGTAGGTGATGGAAAAAAAATGGGCTGGCTGATGGCCTTCCAGCATGCTAACGACATAACGCATGTTGAGGCACCCTCGTCGACCACCGTGCGGAAGATATTTCGAGTAAACATTTTCGTGGGATGAGCCACTACTATCTGAAACGCTACGTGGTAAGGCAGACAAGGTTTTAAGTTGGTTGTATCTAACATGATGATGCCTGGATTACAAGTCTCAGTAGAGCCCAAAGCGGTTAACAAGGCTTTCCTCTGAGCAGGGAAACTTTGGAGGACCTCCAAAGTAGACATCGCGTAAGGGGCTTGTGATAAATCCTCCACCACAGAGTAATTCTCAGTGGCCCTTGCGTTTGGGTTGTGAGAATCTTTTTTAAATGCACCCTTTGGAATGTGTTTCATTGTTTCTCCCAACGTCTTCTCAATCTGTAGAGGAAGAGATGGGAGTTCAACTTTTTTACCCTTCTCATAAGTGCTTGGTTTACTATAGTCGTGTTCTCTAGTTGATATGAAAGAATCACCCCTAACCATATATACGTTCATGGATGAGGGATTGTTTGGAGGCAGGTAGGTTTATTGGCTGCCCTCTTCTGTGCTTGTAGAGGCTTGAGTTAGATTTTTCCCATGTTGAAAGGGATTAGTCAACACTGCTTGTTGTTGTTGTGTGAAAAACTTTTGAGCCTCTACAAGTCGAGGACAAAGATGGGTCGGGTGGTCTTCCGTGCACAAGTTGCACGGATACCTCGCCTTCCGTTTTTCTATGTTGTCCCCGCCAGCATTATTAGTGGGTTTTTTATCCCCCTTACCCTTCTTTCATTGTTTTTTCTTCCCTTCAGGCTGTTGGGTGGCCTTTGGGTTAGTCGACTGCACGGTATGTACTTCCGACGTTTGGGTAGGGGGAGCAGCCAGAGCAGTAGTTTGGTCGGCCGCTGTATGTTGTATGGATAACTGTTGCAACTGTTTTGTCAATTTCTCAATGGGCTTGGTTTGTGTTGAACCAACAATACCATCAACATGTGGTCCAGCTCTCTGTCTAGTTTTATCCAATATTGAATGTGGCACATCTGGCAAGATGTTGTATGATAAACCAGACTGAGAATAGATGAGCTCAAACTATTGAGCCCTCATGATGGCATCTTCTTCGGAGAAAACTTCGGATGTTGTGACATCTATGGATAACTGTGGGACCAAAGACTTAAGGAACCACTCAAGCAGGAATGTTGGTGGGACTGGTACTTTGATTAGATTCTTCCGGCGTCTCCACTCTCGGATATGATCAGAGATATGGTCCGTTGTTGTCTGTTTGAAATTGGCGAGAAGCTCTGTGCCAGCATCGTATCTCACAGGTAACTGGAAATGGTTAAGGAAGGCCATTGCCAGTTCGCCAAAAGAAGAGTATCTTGAGCGATCGAGCTCGATGTACCATTTCGCGGCACTCCCAATAAGAGTACGTTGAAACAATCGCAACTATATAGAGTCATCTTTCAATGAGTTAGATGAGCACCAAAGATGAAAGGTAGTCACATGATCACCTGGATCTTCATTAGGCTTGGCCTCGAACTTTGGAATGTCCAAAGGAAACTTCGTCGGCATAGGAGGCCAACGTGGATCGTGACAAATAGGATCATTTAACAACCTTGTCAAATCTAGCAAGTGTAAAGTTGCCAGGAATGGTAGTTTGGGTTGTTGCTGATAACCTGGGAAAAAGGGTCCTGGAGTTTGACTAGCACCAGGTTGCCAGGAAAATTTTGGTTGCTGGCTCGGATTCTGGTAGAAACCATGGCCCTGACGAGCATAAGTATTTTGCATCTGTGGAGACATCATCGGCTGATTTCTCAAAAAGGACATAGAGTGTTGCGCATGCATTGTATTTGAAGGACTTTGGGAAGGACTGCCCCATGTTGGTCCTGCGGGGAGAGGCATAGTAGTCTGTCCAGGGTTCCATTGACTATTGAAAGAATTACCCCAGAATGACATTCCGGAGGAGGGAACGGATCCTTGTCCTGAATTCCAAGGTCCTGCTATGTGTGCCCCCTGCGCAGGAATAGTACCCTGCGTAGGAGTAGATTGTCCAAAAATGGGGTTGCCCCGAGATGGGAAAGTGGCTGACGAGAAAGTGTTGTTACCAAACGTTATGTTCCAAGAAAATGGTGTCGAACCTACCGGCATATTGTGCGAAGGGGGTCCCTGACTCCCTGCTCCAAATAAACTAGTGTGTGTAGGTTGCCCGGTGGACTGCTGATGCGGACCACCAAGCGAAGGGGACAAAGGAGGGATATGACCTCCTGCATAAGGAAAAGCGTTAAAAGGGATAGGAGTTCCCCCAAGGTGACCTTGCAGAGGAGCACTAGAGCTCCCTGCCCCCAGACCCAAAGTCTGTAAAGTGGAGTAGGTTAGTACAGGACTTGTTCCCGAACTAGGCATACCATATGAAAATGGAGGGCCTGTCGCACTAGGTGTGAAGGGGGTTGTGGCCACCACCATAGACGGGTTCGGTCCACTGTGTGACGTAGTTGCGGTCGAGACCATGGTGGCTTGGACCAACGATGGTAAGTTAGGAGATGACTCTCCTGTGGTGGTAACTATGATGGGAATTGACGAATTCCCAGAAGGAGTAACAACATTTGTTTCCATTGCTGTGTGAGGCACTGTCTGGAGTTCGTGAAATTGGATTGGTACAATAAATGGTGCCAAGATATCAGTGGTTGGGGTTTCAACCGAGCCAAGAGCGGTTGCTTCAAGGTCCAAAATGGTTGATTCCTCCGGTATGTTCAGGCACAAAGGTTTGTAACCCGGTCGCTTCAAAAGACCCTTGTTGGTCTAGCTTCTGCCTTAAAGGTGGCGGGGGTGGCTCCAATGTAACCGGTGGCAGGCCAAGAAGCCTTCGTGACCGGCGGAGCTCAAGATCCTCCACTGTGTGAGAATATCCAAGACACGCTAAGGTATTCTAAACGTTCAAAAGTAACACACGCTAAAAAGAATCCCCTAAGAGATAAGACAAGCAATCACTAAACTTATTTGGAGGAACAGTTACAATAACCAACACTAGAGCAACTTACCAGTGCAAGTGCAACTCGAACACGGAAGAACCCTCCGGGTATACAATACAGTCACCTGTGTATGTCCCTAAAAATATGGGCAACTAAGTTGCCAGCACGCAAACAGTCACCAGGCAGGTACAGTCGAAAGTTGGGTAGACCACAATGAGCAGGGTATCGAGCCCAAAACCAGGGTATCGAGCCCAAAACCTGTCAAGGGTATCAAGAGAAAATGGTCTGGAAGATAACTGAGGACCTCGAACGGATTCTAGACCCACAAAGCCCTGTGGCAAATGCAAATGACGGAATCCCAAAACAAGCCCTCTATATGTGTTCTCCACTACGATTGGTCCGGCTTTGGAGAGGTTATCTCCGCTACCTTTCTGCACGCGACCTCGTGTTTATCCCCTATTTTAGAGGGGGGTCCTGGATAACTTCCACGAAACTGGACTTAGACATTCCCTATCTCAGACTCCAATGTTTGTTTTTGAATGTCCTTGAAGAGTTTCCTTTCCAACCTAATCCAAGGCCCTAATCCTGAACTAGTTTGTGAACCCTACAAACATAAAAGTCTAGTAGATTTTAAAATTAGCATTGTTTTTATGGATTTATCTTACGTCAAGGGGTATGAGGGTGAAATTGATGATGTGTAAAATATGAAAGAAAAAATGAATGAAAAATATGGAAACAAAAAACTTTTACGAAATGCAAAATTTCAACAACTTTTCACAAAGAAAGATTTTTTTAATTTTTTCTAAGATTTTGGATAGCAAACTCACAGGAATTTTGCTCGACTACGAGCTACTTATCATCTAAGTGCACTGCAAAAACTTATGAAATAAAAGACTTTTCCCTGGCTAATGATGCAGAAACACATTCTTTAACCAAAGAAGAAAATGAAAAGAGATTTTTTTTATTTAAATGCTAGTAAAGCAAGAAAAGGAAAATACCGACAAGCAAAAAAAACCAAGAAAAACAATTGTGGCTTAAAGCGCAGATCGCAAAGAATCAGATTAAAGAATCACACAAAGGCAATTGAAAAAACAATGACTCTCACGCTTGTCTAAAAACCATAAAACAAATTTTTATTTTTATTTTTTCTGTTAACTTTTAACTGAGAAAAAACAAGCCAAGGGTAAGATGAAGCCTAAGCTACTGACTGTTCAAACATAGATTCAAACACCTGAGAGGAATACTTCTTATCAAAGGAGGGGATGACTGCCCCGCCCTAAACAAAAAGTAGCATGTACAAGCACGCTACTATCACTCAAACAGCGCGCATGCAAACATGTACTGACCAGCGACAGAGAGCGTGTACACGCGGGCTGACCTTGTACAGGACACGTGTATATCTAAATTCTAAGAAAAAATATGAAAACAGGAATTCCAGACCAGGAAGAGGCCTCTGGTATTGATAACCAGGATCCCTTGAAGGCTTGGCTACTCTTTCTAACAGAAAAAAAAAAATGCAAGGAAAAATAATAAGGCAAAAAAAAAAGCAATCTGAGATAGGATTGAAATCAAGCAAGACTCAGACATGATTCCAGAAAACCCCCCTGAGAATGTGTGATTCTGACAGGGAAGAGGAGGAATGCCTCTAAGTTTCTCTGAACTCCTACACTCTACTGCTATCTCTACAGCTAGCGTTCACATGCAGGTTGTCAGAGTATAGGGAACAGGTACACGCGTTCAGGCCTTCTGCAGGCCACGTGTACCTCTGTGTGTCCCAAAAAATACAGTCAAGCAAAATTTAGGGAAAGCTGGTATGGAAAACCAGACTCCCTGCTAGCTCAGACCTTACAAAAAAAGAAAAGACAGACAAAGAAAAAACAAAAAACCTAGTCTTTAAACTACCCAAAAACTTAAATAAATCCAGGAACCCTAAAGAGTATTCTCCCCAGTATGGTCGCCAATTCTGTTGTTGGGAAAAACACCCTACGGACTAGCAAGTTAGGGTAAGACTTTGCATGCAGATTTGGCCGAATAGAAACTACTTTTTTACCTACATCCCAAGATTTAAACCCCTTTTTCTCAGTAAATTCATGGAAAAGGACCACCTACCTTATTATCGGCGTTCGATGTAGATCCTCCATTGTGCTTGATTACTTGTTTGCGCTGCTCCTTCCAAAGATGACCTGCACTTAAGAAAAACAACAACTATGCATGCATGCTACTTCTATACTCAAGGGTTAGAAATCAAACATAAATCAATCAAAATATAGACAATTCATGAATTGGGATGGGAAAATCATTCTTTTTATTACGTAAAATGAATCAACTTACAAAAACTGAGACCGACCACCGCTCCTTGAACCTGATCCTAGGCTCCTCTTCTTTTGTCCTTCAACTGCTTTGCATTAAATCTCCTTTGGCGTGAGGAAAGGCTAAAGGGTTGGGACAATGGACTATGTAAATGGGCAGAGTTTCTTTGCTATATTTTTTCCTCCTCCAAATGGTACCCCTACCCCTTCTTTTATAGGCTAGAATGAGCTAGGGTTTTGGACAAACCCTCGGCCATGCATGGCCAGGAGTTTCAGTTAACTGACCCATAGATTTTTGTTCCATCGACAACTTTCCTTTTTTCATGCTTTGGTAGGTACACGCGGGTTTTTTTGAGTCAGACAACGTGTACACGCGTGCAGTAATGGGTTAGGGCGCATGGGCTTTTACACAAGAGGATTTTCAAAGAGTTGTTCAACAGAGTTTTGGCAAAGAAGGGATATGAGTTGGCCTGATGCCAGGTAAGCATGTGTGGTGAAATTTAGGGTTATAAAAAAGACCACCTGACCTATTAGTTCCCTCATCTTGCGGAGGCCCAGAATTTATTGGCACAACAACAGCATGTCGTGTTAACGAACCTGTTTCCACACGAGCAAAACCACGTTCATTTGTCCATGGGGTACATTCGCTTATTGTAAGATGCCCTCTGGTCTGAAAAATGTTGGAGCTACGTTTCAACGGGCCATGTATTTTGCTTTCCACGACCTCAAACACATAGTCGAGGCTTATCTCGATGATTTAGCATCATGATCTTGCAAGAGAGTTGATCATCCAGCACACCTATGACTTATCCTTGAACGGTGTCGCTACTACCAAATCCGCTTGAATCCAAACAAGTGCATCTTTTGCGTCACATCGGGTCATCTGCTAGGTTTCATAGTTTCAACAACAAGGATCATGGTCAATCCTCTAAAGGTTGAGGAAATAGTTAAGTTGCCTCCCCCGTGCACCATCCCTCAGCTTCAAAGTTTGCAGGGAAAAGCGATTTTTTTATGGCGTTTCATCGCAAACTATGCCGAGATCACAAAGGGTTTTATGCATTTATTGAAGAAGGACATTCCTTTTCATTGGGACGAAGCCGCTCAACGCTCTTTCGCAGCATCAAAATACGCCCTCATATCAACCCCTCTGCTTCGGCCACCCAATTATAATAAAGATTTCTTATTGTACTTGGCCGCTGCGGAGTCGACCATCGATATGGTCTTAGTTCAGGAATATGATTTTCTCTCAGAATACGTGATTTATTACCTGATCCAAGGCCTGGTTGGACCAGAACTCAATTATTCCCACATTGAAAAACTTGAGTTGGCAGCAGTCCATGTTGTCCAACGGTTCCGTCATTACATCTTGTTTCGCAAGACCACCGTCATTGTCGTTTTGAATCCATTTCAATACGTATTGACATGATGCGTCATCGATGGAAAGATCAGTATATGGATTGTTATCCTCCAGGAATTTGACTTGGAGTTCATTTCGGCGAAATCCAAAAAGTCGATGGTCTTCACGAAACTCATATCGGAACTTCTGGTTGAATCAGGTGATGTTATAACTGATGAGTCGCCTATCAAAGGAGACATGTTTTTTAACATGTCTTTCGACCCTTGGTATGGAGATGTGCTTGTCTATCTCCAGAATTTGAATTGTCCCTCCTCTACTTCTCGTGATGAGCGTCGCCATATACGCCATCAGGCTAAGAACTATCTCATACTCGAGGACACTTTGTGTCGTCAAGGTGTATACTGCATCCTTCGTCGATGTCTCACTCATGAAGCAGAAATCGTGCTTATCGATTTCCACATGGGATCATGTGGCGGTCATTTGTCTGGGTTGGAAAAAACCCAAAATATTCTACAAGTCGGTTACTTCTAGCCGACATTAATAAAATATTGTGTTGAATCGGTCAAGAAGTTCCACCCGTGTCAGATATTCTCTCGGAAAATGAGGGCACACTCCACTCCCATGTTTCCCATTATTACCATTGGTCCCTTCACTAAATGGGGGATTGATTACAATACATGCAACCCCCCTTTAGCAAGGGGGCACCACTATATCATCGTAGCAGTAGACTACTTCACCAAGTGGGTCGAAGCTATGCCAATGTTTAAAGACAACGGGGAGACCGCAACTCTCTTTTTGTTCAACCAGATAATAGAAAGGTTCGATGTCTCGAGTGTAAGTTTTAAACCTATGAAGTAAATAAATGCATATAGATTCTTAAGCAAAATAGAATTTAATCAATGGGATCATCAGACACAGTTGTCATATCTGACGTGCCCACACACACACATGCAAAGAATATAACACATACCCAACATTCTCCCACTTGTTGTTTTCTTTGCATCCAAGGGTCCAGGGGATTATATAGTCAACAATCCAGGGCAACAATGCCCATTGTTACTCTACACCAGGAGAACATTTCTATGCTCACAGACTTTGTCAATGAATCTGCAACATTCTTCAAAGTGTCAACCTTTTTCTAGCAACACCTTCTTTTCCTCAACCATGTCTCTCACAAAGTGATACTGAACATCAATATGCTTTGTCTTCAAATGATATGATGGGTTCTTTGCTAGGAATATGGCACTCTAACTGTCACAATATAATCTCACTACTTGTTGTACCAACCCAATACCTGAACACAATCTTTGTAACCATACTGCTTCCTTGCTTGCATGGGTGGTTGCCATGTATTCATCTTTTGTAGTTGAGAGTGCCACTACAGCCTGTCTTTTTCTCATCCAACTGATTGCTCCTCCAAATAGGTTAAACACATACCCACTTGTATATATTTTGTGATCCATATCTCCAGCCCAGTCTGCATCAACAAAGCCATGTATGTCCACCACTCTGTCCAATCCCGGTCTTCCTTGGAAGCACAATCCATAACTAGTGGTGCCACGAAGATACCTGAAGACCCTGTTTACTGTTGTCCAATGCTCCTGCCATGGTTTTGACATATACCTGCTCAAAACTTCCACTGCATGTGCAATGTCTGGTCTAGTACAAACCATTGCATACATTAAACTGCCAACTGCACTGGCATATGGAACATGGGACATGTCCTCTTCTTCTTCTTGTGTATTGGGACACTGATCTGTAGATAACTTTACACCTATGGGAATAGGAACCTTGACCGGTTTACTTCCATGCATATTAAACCTTTGTGATATCATCTCAACATATTTTCTCTGATTCAACCAGAGTTCCCTATTTGCACGATCTCTTTTAATCTCCATTCCCAGAATGAAGTTAGCAGCACTGAGATCCTTCATGTCAAATTTGGAGGATAGCTGTGATTTCACCTCCTTGATAACATCCATGTTATTTCCTACCAACAACATGTCATCAACATACAACACTACATAAATGAAGTGATTACCAACCTKCTTGGAATATACACAGTGATCAACCCTACTTCTTACAAATCCCAATCCAAGGATGTATGTGTCAAACTTTTGGTACCACATCCTAGGTGATTGCTTCAGACCATATAGTGACTTCTTTAGCTTACAGACCAACTCTTTCTTTCCCTTCACTGCAAATCCTTCTGGATGCTTCATGTAGATTTCTTCTTCCAGATCCCCATTTAGGAATGTTGTCTTCACATCCATCTGTTCCACTTCAATATCAAAAGTAGCAGCAATAGATAAAATAAATCTAATAGAAGTTAACTTAGCAACAGGAGAAAAAATCTCACCAAAGTCAATTCCCTCTACCTAGGAATAACCTTTTTCTACTAACCGAGCTTTGTATTTCTCCACTTTACCTTATGCATTAAAATTCTTCTTAAACAACAATTTTCTACCAACACTTCACATCCATCTGTTCCACTTCAATATCAAAAGAAGCAGCAATAGATAAAAGAAATCTAATAGAAGTTAACTTAGCAACAGGAGAAAAAATCTCACCAAAGTCAATTCCCTCTACCTAGGAATAACCTTTTGCTACTAACCAAGCTTTGTATTTCTCCACTTTACCTTGTGCATTAAAC
>ML805593.1:200822-241266 GCA_009831015.1 Picea engelmannii
AGAAAATAAATCCATGTGTTCCTTGAAAAATCATCTATGAATGAAACATAATACACAGATTTACCTAGGGATGGAACGGGAACAGGTCCAAACACATCACTGTGTATCAACTCTAAGATCCCCTTTGCTCTTGTAGCACCAGATGGGAATCTTACTCGATTATGTTTACCGTATATGCAATGTTCACAGAAATCAAAATCCAAAGTGCAATTAGACATACCTTCAACCATACCTTTACCGTGTAGTGTTCGAAGGCCCTTTTCACTAATATGTCCCAGTCTTTGATGCCACATCATGGTCTTCTTTTCAGGGATGATATTGGTCTTGTATTCTTTATTTTTCTACTCAAGGACAACATAACTGTTACACCCATTAGTATAAGTGCTTCCCAGAAACTTGTACAGAGTTCCACATTGAACTCCCCTCATCAACACCATTGCTCCTCGTACCATATTGCAAGTGTTCTTTCCAAATACAGTATCCACTCCTGCATCATCCATCTTGCTTACAAATATTAGGCTCCTGGCTAGTTTTGGAATGTGCAGAATCCCAGGGAGAGTTCTAATCCTTCCATCTTTTAGCAGCAACTTAACCCTTCCATGTCCCAAGATTTTTGTTGTCGATTCATCTCCTAGGAATACATCACCACCATCATATTTTTCATATTCAGAGAACCACTCCTTGTGAGGAGTCATATGGTATGACGCACCTAAGTCGATCAACCATGCATCATGGTCTGCATGTGTACTTGTAGATGCCAGGTAAACATCACCTCCTTCTTCAGTAGAGGTTTTCGCCTCTGTGGAAGAGGTACTATCATATCCCTTTGGTTTTTCAACCTTCTTAGACTTGCAATCTTTCTTATAATGCCATGTTTTACCACACTTCCAGCATTTCCTCAAAGATTTTCCTGGAGACTTAGATCTACCTGTAGATTTATATCTCCACCCCGAAGGCTTACCAGGGTTCCTGTCTTGGGTATTCCCTCTTACAAATAAAGCATATGTGTTGTGACCATCCATGATTTTTCACCTCATCTCTTCAGATAACAAGGATGCAACTACATCCTCATACTTCAATGTAGATTGAGTGGTACTACCTATTGCTACACCAGATTATCCAAAGAGTCTAACAAAGAACATAACAAAGTAATACACTTATCTTCTTCTGCAATCGTAATATTAACAAATCAAAGTTGACTTACCAGAGTATTAAAGGAATTTAGATGTTCTGTCACAGAATCTCCATCTTCCATCCTAAGATGATACAGCTTCTTTCGAAGAAACATCTTGTTTACCAGGGACTTTGATTGATACAAATTCCCCAACTTATCCCATAGTTCCTTGGCTGTAGATTCTCCTGAGACATTCAACAACACCGAATCTTCCAGGCAGAGTCGAATAGTACTCCTTGCTCTTCTGTCCAAATTCTCCCAATCTTCCTTCGACATATCAGTAGGTGGTGTAGTGGTAGTTTGTGTACTGGTAGGTTGTGTACTAGTAGCATATGTGCTAATAGACGGTGTACTAGTAGGATGTGTACTAGGATCCACAACAATCCATTGTTCTTTGTCTACAAGAAGGTCCTCCATTTTCAGCTTCCATAGCTCAAAGTTTTTATCGTTGAACTTCTCTATCTCGATTCTAGAAGAACTTTCCATTCCTCTTTCTACACTCAAATCACCACTGCAAAATCTCCCACTAAACCCAGGTTTATCACAAACCCAAGATAAACTTGATCTATCAAGACCGAGGCAAACCCTCAACAAAAAAGGCGTCCCTCTGAAGCCAAAAATGAGCTCTAATACCACATGTAAGTTTTAAACCTGTGAAGTAAAGAAATGCATATAGACTGTTAAGCAAAACAAAATTTAATCAATGGCTCATACACATAGTACACATAGATTTTATACCGGAAACCCTCAGTCGGGAAAAACTTTCTTATATTCATTATATCGAATTTCACCATTCACCATACAATATATACAATGTTTTTAGGTATTCCATAGATACCAAAACCCTAATCCCTTAAACTGGGATTAATTTACAAAACCGCTAAAAATAGCAAAATCCACTAAAAATAGCAAAAACCGCGCGAGGATCATCAGACGCAGTTGTCATATCTGACGCACCCACACACACACATGCAAAGAATATAACACATACCCAACACCGAGAGATATTGTCACTGACCATGGTAGTCACTTTCAGAACAAAATGATAACCGAGTTAACGTCAAATCTTGGGTTGCGGCAAGAAAATTCATCACCCTACTACCCCCAAGCGAATGGTCAAGTGGAAGCTATAAATAAATCTCTTAAGACCATTCTACAGCGAACGATCAATTCGTCCAAGTCAAATTGGCATTTCATGTTATACTCAGCATTATGGGCTTACTGAACATTCATTAAGACTGCAACTGGTTTCTCACCTTTTCAACTCGTTTACGGGCTGGAAGCAGTCTTGCCCATAGAATGCCAAATCCCATCTTTAAAGTTGGCAGTATAGTTATTTCCAGACACTTCACCGCTTGAAGAGCGTTTATTATATCTGGAGTAGCTCAATGAGCACTGTCATGATGCGACCTTAGCTAACGAAGCTCACAAACCAAAATTCAAGTGTCAATATGATCGGTTCTTTCATCCTCGGATTTTCTCTGAAGGTGACCTTGTCCTGGTCTATGACCAAGATAAGGACCCCCTGGGGGAAGGAAAATTCAAACCTATGTGGTTTGGACCTTTCATCGTAAAAGAGGTTATAAGAAATGGCGATTATTGTCTGGTGGACTTTGAGGGAAATGTTTTGGCGGAGCCTAGGAATGGGCTCTACCTCAAGAAGTATTACTCGTAGGTAGGTCGCCTTGGGTGAATTTTTGTAACATATGTATAGTCTTTGTACTATTACTTTTTAGTTTTTCTTTTTGTTTTGTGGACGTGTCATTTTTTGATGTTATCTTTTTCACTATGGAAAATGTCAAGTGAATCAGAGGTGTTCATCGGGTTCGCGGATGGCGCTAGCCGGCACACTCGGAGGCTTGCCTCCGCAGCTTGGGTGATTTTCACACCTCAGGTCTAGTTGCTATCTTCAGGAGGTATTTTTTAAGGCGACACCACAAACAATGTCGCTGAATACATCACAGTTATTGAGTTTCTTCGTGACACTTTGTCACTGGGTATCTCTCACCTCTGGGTCTATTTAGATCCTCAACTGGTTGTGTCTCAGTTAAATGGAGTCTATCACGTTCATGATCCTTCTCTACACCGATGATTCCTTAGGGTATGTCTCTTAGAATGAAGCTTTGATTACATTATGTATATCCATGTTCCTAGGAGTTTGAATCAGGTTACAGATACTCTAGATAATCATATATTAGATTGGCATCTTGCACACATGTAAGAAAAATCACACACACGCACATGTAAATACATTTGTAGATAAGTGTAATCCATAAAACACAAAAATATAAAAAAAAATTCATATATATATATATATATATATATATATATATATATATATATCGCAAAGCACCAGAGTACATAAGTGGGCACAAGCACCTTAAAATATAGGTGTCTAGTAAAGATTCATGACGCTTATGCCCTCAAAAATATACAAAAGGTTCCCCTAGCACATAAGAAGTCCAGTCTAAGCTAAGGGTGGGGCCTGTGGGCCATGTCATAGTGAACAATGGCTTTATCCAGATGCCAAAAAAGATGGACCCAAGTTTGTGGTACCCCAACAAAGCGAGTCTACACAGACTGTGGGATATCCTCGATCTCCGTCGTGGGGACTGTCCAAGTAAGCGCGGTGAGGTTCCGCTCTACCCGTCTCAAAACTCTCTCAGCCTCCCCAGGCAGATTTCCCCCTACTGTTGTTGGTCCACCGACCGTAGCTAGCCCCACCTCTGGTCAAGGACACCGCCTAGTCCTCATGAAGTCTGTTGGGCGCACTAGCCCCACGTCTGCACATAACCGAGACATACATGTTAGATACTCTGGTATAAAAAAAATGATATATATAAAAAGACATAAAAATTAAATAACGTTGAAAAACAAGCATACTTATCTCTCCTCGTACCACTCCAGGAGGTATGCCCATGTCAGGGTCCCTGGAAAAGTCGATTCTGGCATAGGGATAGTCCTCTATCGCTAGGATCTCCTAAGACCACCAGTCAAAAAACTTGTAGTCAAAGGACTCAATAGTCCTCCCTCCTCCCTGTCGCGGAAACAACGCCGCCCATATGCATACTGCCGGAGAAGAGGCTATGTGCCCCCATACTGTCTCCCTTGGACTAAGACTAGGTACCCTCTCGAAGAAGAAAGAGCACAGAATAGTCCCAAACCCGAAGTTTCTATGCCTCCACATATGACACTCTATAAGTTGTCATTTCATGCAATCCAGTAAATTAATACTCCAGTCAAAAATTTGTACATTTAAGCACTGAACCACACAATTCATGTGCACCCGGGAAGCCTGATGTAGAGTTGTGGATCCAGTGATCTTCCTAATAAGAAAAACTATCACTTTTAGTGATGGGTCCGAGATATTTTTTATCGGCACCTGTGTGCCCATTTTGTATGTACTAGCTTCACAGTGGAGTCCAATCAACTTCGCTATGTTGAGAGGCCTAGAGGGAAAAGTGAGAAAATTGACTAGTTCCCCTCTCCTAGAGAGGCCAATCAGGAAGTAAATATCCTCAGTCGTTGGAGTCAAAGACTATCCCTCAAACATGAAGGCCTCTACATCAGGATGCTAATAATAAACCAAGGCATTAAGTAGCCTAGGTTGTGCCCACATGAATGAACACTGGAAGAACTTTAATAGACCACATTGAGCCAATACAACGGTAGTAGTAGGGTCCTCACCGACCAGAAAATCAATGTCCTCATGCTCTCTCTCTCTCCAATGAACATACATCCTGCAATTTACAAATTTAGGAGAGATTAGCTATTGCATTTTTATTTTTTTTTCCACATCTTAGAGGGTATACGTGGGATGTAATACACACAGTCGCATGTGCACGCGTGTAGTATTTCCTCTGCACGCGTGCACACACAGGCTTTCATAAGACAGCCTGCGTATACGTAGGGCCGACCTTTTTAAAGGTCAATGCCCCCTCAAAAAACTAAAAGAAATGCATAATTTAAAAATTGAAATGCAAGAGGGGATAATATGTACTTACTTGGTCCAAGTGGAAGTTCGTTTCGTCCATTGAAGCTCCCGGAATCAATTCTTTTCACAAAAGGGGTATTTTTGGCTTTTAGTCAATTTCTCAATTAGCAATAGTGATAATGAGCTGCCATCCTCTATTTATAGACTTTTTGGCAACTTTTTTTCGTTATTCTAACCTGAAAAATGATTCAAGAGTTTCTTAGGGGTTGTCACAATAAGTGATACTTTGGGTATTGGGAAATGTTTTGGAGATTTGGGTCATTTTCAAGGTCTTTTGGTAAAAAGTCATTTTTCCAACTTTGTGCATGTAAGATAGGATTCCACCTCCACTTGTTGCACCTCATTTCCTTTTTCACTTTGCCATAGGATCGATCCCACCGAATTGTGACACAGAACCATCATTGCTTCTTTAGAAGTGTCGTATTTTAGTGGTAGAGACTAACCCTTCATGGATGCCCTAGATAGATCCTGGTTGCATTTTGGCATCCATGTCATCGTTAATGATATAGGCTGAGGAGTCCTTGTTAGTTTTATCCTGATTATGAGTTTGAGCCTCATTTGCATGATGCATTTTCACTCTTGACCTCACCCTCGAGACTCCCACAAAACAAAACGGGTCTTCTTTTAAGCCCTTTTCAGACCCTCTAAAAATGAAAAGATTGTCGAGTGACCTTGTTGACCTTCATGCTCGCTAAACTTAGATTTGAAGGCACATCTGTCCGGTGGTAGTTTACCCCTTTTTCAGTCCGGATGGTCAACTGTACGAACAAAGGTATACTCTAGGAGCTTCGGTTCCCTAGAAGAGTATTCTCAAGTATGATTTTAACCCTTTTTTGGGCCTGAGGGACTAAATTTATGAAAAAGGAACCCCCACGGAGTCCATAGTTAATCTCTTTTTAGACTCCCTAAAATTGAAGAGATTGTCAAGTGACCTTGTTCCTTCACACTCGTTAAAATGGTCTAGAAGAACATCCCATATGAAGTCCATAGTTAAGCTTTTTTCATACTCCTTAAATATGAAAAAATTGCCGAGTGATCTTGTCTTTATCACACTCGTTAAAATGGTTTTGAATAGACATCTTTTCGGTGCTAGTTTACCCCTTTTTCGAGCTGACTAGACTACCTTCGAAAAAGGTACCCCATTGGAGTCTCCTTTTACACTTTTTCAGACTCTCTAAATATTAAAAACCGTCGAGTTTACCTTCTCTGGGTTCGTTAAAACCAAATCGAAGGACGTTACCATTGTATCTTATTAATCACATTTGCATACCTGTGTCTTTGGCCTAATCTCAGCTCCATGTTTCTCTCAACTGAACCATCTGAAACATGCCTCATACGCAAGCCCTGTATCACTTTGTCTCAGCGTCTTGACACCTTGGCCCACAGAGGATTTTTCCCGAGTATCCTTTTCCTACATATATCCCTTTTCTCTGAGCATCCATGTGTTCCTTGCGCTTGGAACTAGTATGTCTGCGACACTTGATCCTCCTTTGTAACGTAGCATTCTTTTATTCTTTTTCAAGCTTTCCAAAATTATTGAAAAAGACAAAAAAAAAATCAAATATACCCCAAAAAGAGGAAGGGAAAAGTATTTTCTTTTTGTTGGCAGCACAATGAGTCTCCCTTGGAAAAATCACATCCTTTCGCCAAGCCCTGGGATTTAATATGACCTTAGGAAGTTTTTCTCGCTACATAGAGTTGTGTCCTCCTCCATTTGGTTATTATTCCAAACATATGAAGAGTTTGAATTGCCTCCTACATCATGAACTTATGTCAACATCATGTTTCCTGAGTCTCATCATTTGTTGTGCTATTGTCCAAGGGAAGTTTTTACCAAGATTGAGTTAGCCCCTCTACAGTTTGTATCTTTCCCTCATTCCCGACCATCCCAAAATTCCAATCAAATCTTTGTTCGAAATCCATGAAGCCCTCAACCTAATCATCAAAATCCTCTAGTCCATTCCTGACAAGCCGTCGAAGACCTCTGGGTAGTGAAGTCGTACACTCATATTACACTCCTACCTGATTTGTGAATATTTTGAAGTTGTTGCTTGAGCTCTGAAGGCCTCATCTCTAGCCATCAGGCCTTATTCAATTCTTGAAGATGGATACTATACATGTATATATTTTTTATTTCGAGATGTAGATTCATTGTGTATTTCTCACGGCTACACTTTATATAGTTATATGACATGGATCTATAGTGTATTTGATTGGCAACCATGATTTTATTTCATTTTGAGCATGGGTATGCCCACCTCGGGGAGACAATTGTTATTTTGCAGATGGCACCTCCCGAACTCTGGTCCCTGGGCTCACTTGTTTCATACGTTGGTGAAGATTGATAATGTATTTTGGCCATCAGATGATCTTCTGACCTCACCCATTAGGGGGCATCTATTATAACCCTAATTTGCACCATATATGCTTACCTAGCATCAGGCCATCTCATTTTACATATTTTTCCAAGCCACTACTGAACAACTTCTTAAAAAACACCCCTTTTGAGGGAACACGTGCCCTGCTCCACTACTGCACATGTGTATACGCCAGCTGATCCACAATAGCCCGCGTATACCTACAAAAGCACGAAAAATGGAAAGTTGCAGATGGAACTCACAGTTTTGGGTAAGTTACCTAAATCGTTTGACCACCCATAATTGGTCACTCGACCAAATACCTATCCCTTTCTAGCCTATAAAATAAGGGGTAGGGGTCCCATTTGAGAGGAGGAAAAAAATTGTAAAGAAACTCTACCCGATTTTGCATTCCCTTTGCCCCAACCTTTTGCAACTAGTGTGTGAAGAGAAGCATATACAAAAGCAGTTGGAGCACAGTTGAAGAGGAGCCCAGGACCGGATTCGAGGAGTAGTGGCCGATCTCACTATTGTAAGGTTCTCTTGTGAGATTAATAAAAAGAAGTACTTTTCTCGTCTCGCCGTATGAGGTTTTTAATGTGTAATATTGATTATATTTTGATAAAATCTCTAACCCATTAGTTCATAGATCATATGCATGTTTGGAGTTCTTTGTTTGTCTATTTATGAATGTAGGTCAGCTTTGGGAGGAGATTTGCAGTCAAGGAACAACCGAACGTTAAAGGATCGACATCAAACACAGAAACTAAAGTACAGTAACTTGATCTTTTAACCTTACATTTACATATGAATAATGGGGTTTATGATTGGGATGATGGTAAGAACTAGGAGACTTTAGGTCATTTTCTGCATGCATTACAGAACCCTTAATGCTAGTCCGTAGGGGGATTTCCCACCCACAACAGTAAGTTGGTCACCCTAGGGAATGGGGTTCTACTGGGGGTTCCTTGAGGATTCATCGTACTACTCTCGATCCTACTTATCACTTTCCATATTCATTCCATTTAGTCTCCTCATCTTTTGTCTTTTTGGGTGCACTGACCCAAGAAGGGATTGTACCTCATTTCATGGGAAGAAGGGGCTGAAGGCCCAGAGGGAAATGTAGCTGGAAAAAGATAATATCCAATATCAAACCTTCTATATGCTCACCCAAGGATCCCAATAACAATGAAATGCTTCTTGAAAAAATGAGGAACCTGTGAAACAAATAACTAATTAATCAATCATGTCAACCAAGGTAGAGCATATGTGGGCTATGAATTTCCTTTTTAGTGCCCCTTATTGCGTTCAACTTGGGGAAGCATGATGGCCAAGGTAGATCATATGTGGGCTATTTATTTCCTTTTTAATTCCCCTTATTGTCTTCAACTTGGCCACACCCTAATAAATTAATAACAAATGGGTTGGAAAAATGTTTTATTGTGGATGAAGGGCATCGCACCCTCTACAAAGGAACCCATAAATGAGAAATATGAACCCTTGTATGTCATGATCCCCAAACACATAAGTCTTACCATATTCCAACTCATATTCACACATGGCTTAGATATTTTTCCCTTGGGAAACAACTTTGACTTGGGGATCGATTGACCCAATAGGATTCCTTGACACCCCTCCCACATCTAAATTTGACAAAATGTATAAGATCTTTGAGAACTTGTTTAGTTTGAAAAGGTGGGTTTGATGCTCATGTTTGGGTGGTTCCATTATTATATGTGTCTTACTTGGAATGATTCTTATGGACCCTTGGAGAGCACATTTGTTTGTCTTTGCAGGACCTTGTCGGTGGAAAATTATTCTTGAGGAGATGACCTTGTTCAGATCTTAATGGGTGATTTGGAGCCCAAGGATGGATGTAGAAACCCCATGTCTGGGGCACACTTGCGATCACCATTTTCAAATTTAAGAAGGAGTTCATTTCCTTTGGAGGCACTCTGGCATGGCTAGGAGACGAGCTCCCACCTCTTTCCACCTGGATGATAGCCTTTGGAGGCTTGGACACCACCCTATTATCCCGTGATGTCATTATAGGGCTTGGTGCTTTGATGGAGGAGGTTTTACATGACACTTGGTATGTGTGGGCATGATATATGGCCTTTGGAGGCCAAGAGTTTCATCTTTCTTTCCCAACGTTCCACATTGGAGCCTAATGTCACCCTAGGAAGGGCATGATGTCACCCTACTAGGTTTTATTTTATGTATTTTTCAGTTATGTACAATTAGAGACAAATTAAAGGGATCAACCCCTCTTTTATTGTGGATAAATTGTGGTTTCAAGGTTTTATATCAATAAAGGCCTTGAATTTTCATTTTCAATCATAACTCTCCCTCTCACAAGAGGATAAAGAATGTTATTTTCTCCCTCTTTGGTATATTGGTTTGTTTTACTAGTGTGCACCACTTGTAGGACATGTTTTTGATGCTTCTTGGTTGATTTATGGTGGAATTTTCCGCAAACTAGGGTTTTATGCTTAATTGTCCTTGGTTAAGTAAGTAAAATATGCAATTTTAATTTCATGCATTGAATTTTTATGGTAAATTTTACTTGTTCATGTTGAATATTATGAAATTGCTTGGTTAAACCCTAGGAGGGGAATATAAGGTGTTTCTTCCTCTCTCTAGTTCATTCCACTTGTTAAATTGTCATGATAATATTGTCTAGAGTAGGATTACAAAGCCCTAAAGTGCTAGCACTATAGAACTCTTGTTCTAGAAACTTGTTGCTATATATTTCAAGAGTCTAAGGAGGAAGAATATTTCGCTAGAGCCCAAAAAGTGCTTTCTCTCTAGCTAATTCATCTTTTAAGACTTGAAGTTTGAGGCCCTAAAGTGCTAGCTCCTCAACTTCATCTCATGACTCCATAATCGCAAAAGGCACTAGTTTCATCTCTCTCTCTCTCTCTCTCTCTCTCTCTCTCTCTCTCTCTCTCTCTCTCTCTCTCTCTCTTGTGAAGGAATTGATCAAACAACTCTCATAATCTATTCTATAATACTTTTACTAACATTTTCTAACCATATATTGGACTAATTCATTAGCATATTTTATGTTGTTGCAAAAAACTGCTACAACCTTCATAATTTGGTTCATTTTGTTGCATACACTAACTTAATACTAGTCTAAACTACTCAGAAATTGTTTTTGACAAGTGCTATTTGATCCCTTGAATAAATGTTAATTTTTCACTGTCTTGTCTTGCAATTCTGAGTAACATTTATTGTGGCTATTAAAAATTACTAATTGTTGTTTTAAACCTTTATATTGCTGCAATTTTGTATCAACTAGTACATATTTTCACTGTATACTATCTTCTGAGGTTTTACTATCATATTGGTACTTGGAAATTGTTATATATATATATNGAGAGAGAGAGAGAGAGAGAGAGAGAGAGAGAGAGAGATGTTGCAATTGCCTTGTTCCAGGAAGGTACCCCAAACATCTTCGTTTACCTCAATTTCACAGACATAGACTTTGACTTAGGTAGCTAGTGAAAAGGGTTTCCCAAGCTTGACAGTCTGCATGCTTTTAGATCCCTTGAAGTTACTGGGGACGCCTCCCCTAGGTTTGACCTCTTCCATACCTAAAACATGGGGATTTCCTACTAAGGTGATAGTGGTTGGTTATCCTGTAATTATGCCAATTCGATATACTTGTTTTGGGCTTGGACAAGTACAAATTGTGCGATAACAAAACGTTTCAAAAACATTCACATAAATTAATTCCAAAAATATCTACAACAATGATGACAACCTGTGAAAACATACACTCTCATAATTAATAATGTTCAAATGGATGACATAACTTATCTCTCCCTATATCTAATTTCTCTACCTGATAGACAAAGTTAAAAGTTTAAAAATTTTGGTAGTTGAATTGTGTTTAAAATGGAGTGTATGCATTTTTTTGACATATAGTAAGTATGGGACTCATTGAATGAATGGATAAATTGAATGAATAATTTATTTTGTGGTCATCAAGCACTACCTCTCCATGAAAGGATTGCTACCTGGTGTTGGAATGTTTGTTAATTGCATTTCTTCTGATGGCCATGCCTAGGTGTTGGTCTAACCTAAATATTGTATAGCAATACTTGTGATGGATAAATTGAATGGATCATTTACTTTGTGGTCATCAAGCACTAGTTTTCCAAGAAAGTCTCACTATTATAGAATAATTCCCCTGCGGACAAGTGAATTATCCCTTGGATTCTAGACCCCTAATACCAAGACAGAAACATACAAATGGACACTAACATCCCTTTGAATTCAATTACCTAATCGGAAAGAGAAAGAGAAGGAATAAAATGTGATGCACCTTATTTCGTGGTTTGTCCTCACTACCTCCAATTTGAGCTTGATCTCCAAACTCTTCAGCTTCACTTGATACCTGCAATGCAATGGAAAAAAAAATACAAAGAACTACTACTCTTCTCTACAATATTATACTAATCAAATTCATCTATCAGGATCGACAATCATATGCAACAATACACAATCTTGAAGGGAATAGACCAAGAAATATTTATGAGAACCTTAAATAGATACTTACAATCATGGATGTTGTTGTGGCAACTTCCCCAAGTCCTCCTTGTCTAGCCATTGCACAATGCTCCCAAGATCATAAGTTTGATATCCAAAAGCTCCCCCCTCTTCTCCATGGAAATCCCTCATTATATAGGATTTGGAGTCTTAACCTCCATGGAGAATATCACTCATAATATCCACTAAAAAGGGATCTCCAAGATTTTTAGGGAGAAAATATATCTTCAAGGATTTTAGGGAGAAAATATCTCTCAAGGATTTTAAGGAGAAAATATCTCTCAAGTATTTTAAGGAGGAAATGTCTCTCAACCATCCATGATATTCTCAACCTCTCCTTGAAAATAGGAAACCAAATAAGAGTTGGATTCTCACACTAAAGTAATTTCCTTTTTATGAATATTAATAATTGATTCATGTGCACATAGTATTTGGACCTTCATTTAATATATTTCTCATCCACATTGACTAGGGATTGTGACAAATGTTATTTCATGGTGTCAGTGTATGTGACACTTGCAACACTTAGGGTGAGATACTTAAGTGTGGAATTTTGGTGTGTAACACATTTCCCCCTAAAGTGTGATTCCATAAGAGAAACTAATGGCCGAAACACTTTACAATTCTTCAATGCAAGGACATGAAGTTGGAGAACCTGGAAGAAGTTGCAAACAACCATCAAACAATATTAATATATGTTCCATTTCCGAGGAAGGCATACATATGCTCGGAATATGAGATGACTCAAAGAATGGTCGCCGACCAATACACTAAGGATCCATGAAAAATATTGACTAAGGATATGGTTTCCAAAGATACAATGTGGATCCATACCTTCATGACATGAACTGATCGTAGCCATGAAAAAATACATAGTGGAGCTACGAGATGATAAAATGTAGCCACGAACCAATACAATGTGGATCTATGTGACAGTATATATATCAACATGCTCAAATGATCTCCTTCGTAACCTGGGAAAAGAAGATAACAGAGTGAACGCTCAACCCAGGGTCTTCGTCCCAATCCCTATGTGGTACAAATCTAGCCATGTGAATAGATGATTTGATGTCAAACATGGTAGAAACCACTTGATTATCGATCATTGAGGTAAATCATTAACAAGTGCAAGGGAAATCACCAATGTTTTCAATGACTCCCAAAGTACCCTAGTACATTCCAGTGAATGTGAATAAATGAGCTAAAATCAAACATTCATGGAATCATCCGATCATAGGTCAATGATGTAAACCTAATGTCGAAAGAAAGGAGGAATTCCATTGAGGCATGCAGGTCCCATGGTACTAACTGGTTTCTAAGTCTAATTCCTAGATCATGTGTTGAAGTCGATAGGAAAATACTCGTCGAAGGAGGGCCTTTATGTATCCCCCATCATCGACATGAAACTATCCTTGAGAAGACCTACACCTACACTCTCAAAATTATTTTTTCCTAGAAAAGGGACATGATTTGTTGCGACATTGTTGAGATCTGGAGTTGTATACTTGAGTTGGTCAATAGTGATAATCTTTCCTTGATGGGGAAATCATATGATACAAAACAATGAATATGTAACGATAGTCATTGAATAGAACCAACTATGAACAAGTAACAAATTATAATCCAGGGGCGCGTCCATGACTTTGATATCAACCGAAACAATTTTACCCTTCAAAGTGACAGTGAAATATTTCAAGAGTTTGTGAGGTTTGAAACCATGTACATCAAACGCTTTCAAGGTGGTAGTGGATGGGGTAAGTGCAGAAGAACTAAGGGCTCCCCAACAAGGCAAAGACATGACACAAGTGGAGGATCCCTCATCCAAAACAGTACGATGGATGGTGTGTCCAATAACCAAAACTTGAACTTGGAATGTTAAGTGATGGGAGACTCTCTCCTTAAAATAATACAGATTAAATGTAATCAGGTTTGAATCCTCAGGATCCATGGCTCCAATGGATGACAACATGGTTCTATGTTGACTTGGAAATTTTTGTAGAACTTCGAGGGTTAACATAGCGCAAGGCACTAGCACCAAATATTCAACGATGTTGTAGTTTTGGGAAGTGGGGGCATTTTTATTAAATGTCACTTTTCGAATTACGCTCTTGGGTGGGCGCAACGCTGCGTACGAAATCATATTCTCAATTTGTAGAGGATTGGAATATGGAGGAGGAGTAGAGTTAGAATATTGGTCGACAGTATTCTCTTTAGTCTAATCACCTGGAGGAGTGACATAGGTATTTGGACGAGTTGTGACATTAACCATCTTAAATATGTACACCTCAGAGGCTCTTGTTGAAGCATCCCCATGGTGGGAATGACCTGGGTCATCTCCTTGTAGAGGGACATGGTTTTGTGCAGCCAAATTTTGTTGTTGAACCGATTGGGAGGTACCCTTCAAATATATCATGATAGTCGCATGATGAGGGAATTATTTTGTGTAGTGGTATTCTCCACAAATCATACAAGGAGATTTAGGTTTCCTTGTTGGTTGAGTATCAACAGACTTAGGATTATCCTCCTCGTTGGAATATTTCTAGGATTTTCTCTTGTGTTTCTTTTTACCTCCTGGTTGCTAAGATGAAGTGGATTGGACCGTATTCACCTAGGATATTTGAGCAGGAGTGGAAGTGGTTGTGGTGTTTGGATCAAAATTAGATTCTGGAGCAGGTTTTGACGAATCATTCGACGGAACCGAAGCATTAGGGATTAGATCATAAAGTGTGACATATTGGGAATAAACCAAGTCCAAATAATGTGCACGATTGATATCCTACTCCTCAGTAACTACGCTTCCCATAGCAACATCGCAGGCGATGGGAGGAAAGAGAGACTTTGTAAACCAATCTGCGAGGAGTTGGTCTGGAATTGGAGCTTTAATCAATCGTCTACGTTGTCTCCACTCATGAATATGATCAGAGATATGGGTATAAGAGGATTGTCGGAGAGAGGTAAAAAGTTTTGTATCGGTCTCGTACCATATAGGCAACTGAAAAATGCATCAGGAAATCCATGGAAAGAGAGTTAAATTCGACAAAAGAGTTACGCAGAAATTCAATGTACCATTTTGTTGCCGCACCTATAAGTGTTCTCTGAAAAAGTTTAAGACGAATGGACTCATCCATCAAAGAGTTGGAAGAACACCATAAGTGGAAATTCATAACATTATTTTTAGGATCCCCCCCAGGTTTTCCGTCAAATTTCATAATGTCATATAGTAATGTTTCAAGGATGGTGGGCCAAAAAAAGGCATGAAGGATGGGATCGTTTGTTAAACGTGACATATCTGGCAGATATAACGTATCCAAAAATGGTACCTATCAGTTAGATTGTTGATACTGGTGATAACCATATTGTGTGGGAACACCAGTAGGACCATATCCAAGTTGTGGAGAGGTGAAAAAACTAGATGGTCCTCCCATATACGGTGGTTGTCTGGCTTGTCCACCTATGTAAGGTGGTTGTCCTGTTTTTCCACCCATGTACTGTGATTGAACAGGTGGACCTACTACATACTGCGGTTGACCTATTGGTCCCCCTATGTATGGTGGTGGAAGGGACTGTTGTGTTTGAATCATGGATTTTATGGATTTATAGGGCATAGTTCCTTGTGGAGGAATGCCCGCTGGATTGGGTTGAGTCGACAAACGATTCGCAACTCCTAGATATGGATGTCCAGGATACATACCAGTGGTAGTATGAATAGAAGGACTTTCAAGAGTGGTTTTCCCCCATGTTGGTTGATGTTGAAACCATGTAGGTTTCCCCCCAGTAAAAAATTGTCCTACAACTGAAGGTTACCCTCCAACTGAAGGTTACCCTCCCATTGAAGATTGTCCTCCAATGTAGGGAGTAATAATTTTTTATGTGTGAGATGGAGGTTGAGTAGCTTGTGTGACTCTGGTTGTGTGAACAACTTGAATACTAGCCATTTGACCTATGGGACGACCAAGTAAGGCACTTGGTATGTGCATGTGTGGAAAAAGTGAAGCAAGAATATTATCAGACTCATGTGCAAGAGGAGACGAATGTGCAAGTGGTTGAGTCAGGGTTACCTAGGTCACTGATGTTTCTGGTAAAGAATAAGCACCAACAGTATCAACTACAAGATTTGTGGGAAAATATGAATTCCCAAGTTCTTCATGAAAACCAAAAATCGAGGGGTTCATTCCAAAAGATGGTGTAGTGGTTGAACCGACCGGTAAATAGTAAGAATAATAATCATCATCGTATCTCGTGGATGGTGGATCAAAGAGTGGTTGGCCAAGTGGATCAATAAATGGAGGATTCACAAAATATGCCAAGATTTATATGAAGGTTGGGATCAGTTCTTCAATGTGATGGCCACTTCCAGGAGCAACACTCCTAGTTTCAGAAGTGTGATCTACAATCACTACTTTGCAAGAAATATTATGTTGTGGTTCCTGAGTGTCAGGTTCCATACCTTGTATACTATGAAAATTATGATCCTAAGGCCAACTATGAAAAAAAAAGAAACACACTCCTATGAAAACTAAAAGAAATCAACCAAGAAATAATAGATTTAAGGATCTTCCAAAGACAGGATATCAAGCCGCCAGAGAAGAAGTGAGAAGTAGTTACCTCGACCTCCACATAACATCCCTTCTCAGTGTAAGAAACCCTTGCTTTCGCGGGATCATCCTCCAAGGGTACTAAGAGTCTGATACAACATCTACCCTAGGTACCATGGGAATCCCCCCACGGTCACCTCTATAGAAACCTAGGAAAGTCTACTAATGTTACAAACTCCCAGTCAACCTCCCGGGGGGTACAGTCGACAGTCGGGACCGAACGCATGGGTAGGATATCAAAGTATGAAGAGCTTCAAGAGAACTAAAGACAAGTGGACCGGTATGACTCCAGAGGACCCCGAACAGATTTGGAGTTCACGAAGCACCGATACCAAATGAAACCAGTGGTTTCTCAAGAATATCCCCCAATATACGATCTTTCCGCTACGATTGGTTAAGATTTGGAGGGGTAATCTTCGCTGCTCTCCTACACACAACCTCTTTTTTATCCCCTGTGTGAGAGGGGGTTTATGGTTATGCTTATACAAAAATTGGATTTAAACGCTCTTTAGTGTTCTACAGTCTCTTTAGTAGTCTTGGAAAATTTACTCACTTCACCTAGTGCAAAGACCCTAATCCTAAGCTATTGTTGGTGTGCTAAAAACAAAAAAAAATCGAGTTGATTTTATTAGCACGTGGTTAATTTTAATGGATTTTAACTCAAAGCATTCACGGAGATGAAATCGATGATGTGTAAGAGACTTGACTCCAAAATAATGCAAAATAATGCTATGCATTTCTTTCTTTCGATGAATTCTACGTATGGAAAGGAGAAGGGTTTTATTCTTCTTAATCACAAGAAAGCACTCAAAACAATGCAACTTTCAATTTATGGGATCAATATGATGTCAAACTACCAAGCAAATGTTTCTGAAAACCGAAATGTGCATGCACAACTAACTCTTTTTCCAAACATAAACCAAAGCAAACTTCCTAATGAATGCAAAATTTCTTCGTTTGATTAACTATGCAAGGAGATATGCAAACTTTTCGCTTCTTTAACTTTCAGATGAAAAGAGATCTAAATTTGATGCAAAGAACTGTGAAGCAAAAATAAATCAAACAAATTGCACTCAAAGTGATGAGAATTGAAAGAAAACAAGGAGGATCTCAAACTTTTTCAATCAATAACTCAATGATGCAAAAGAGAAAAAAAATAAACACTCATGAAAATCCTCAAATGATGAGTAGCAAGAAAACGAAAATCAAACTAGGTTGTAATAAGAGGCTTAATCATCCGAAAAAATAGATGTTTCAAATGAATACAAGAAGGCTCAAAACCAAGAAACCTTCGCAAACCTTAGTTGATGAGCATACTTAAACAGTCAAGCAATCTGAAATATTTATGAGATGAAGATCAGATAAACTCAAAAGGCAAAAAGAACCAAGGGATCTTGTTAACCCTAGGGGACCACAACTAAGAGAAAATTTGAAAACTCAAGGGATAAACAAAAATGAATGCTAGATGGATAACTCTTAGCAAAACAAATTCAAGGATGTTCAAAATTCTCTGAGAAAAAACTCTACAAGATTAGATTGAGAAAAAGTGAAAAAAAAGGGCAGAAATCACTAGAAAAGGAGACCAATGCTCTTGTTTCCAAGGGCACAGAGCATTGTAGTGCTCTAATATACACTACATGGGAGAGATGATTGTATATCATCACTCTGATATACACTACAGGGGAGCGCTACCCTTCCTAGAAACTCAAAAAAGAGACTTAAAACTCAAAAAAATTGATCAGAAAAAAAGAATAAAAATGATCTGAAGGTGGGAAAAAGGCAGAGATGATCCAAGGAAAGACAAGTCAATTTCTTTTCCCAGTGGAGTCGCCAATTTATGTTATGGAATAATTCCCCTGTGGATAGGTGAATTCTCCCTTGGATTCTAGACCCCTAATACCAAGACAGAAACAAACAAATGGACACTAACATCCCTTTGAATTCAATTACCTAATCTGAAAGAGACAGAGAAGGAAGAAAACGTGATGCACCTTATTTTTTGGTTAGTCCTCACTTCCTCCAATTTGATCTTGATCTCCAAACTCTTCATCACCACTTGATACCTACAATGCAATGGACAACAAAAATACAAAGAAATCCTACTCTACTATACAATATTATACTAATCAAATTCATTTATCAAGATCGACAATCGTATGCAACAATACACAATCTTGAAGGGAATAGGCCAAGTAATATTTATGATAACTTTAAAGAGATACTTACAATCATGGATGGTGTTGCAACAGCTTCCCCAAGTCCTCCTCGTCCATCCCTTGCACGGTGCTCCCAAGATCATAAGTTTGATATCCAAAATCTTCCCCATCTTATCCATGGAAATCCCTCATTATATAAGATTTGGAGACTTAACCTCCATGGAGAAGATCACTCATAAGATCCACCAAAAAGGGATCTCCAATATTTTTAGGGAGAAAATATCTCTTCAAGGATTTTAAGGAGAACATATCTCTCAAGGATTTTAAGGAGGAAATGTCTCTCAACCATCCATGGTATTCTCAACCTATCCTTGAAAATAGGAAACCAAATGTGAGGTGGATTCTCACACTAAATTAATTTCCCTTTTTTGAATATTAATAATTAATTCATGTGCACATAGTATTTGGACCTTCATATAATATATATCTCTTCCACATTGACTAGGTATTGTGACAAATGTTCTTTCATGGTGTCAATGTATGTGACACTTTCATGACACTTGCGACACTTAGGTTGAGGTACTTAAGTGTGAAATTTTGGTGTGTAACATATTTCCCCCTAAAGTGTGAGGTCAGAAGATAAATTTATGGCCAAAACACTTTACAATTCTTCACTGCAAGGGCGTGGAGTTGGAGAACCTGGAAGAAGCTGCAAACAACCATCAAACAATATTAATATATGTTCCATTTCTGAAGCAGGAATACTTATGCTCGAAATACGAGATGACTCAAAGAATGGTCGTCGACCAATACACTATGGATCCATGAAAAATATTGACTAAGGATATGGCCACCAAAGATACAATGTGGATCCATACCTCCATGACATGAACTGATCGTAGCCATGAAAAATACACAGTGGAGATACAAGATGATAAAACATATCCATGGACCAATACAATGTGGATCTATGTGACAATATATATATCATCATGCTCAAATGATCGCCTTTGCAACCTGGGAAAATTATATAACAGAGTGAACGCTCAACCCAGGGTTTTCGTCCCAATCTCAATGTGGTACAAATATAGCCATGTGAATAGATTATTTTATGTCGAACATGGTAGAACCCACTTGATTACCGATCATTGAGGTAAATCATTAATAAGTGCGAGGGAAATCACCAATGATGTCAATTACTCCCAAGGTACCCTAGTACATTCGCGTTGCATTTAAGTGTGTAACACTCACCACTTGGTCTTAGAATTTCCATTAATTGTATTGCTTCTGATGGCCCTTCTTAGATATTGGTATAATATAATCCTTGTATAGAAGCACTTGTGATATATATTTGGAGAGGGCCTCTTTTGTTCCCCCCCCCCCTTTAATGTCTAAATATCAAAATGATGCAAACAAAAGACAAGTTGGATACAAATTCACTTATATCTCGGTTGATGCCAACAAAATACAAGTTGTTGTTTGTGTCTTTTTCTTTTGTAAGTTGAGATAGTTCCAACAAACTCTTCTTTTGATTAACATTCTATCATATCTAATTAATTAAAAGTGAAATACAAAGAAAAAAAACATGAAAGGTATTAGGGATGTTGAATCTAGTGCTCCAGATGATAGAGACACATAAACAACATATCTTGGAGCACCAAATATGAGACTCTTGGACTGAAATTTGATCATGGTTCAACAATCCACCTACTCACAAGAGATTTAGGAATTATACAGTATCTGGAGGATGGCAGGAAGTATAAAAGGGATACCAAGGTAGTAATAATGTAACATTCAAGTGACGAGTCATCAAGCCCGTTGGAAAAATATTCTCTGATACCATATATGTGTGTGCATAAAAGTTCACGTTTTTATAATTTTAAAGTTAAAAAAAGTCTTAAAACTTTATTTTTTGAACTTGCAAATAATTCTACAGTTATTCAAATTGCCATTGCTCAAGATTCAATGAAGTTTGAGTTTTTTTTTAATTTCTTTTTCCTTACTGACTATGAATATATTCTTCAAATATATATTTTTTCATAGCATCATATATGTTATCACTTCCAACATCACGTGATGGGTTGTCATGTTATTAATACAAGATTTCACACTATAGATAATCTCCATTGACATTGTTTTTCATTTATGTCAAAGAATATTATCTTCCTTTTGGAGATATTGGAGGGATTTAGTCATCTTCTAAAGACTACTCAATGCCCTAAAACCAAGGATCTAGCTTGTGTTACTCTCTTCTTCCTACCAAAGGGACATTGCATACATAGTTTACTTGATGTGGTATGGACAATGCAACTTAATATGAGTGATGGATTAAAATGAGAAGAGAATAATCTCCTAATCACTATCAACCAAAGACATCCAACTTATATATGAACTCTTTGAAAGAAGGAAAGTCCCTTTCTGAAAAGTGGACTAGACTAAGGATAGGTTCACTACATATATTTAAAATCTAATTTGTAACTAATATGATAAAGAAGAGGAATAATATGATGGTTACATCTCCTCCTTGTGACAAAAGGCGCAGTTAAGCATTAAAATACACAACTACTGAAGAATAAGCATTATAATTTACAATAAATGAATGGTATAAAATTATTTTGTCCTTAACCAAAATACTAATAAGTGTTATATTATTCTCTTCAAACAACATTTCCCCTCTATACTCTAGATCTCAATTTTCTTGAGTGAAAAATATAAGAAAGGCTTGTGGTTGATAGTCATCTTCAACTGACTAATCTTTTTATAGTGTTTACGGATCTTAATGATGTACAATGGTTCACCACCTTGAACATAGTTGAGATATTTACTCTTAAGATCATTCTTTTGTAGCTTTCATATGCTCACCACATTTCCATCTTGAATAAAGACTACATCAATAACCACTCCATTTGGATTAAACTAGACTGAAAATGGTATTGTTGGGTCTAGCAAAGTGAGAATGAGTGCTTCTATGAGCTTGTTATCAAGAAGTCAAAAGATGGTTGGATGTGAACCTTTTGGACCTTTTTAACAAGTTAGTCAAAGTATCCTCAACTCTTAAATGAAATTGACCTTCTTATGTCTAATCTCTAACCCTTTGAACAAAACATTATGCCCTAGATACTTCTTAAGAAAAATTGCACCCGAAGGAGCTACACATACAATTTCTCTCCACCTGAAAATATCTGATGTTGTTTATAAGTGTCACAAATTCTCTTTTTTATCCATACTAAATGTTGCAATATTATCCATAAGTACAACCTTAAACTGACCAAGATAAGGCCTAAGTATGTTTCATACACTTCAAAAATGTTGCATTTTCCAACATGAAAGACAACACCGAAGAATTTATGGATATAATATTAGGTGGATGTTTTTTCGAACTGGAATATAATGGGATTGATTGATAAGAATCTTGGAAAAAATATTTTTTTCTTGTAGGAAAGTCAACAAATATTCAATGCTTGGAAGTTGATATTTGTCTTTTATGGTTACCTTGTTAATTGCATCACAATTCACATGTAGTGATATGGTATGCACTTCTTCCTTACAAAATTAGTCTTTGATACAAAGTAAGATGGTTGAATGATTATTTTCTCTTAAAAGTTCATTGACTTGAAATTCTACATCATCTTCATGATAACGACTTAATAAAGCAACTTGTAAGTGGGACTAGCCTCTCTCCAATCGAATCTTAGGCTTGTAGTGACACCATTATCTTGTTGACTGGTTTTATTTGTAAGTAAAGGATGTTCTCTTTGACTTATGTCCATGAGCATCCATAAGATGGTCAAGAAATAACATAAAATTATACTGTGGCTCTTTATGGATGTCAATAGTTCATAATTTATGCTAGTGTGGTTGAAGGACACGTTTGTAGTTCATTTCCCTATCATGGTCTTCTTACATGGCACTAGAATTGTCATTTCCCCATCGTTTGGTAGGGATTAAAAGAGGTGTGTATATTCCTAACATTCTATTGGCTTGGATTTGAGATGTTGCAAAGTGAACATTTTCTCTCATTTTAGGCCAATAGAAATACATTTGTAGACCCAAAAATGACTTCTTCCATCCAAAGCAATTTAACTATCTAGGAGTTGTGCACTCTCATTAATGAGAGATCACATTGAGAGGCATTGATTGTGTTCATTGTTAGGTATAGTCTTTGTGCTCCCTTCAGGTCACCAAGTTGAAATATATGTACACTATTAAAAGTGTTTATTTTTTATTTAGATGAGATCAACATGAATAAGAGTGAGTGAAAAAACATCAAGCAAATTATCTATGGTCTTAAAGGCATAATTATAGTCTTAGACAACATTGGTATGGAAATTGTAGCTCTACTTCCCCCTACATGGCACATATATTATGCATCTTGTCACTCACAAACTTGTATTCAAATTGTACTTGAAATCGTGACTTATCTAGTTCCAATTGCTTCCTTGAATTCAGATTACCTCTGGTCATTGGTATTCTCCACTTATTCTTCACTCCATTTATTTGTTCTAGGATGAGCACATTTCCCCTTGTGACATGTTGTATCAACCATAAAATCACTTTCTCATACATGCCAACCAAATTGAGAACAAAGTTTTCTTTGTGCACCGACTCCATTACTTGTGTGGTCTTCCAGAATGAATCGGTCATATCATATATTAATCAAGGTGATACCAAGAAAGATTGAAAGGGTGTATAATGGTCCCTATGCATGGTGATTTTTCTTAAAGACACCATAATCTGCTTATGGTCATTGTGCACACTATTTCCTTGGCTATAAAATAGTCACCAATGCTTGACAACTTGCTCAATGAAATGTACCTTTGTCATATGTTGGATGTTAGAGTTTGTAGCTTGGGAAGGTACCTTCACACTAGGGGTGTCTAGTAGTGTGAAAGGGGGCTCCCATTATGATAAACAACTTAATGTTGGTGGGGATCACTTAAGTAAACATGTGATTAAGTCACAACCATTGGATGTCACTTAAGTTGTCTCAATGCTTGATTGATTCCCCACCCTCAGATCTAGATATTGAGGAGAATATCTAAGGGCCAGGATTGAATGAGAGAAAGGTTAGGGTTATAATACACCAAAAAGGCCTCATTTCTCATCATCTCAAGAGAATTTATCCATTTGAGTGAGTGAGGCTCTTCAAGGGATATCAAGTGACAGGTTGAGTCGAACTAGTCAAGGAGGGGCCAAGTAGGGTTAAGAAGAGGCCGACTTGGGGAGAGAAAGAGGAGAAAGGGTCTTAATAAGAGCGCAAGAGATCTTCAAGGAAAAAATATGAGATAGAGAGGGTGTATCCAGGATTCCAAGAAGGGGAACGAATTTCCCAGAAGTTGCAGCAAGAGGGAAGTGAGGGTTGTACGACTCAACTCAAGGTAAATCTGTACAGGTCATACAGACACTAAGCAGATAAGAAGAGGAGGGCCGAGAGGGAAATCTGGTCAAGTAGAGAAGGTCCAAAAAGAGTCCATAAAGCAGTATAGATCTTCTAGCCAAGGTAATGAGGGTCGATTTATGTATATCGTACAAGATTACGACCGAAAAAATAATATTAGTAATTGTACAGAGTCATACAATTGGTACAGTCTCCTATACCAATATTGTAGTGAAAATTTTGTATGTATTTTTTCCTGAGAGACAAATTTAATAAGGTTTGCCTCAGAGGAGTGGGGTTTTCAGATTTTTTTTTGACATCTTTAGTGTGTTTGCTCTAAATATTTTTTTTGTTACATAAAATGTGTGTTTTTAGCCGATCATTTAGATATGAAACTTGTTATGTTTTCCTATGAGTTTATGTTATATTTGTTCTACATGGTATCAGAGATAAATCTATGACAGCCCCAAAATATTTGTTAAGTTTATATGCTCTAGTGACAGAGAAAAGGAGTTCATCCCAACATCCAGAAAAGCCTAATTAAGTTGATTCATACTTTCTTCTGCAGATTGGTCAAAGTACGGACCTTGTGGTAGAATGTTTTAAAGTGTACGGCCTTACCAAGCTAAGAAGGGTGGGTAAAAAGGGAGGGTCGATATATGTAGTCTAAGAGGGAGCTGATTGAGACTGACTAGATTCCAAGCAAGGAAACCAAGGAGAAAATTTACTCAGGAGTGTTGAGTTAAGAAGAGTTGCAGGGAGGAAACAATTGTATAGCAAGATGGCTACAAATATGAGGTATGAAGACATATTAGATGGTGCTTCCAAATATGTACATTGGAAATACCATATGGGGAATGCTCTTCAAGAAATTAAGGTATGTGGTATTGTTGAGAAGGCTTCCATAATCCCCAAAGATCCAAACGACAAAGAAATACATAATTCTCTATAGATTAGAGATCAGAGGATTCTCCTAGATGGGGTAAAGGATCACCTTGTACCTAATATTGGTGAGAATCTAACATCCCACGAGATGTGGTCACATATAAAGGGATTGTTTGAAGCTAAGCATGAGAGCAAGATCATGGCTCTCAAGGAGAGACTTTAGCACACATGGATGACAAAAGGGGAAGGTGTTGCAACTTACCTCACCAAGGTAAAAAAATTGTTAGATGAGCTTCTTGCAGTAGGATTAAATCTCTCTCCATATGAGATGGTTAGATCATCCTTGAGAGGCTTCCCAAAGGAGTGGGGTCCTTTTATTTCAGGTGTAGTGGCCGGAGAAAACCTTCCAGACTATGACAGATTTTGGAATGATTCTTTCCAAGAAGAGATTAGCAAAGGAAAGGATATAGATGAGGATGAAGAGGAGGAGAATCTCACCCTCACCTCCAAGAGGGTAGTCAAGGGCAGGAAAGGACTATATTCTAAAGGAGGAGCCATAAGTGGTAGGACAAAGAAGGATCTTTCACATGTTCATTGTTATGTTTGTGGAGAATTTTTTCATTATGGTAGCCAGTGCTCTCAAGCCAAGAAGGGATATGGAGGAAGAGAAAATACAAAGAAAGTAGCAACTTCAGATGAAGTAGAGGATAAGGATGAGGAGGAAGAGAAACAATTGGATGCCACGGCTCACGAATTCTTGAAAATTTTTCGAGATGAGTAAATTGTTTTCAATATCATTAGGACAAACCCAGGGAAGGATGGTACCTAGATAGTGGTGCCACATGCCACATGACAAGAGAAAGACATGCCTTCCAATATTTTATAGCACGAGATATAGGCTTCATGAGATGTGGTGTGCATCCTAGTTTGGTGGTAGTTCGAGGAGTTGGGACAATATATTTATAGATAGGGTAAGGGAGTAATCTTAAAGTGCAGAGTGTACTTCATGTGCCAAGTATGAGAGTGAGTGTACTCTCTATTTCAACATTAGAGGATCAATACTATGGTGTCAATTTTGTTGCATGTGGAGTGTACATTCACTCCTTGATAGGTCAAGAGCCAGGACCTCTAGCTATGATAGGTATCAGTGAGGATAGCCTATACATGTTATGGGGAAAACCCATATGTCACTTCAAATATAAAAGAGATGGGATAGTTGGGTCGTACCTAAGAAAGAAGGAGGCTCTCCTAAGAAGGATGACCTAGTTGGAGTGGACCCAATTGGAGGTGTGGGGATACCTACATAGACTCAACTTAGACATCTCCAACAACAGTTGCATATTATAGAAAGTGGAATATCCATATTTAGAGAGCTTGGGTCTCTCTGATTCAGAGGGAGAGACACACAATGATGTGAAACATGGAGGAGGAAGCTCCAGTGGAAGTAACTCCCTTGTGAAGAGGGAGTGTTAGAGTTTGTAGCTCGGGCAGGTACCTTCAAACTAGGGGTGTCTAGTAGTGTGAAAGGGGTCCCCATTATGTCTAGACAACTTAATATTGGTGGGAATCACTTAAGTCAACATGAGATTAAGTCACAACCATTGGATGTGACTTAAGTTGTCTCAATGCTTTATTAAGTCCCCACCATTAGATATAGATATTGACGACACGATCTAAGGGATAGCATTAAATTAGAGAAAGTCTAGGGTTATAATACACCAATAAGGATTAATTTATCATCATCTCAAGAGAAGTTATCTAGTTGAGTGACTGAGGCTCTTCAAGGGAGATCAAGTGAAAGGTTGAGTTGAACCAGTCAAGGAGGGGCCGAGTAGGGTTAAGAAGAGGCTGAGTTGGGGAAAGTAAAAGGAGAAATGGGTTGAGAAAGAGCCCAAGAGGTCTCCAAGGACAAAATATGAGCTAGAGAGGGCGTATCTAGGCTACCAAGAATGGGAATGAATTTCTCAAAAGTTTCAGCAAGAGGAAGGGAGGGTTGTACGACTCAGCTCAAGGGAAATCCATACAGGTCGTAGAGACACCAAGAAAAGAAGAAGAGGAGGTACGAGAGGGAAATTGGGTCAAGTAGAGAAGGGACAAAAAGAGTCTATATAGCAGTACATATATTCCAGCCAAGGCAGAGAGGACTAATTTATGTATTCCATACAAGAGTACAGACGACCAGAGAAGATTAGTAACTGTACAGATCCGTACAATTGGTACAATCTCCTATACCAGTATTATAGTGACAATTTTGTATTTATTTTTTTCCTGAGAGACAAAGTTAAAAAGGTTTTCCTCAGAGGAGTGGGGTTTCCAAATATTTGTGTTGACATCTTTTGTGTGGTTGCTCTAAATATTTTTTTTGTTGCATAAAATGTGTGTTTTCAGCCAATCATTTAGATCTGAAACGTGTTGTGTTTGCCTATGATTTTATGCTATATTTGCTCTACATTGGATACTTCAAAAATGGATTTAAGATTGTTTACATGTGAAACATTGTTGAGCAAGCATCACCTACATGGCATATCCCAACAAATATATTTCTATTTGGAAGATGGGGCTATGGTTTGGAAGTGTGCTATAGATCATTCTCTTCAACTTGTTGAACAAGTATTGTTGTTTTGTGGTCCAAATAAACTTTGAATTTATTTTAGTTAAATCACTCAAAGGTAAATAAATGGTAAGGATAGGTAAGATAGTGAAAATTCGCTACCCAATGCTATAGGCTCCTCTAAAATGTGGTTTGATGCTATTGGACTTATGCTTTTTGGATAGAGATTTATTCAACATTATTCTTTCTTATGGACTTTTCATATGCTTGATGTATTCCCAAGGGGCCATGTTTAATTTAGAGGATGTTTTTGGTTTATAACCAATCTGATTTTCGTTTTAGCTAGCATTCGTGATGGACGTGTTTGTTGTTTATTTTAATAATAAAATGACTATCATTACTTTTTCATATCATAGCCAAAGGAAGCATTTGATAAAAAACCAAAGGTAATGGAACCAGAAAGTAGTGATAAAGGAACTTATGTAAATAGTCTAGAATTCCAAGTAACTATTCAATTTTGATAGATGATGGATCATAATATTGTCCACAATACCTTACACTCCTATGCACTTTCCTTCGAATAGTTAACTTGCACCACTCACCAAATAGTAAATAACACAACCCCAGATCAATAAACAAACACATTAACAAAACCAATTAACATACATATTCAAGGAAAAACATGATCTCATTTATGTACAAAAGTATATATAGTACATAATATTCTTGGATTATTTTTGCTCTCAACCTATCTCTATTTTATCTCTCTAGTTTGCAAACTATACAATTCAAACTAGATCCTATTTATTTGTATGTCCTTTTAGATTTTGTGAAAGCCCATTTTTCATGGCGTTCTCTTTGAACTTTTGAAATATTTGCGCTACTTCAACTTCCAATCCTTCACCTTGTGTTTGTTGTTCTCTTACATGTGCTCACATTATGCTCTCAAACTCCCAAAATTGCACACTACTTTGACACCATGTGCACATCCAAAACTACGTAACATTTTGCTAACTTGATAAAATTATGCAACTTGGATACTCATGTTTGCAGCCTTACACAATAACTTGTCTCCACAATTTCCTTCATATGTGCTTTTATAGTTTCATGGCTCTGGCTCTTTCACTCCTCCACATTTTCATATAAACTTTGCTCCAATATTTCATTCTCTGCATTTTCTACAAATGCTCTTGCTTTAACTTCCCCTTGCATGAAAAGATTCATGCATCCTCTTGCATATTTAACAATTTTTTAATTATTATGTTTTCTTAAATACATTAATTATACTTCAAACATCCTCTTGCATATTTAACAAATTTTGAATTATTATGTTTGCTTAAATACAATAATTCTACTTCAAAAACCCAATGAGTTTCTTCATTTGGCATATCCTTCCAATGGACCAAATATTGTTTATATTAAGTATTTCTATTACAAAAGGTCTTCTCTTCCAATTCTTTCTCAATTTCTTCAATCTTGTTTATTAGTACATACTTTTCTTAATATATTTATATGTTTTTTTTAACTTCCACAACTATGTCATCCTTGTGGTATGAATACAAACATGCAACATTAAAAATGGGTGAGATATTAAACTTTGCTGGAATTTTTTCCTCCTGCACATTATTACTAACTTTTCTTTGAACTCTGCATGGACCAATTTTCTTCGACTTTAAAGTTTTTTATATACCCTTAGGATAACAATCCTTTTGCAATTGTAGTGACATGAAGTCACTAATTCAAAATGCCTTAAATTTGTTGGATTGATATGTATTCCCTTTATACTTTGCATTGTTCCATTCTAATTATTTATGGAAATGCATGTGTCTCTAATGCATATTCTTTCAAAGGCTTTCACATCATCTTTGCGCATCATTTCAATAATCAATCTTAAAAATATGCCACTCGTTTAGCTACACCAAATGCCTAGTCTAGGGTTACTCTACTAGGTGCTTGACTCCCTGAATAAAGAATACCTCCATTACATATCAATTTAAGTTTTTATGAAGAAAACAAGGTTTGATAAATAAAAAATAGAAGGAAAATCAATATGATTGTTACTAGCATAAACTAGCTTGGATCCATTTTAACCTAGAAGGTTTTATGTGCTTAGAGATATGAATGTTTTCATACCCACAACCACTTAAAATATTATCTAAAGTGGTGCAAAAACATTGAGATTGCTTACTCAAGTAATTTGATACATGAATATGTGGCAGTGGAAATAAACAACTACTTGCAATTCAAGTGCATTGGATTCTTATTAGAAAAAAGATCAGCACTCACATGCTTCTCATTCCCTAGTCTTCTAGTATAGGAGAGTTTGATATAGAATGCTCAGTTCATGCATGGAATGAGAATTAGATAGATAATTTCACATGGAGGGAGATGGGAAATATCCTAATCTCCTATAATGTCTTGAATCATACTCGATCATGGATGATTTTTGGGAATTCTTGAGGAAATTGTGAGGCACAAAGCATAACAATCTAAAACATGTTCATTAGTTCCTTTTTAATTTTTTTTTAATCTTGTCAACTCGATATAAAATATATTTTTAATTGAGTGGATTAAATAGGATTAGTTTATTTATGTCATCCTCTTCTTGGCCAACCTCTTTCAATGGTTCAAGCAATTTTTGTGGGGATTCTCAGAATGAGGATAGGTAGACCTAGATGATATCAATATGGATTCCTACAAATGAATCATGACAAAGTGGAGTCCACTCCTACGACGAGTGGATATGGTAGGCTAAATAGACAGAGATTTGGCATGAGGTGGGATTGGTGAGGCACCTCCTCTAGGGGAACTAGGGTCCCTAGATATGATTCCCCCACCTTAGGAGTGGGAGATCTATGTAGAAAGTGAGATTCCCATTTTTTGTATGGAAACTATATGTATTATCCATTCATTTTGGAGATAAACAAACATGTATATTATAAACAACACTTTTTTTATTATATATATACACACCTGGATTTGATTCATGGTTTTGTGCACTTATGATGATGAAATGTTTTGTTTTATTTCAGTTACATGTTTTATGGTTATCATATGATGATATGTACATGTTATGGTTTGTTTACTTTCATACTTATAAAGATTTAAGGTGATAAATGTCAATCCATAACTTGATTCAGTATGTTGACTACAAAATTATTATGACATCTAAGAGCATAAATGAATGTTATGTTATTAAATTGTTGTGATAGAAGCTATACCCATAGATATTTTTTTTAAAAGGCAAGGATCACAAACATTGTAGAAGTTATTGAACTATGCAATGAGGAGATGAGAATCAAGATGAACATTAGGGTAGTGGATGTGTCATTGGATTTCATTAGTTAATAAGATCATAGAATCATACTCCACCTAGTTGTTAGTAGCAAGTCCCAAGAAAAATTCCCTTCAGTGGAGTAGTGTATGCAAGGGTGAGTAAATGGCCCATGCTACTAATCTGAGATTTTGAATCTAATGATGCAACATTGGCCAATAAGATGTAATAGGTAGGTTGTAGAACCATCTGAACAAGAGAATAAACCAAACCATAAAGCACAAAATCAAGCATGGGCAATGAGACCAAAAAAAAGAACAAAGAAAATGTATATACGAGTGGGAGTGGGTGGTGCTTATGCATAGAATTTCTTCAAACACAACCCATTGAGGAGTTCTTTGAGTATTTCACCATCGGGATGAGCACGAAAATATGCATCATTCACCAAAAATTGTTTGACAATGTAGAGGCCTCGCTAGAGGTATTCGAACATTTCAAGGCCTAACTTCCTTTTTGTTGGATCATAGGAAAGGATTGGATCACCTTTGAGAAAATACCAATGGCTTACTCATCATTCATAGTGGCTTACTCATCATTCATGGCCTTGTTTTGCAACGAAACACAATGGTCCTTGTCCACATGTTCCGAGGATAGTATTAATTGCTCTATAAGGAAGTGGTGTTAGGGAAGAGCTTGATGGCCAAATGGAGAGAGGGAATCTCGCATTCGATGTGTAAAACTACCTCTATGTCATGGATAATATGAAAGTGGGAAAATCTAGTGGCAATTTTGATGAATGTCTGGTAGACCCACAAGGATGAGATAAACATGTGATGCCAATTAGATTTATGTTTGTTGGTTGTCCATTGTAATATGGTTTTGGGTATCTTGTTGACAACCTCACCTTGTCTAGTATCTTGTAGATAATAAGGGAAAACTCATGCAAAAAACCTAAATGTGAATACAAATCTTGGGAGACTCCATTATTGAAGTGTGTTCTATGGTCAAATAACAACTTTTGAGGGACACCAAATGAGTGATGGCATGGTTGAAAAAGAAGTGATTTGTTGTACATGATGTGTTGTTGAAGGTTGGCATAGACTCAACCCACTTCGTGAAGTAATCGATTGCCATAATGATGTATGTGTGGCCACCACTAGATGTAGGGAAACACTCCATAAATACAAACTTCCACTTGTAAAAGGGGTTAATAGTGATAATGGGGTTAGTAGAGATTGTGGTCCTCGTGACTTGGAAGAAAAAACTTGGAGATTCCTGCACTACTTCACTTCATGAATGTGGTCATGAAATAGGGAGGGATAAAAGTTGCATGCCTAGATGATATTATGAGCAATGGCCATTCCTAATAAGTGGCCACCACAAGCACTATTGTCACAGTAGTTGAGGACCCATTTTACCTATTTGGGAGTTAGGCACTAACATAAAATGGTGTCAACCCCTTTCCATAAAGGATGTCTCCAACGAGGAGATAATGAGGAGCTTGGTGATGGATATGTTGATTATCATTGCATGAAATATGTGGACCAATTTTTTTATTTGAATATAAATCGATACATCACCATACCAAGGATTTGTCAATGAAATCAAGAAGAGATGTTCATTTGGAAGGGTGTCAATGAGAAATGGATATGTTATGCCTCTTGGGAGGCCAATGATGAACAAATTTAATGAAGTTCCTAATAGGTTCTTGGTGACATAATAGATGGCGTGCTCATTGTAGTCCTCCCCTTGTTTAACTAACACTTTGATGGTGATATAGACCAAGTTGGAGATGTAAATGATGAAGTCCTTGTTAAATTCAAGGGGATTGGTAAGATGAAATCCTTATTAAATTCAATACATCAAATGACACAAAAACCCATGAGTGTTTGTGGTGTAATCATTAATGAATTAATGTAAAACGTTTGGATTTCCATGAAGGTTTTGCAATTGTTGATAGTCCAAGGAATTTCAACAATGGTGTGGAACCCCTCAACTTGAATTTAAATTGTCAACCCAAGAGCAAGCTACTTTGATGAGGTACTATGCATTGTATGTTCAAACTACACTAGAGTACAGGTTGAGGTAAAGTTGGAGGCTAACTTGAATATTGTTTTCCCTTTCCTTCAATAGATTTTCTCATGACCTTCAGTCCCTTTCTCAAAGGAGGCTATCAGTGTCACTATGTTGGCTACATTAGGGATGGTCTAATAGAGATCTTGGTATACAGTAAGTGCATGTTTCATGGGCTAAAAAGACTCGTCATCATCATGTTACTTAGGTGGACTACAAGATCTTATTCAAGACTACCCATTCTACTAGAAGTGAAGCATGTTATTTCTAGGAATTCAAAAATTATTATAACAATGAAGAGGATGCCCAATATCTACGCCTCAATTAGACTAGTTGAGTGGAGTCTTGCATGGAAACCTCGATATTATCACCAAGTGTTGCATGCATACCTTAGTATCATCACCATGAGTGTGCACTTACATTGGGACCATCACCAAGAAGGTGCCACACATGTGCATGCATTATTCTCTCCTCACTCCACTAGTGATTAGTCAATTAACTAATGACCGCATGGTCGATAAGATAGGGCTAGGTGGCAGTTCACTCCAAAATATGTCTGTGAGTGTCTAGATATCTCTATATCACTACTATGGAGAGTTGGTTTGTTCATGTAGAGTATATCACGTGTATTTTACCATTCTCTCATATAGTTAAAATAATTCTTTCATTCTACTCTCTTCTATTCTCTCTCACAAGCTTTGTGTGTTCATTTTCTACCAACTAGGTTCAATGTGGAAACTTCACATGGTATCAAAGCCTTGATTGCTAGGCGAAAGTGAAAAATAATCTCTATTTTCTAGATACAGGAGGAATATGTAGTCATAGAATATGGATTACTCACTGGCGCCACTGGTTAGAGATATTCTCCCCTAGATGAGGGTGCAACATCCTCTTCAGTCTTGAGTCAATTACACCTCAGTTAGACTAGTGGAGTGGAGTCTTACATGGAAACCTCAATATTATCACCAAGTTTTTCATGGATACCTTGGTATCATCACCATGAGTGCACACTTACCTTGGGATCGTCACCAAGAAGGCACCACACATGTGCATGCATGATTCTCTGCTCACTCCACTAGTGATTAGTCAGTTAACTGATGACCCTTGTCCGGTAAACTAGGACTAGGTGGGAGTTCACTCTAGAATCTGTCTATGAGTGTATAGATCTCTCTAGATCACTACTATGGCGAGTTAGTTTTCTCATGTAGAGTATATCATGTGTATTTTACCATTCTATCATATAGTTAATACAATTTTTTCATTCTACTCTCTTCTCTTCTCTCTCACAAGCTTTATGTGTTCATTTTCTACTAGCTAGGTTCAATGTGAAAACTTCGCATGGTATCAGATCCTTGATTTCTAAGAGAAAGCAGAAAGCACAAAAGAATCTCTATTTGTAGGTACAAGAGGAATATGAAGTCAGAGAATATGGATTAGTCATCGATAATACTTCTCACACCTCATAACTACTTTGAGTGGAAGTTGAAAATTTTGCATCAACTAAGATGAAGAGGCTTGTACCAGATTATTATGGCGACAAAGATTGAGCCAAATTCTACTATCGAGAAGAATGGGTATCTAAATCGCCTGGATGATTCCTATGGCCTCATATGTGTGTCTATGTCCCCCAAGCTTCTGCTTCACATTGGAGCTTGTACTAGACTAGATGTGATTTGGACAAAGTTGGAAGATTTCTTTGGAAAATGGGAAAAAATGAGAGTCCATATGCTCGAGGTCGAGCTAAATTCCTTAGATCCGAGGAATTCTGATAATATACAATACTTCTTTATGAATCTCAAGTCCCTCCTCATTCATCTAAAGGGATGTTGTGTTGATATTGAATCAACTCAAGAAACCCAGTTGATCCTTTCTATTCTTGCAAAACTTGGTCTGAATTATGTTATTTTTGTCTCATCTTTCCATACAAACAGATTCACTTCAATATATACCTGGAAAATGTCAAAATTATATCATTTTATTGAATCTCTCGCGCATGAGAAAGACAAGATCATAAAGATGGGGATAATAAAGGGATCCAATGCACATGCACTTGTTTTGCATGAGGGAAAAAACACATGCAATCTGAAGACCAAGAAAAAAGGCAAGGGAAAGGCACATGCAGAGCCAAAGAAGGAAGGGTACTCCAAACCCTTCGATGATTCCTTAGGATCCAAATATGGAAAAGGAAAGAAAGTGAATACCAAATGTGGTTAGCGCAACCACAATTATCATCCTAAGTTTGCATGCATGAAGAAATAGATTGATCAGATGGTGCATATTCTTCAAAAGAAAAACCTAGAGGATCACATTCCCAAAGCTACCAAGAAGAAGCTGGGATATAGAGCCAAATGAGGTAACTCTCATGCACGTATTTCCATTAACTCTTCTCCTGATGTGTGGATCTTAGATTCAGGTGCATCCCACCATATGGAAACAACAAAGAACATTTTATCTTATATTTCTACATGCACAGGTCCTCCTATCCTCATGGGATATGATACCTTGGTTGAGGTCATTGGCCAAGGGAGATTAGAATTCCCACACAGAATTTTTGAGAACATCTTGCATGTTCCAAAACACTCTGTGAATCTACTCTTTGTTTATCAGATAATGTATTTTGGTACAGGAAAAAGGGTGGAGTTCACAACTGATTCGGTAACCATATTTGATATACATAATAACTCCATGATTGTTGTTGGTGAGGTAATCCACCAATCTCATTTGTATACTTTCATTAAATTCATTGCTAAATATGATTTTTCTTTACTACTTGATCCGGATTATTTTCGGCACGAAATGAGAGCGGAGATATAATAAATAAATGCATAGAGATATCACAGATATCCAATAATATAACAGAAATGTATCAGAGATGAAACTATAAATACAAATACAATAATACACAATTTTCTATTAATGAGTGAAAATGTACAAAGACTATAAAAATACAAAGTGAAAGACTCGCTAGAATGGTGGCAGCTTATCTCTGGGAAGAGATGTGATGGCTACTCACATTCGCAAGAAGATGATTTTACAATGAGGATACAAAGGCATTTTTATCATAAAGAAAATCAAAAACCCTAACACTGGAAGATGAAAAGCCAATAGTTTTGTGGACCCCGTTTTGGGTAGTTTGGTGTATTAACTTCTCGGGGGCATAACTTTGGCATACAATCTCCGTTTTGGGAGAACGATAGCTCGTTGGAAAGGTATTGTCGAGGAGATTCATTTTGGGGGCTCCATTAGAGCCTTTGGATGTCATCGAGAATCTATATCCCAAAAAAACTTCATTTAGGCCCTCAAAATGGCCTCGAAAGTTAAAAACTGCTAAAAATAGTAAATTGCCAAAATTGCCAGAAAATTGTTTTGAGTGAGTTGGAAAAGGTGGGTGGCCACCGATATTCACCTGGATCAATCCTCCCTCCTTAGGAATAAATGGTCTCCATTGCATTGAGTTCCCAGGGGAGAGGGAAAATAGTTTGTTGAATCTGCATCTTCATGAGTTGCTTGCCTTGTTGGAGAAGTTGTGATGCTTAGCTTTTTGAAGGTTTTCATGAACCTATGGTTGGAAGGGTTGGACCTTTTTAACCATTCTAGCTACATGAGATGTATATGTGTAGAAGGAATATTTACACTTTGCTGCAGTCTTTTCGACCTTCTTCTGTTGGATAGAAGGTGTTTGGGCCAAGGCTGCAGTGGTTGCAATATCCTTCTCTTCACCTTTTGAACAGATTGTGAAGAAGCTGAATTTTGTAGTATGAGATAATACTTTTCGGCACTGTTTAGGTGGGACAATAGTCAGAACCACATTTGGTATCCTATAGAGATGACCCCCCAAAGTAACAATGACACCACGAGGTTGAGACTCATAGATAGCATGGTGCTTCCACATATATGGTTGGCCCAAGAAAAAATCACAGACATCCAACGGGGTGACATCACATAATACCTCATCCTTGAAGGGACGAATGTCGTACGACAATTGACATTGTTGGATGACACAGAGATCTCATCCCTAGCGAAGCCACCCGATGTTGTATTGTTGTGGGTGTGGTGTTGTCGACAATCCCAACTATTTGATGACCTCTGCTGAGAAGAGGTTCTTTTGGCTTCCACTATCAACAATAAAATGCATCGGGGTCCCCTTCACCCACATATGTGAATGAAAAAGGTGCTCCCCCTCTTCATGATTTGTGGTTCTTCTGGTTGAATTGTTGTGTTCACGACAATATCAGTGGGGTATGCGTCGATGATCTGTCTTCTGTTAGTATTTTCTGAATCAGATTTTGAATCAGGGTTCAACTCCTTGTCTTTGATTTCGGACACCAATGATTTTTTTGAGTGACATTCATCAGTGTTGTGCAAGGAGATTTTGTGGAAATCGCACCATTTTCCAGTGTCCTTCTTCGTCTTCCCATGACCCTTCTTTTCCTGTGGCTTAGACTGGTTTTTGGGAGACTGTTTGTTAGGTTCGTCTTTATCATACTTTGGTTGTTGCAGATTTGCATACCTGAACTCCCATTTGTTCTAGTGCTTAAATTTTGGCTTGATTTTAACAGCATATTGATAAGCAGCACCGAATGATGAGAAGTCTAGAAAATCCATTTCAGTTTGGATGTATCTATGTAAATCCCCACGATATTTCAGAACCAAATTTTGTTCGAAGTCTTTGATACCCAACTTGGTGCATAATGTATGGAAGGAATTGTTGAAATCTAGAACTGCTTGGCCCCTCTCTTTCCGTAGTGTGGTCTATCTCATATACTGGTCCTCATAGTTTCCAACAGGGTAATAATGTTCCTTTACCGCGTCCACAAAAAAATCCCAAGTGGGATCTGCCCCATATATTCTAGACTCTTATGTGGAACTTTTATCCCAGTAAGTTTCCCACCAATGTTTCACATGGGGGAGAGATTTAAGGAGTGAAAAGGTGATCTCTTCCCTATCGTAAAAATGGTGAACAAAGAAATAACCTTCTAGCAAATTTAACCACTTTTCTAGGGCATCTACATCTATCTAACCTTCAAATACAGGAATATCAAAATTAACCTATACCTTGAAAGGAGAGGGGCTTCCAAAGTGGTTGTTTGATGAATATGTGCCTTTTGTTATCTGCAGGCATTGAAGGATGTGGGAAAAATTCTCCATCATTTCGTCCCTCTCTCGCATGAGAGCTTGCTCAAGCAACATATTGATAAAATCATCTGCTCCATCGTTTTTATTTTCTTCTGCCATGGAGGGTTTCTTGGGTGTGCAAGAGCGATTTTATTTAAGAGAGACAAGCTCGAGACCCAAATTTCTATACTCGGACCTCATCGGGGACATGCACTGAAAAAAATGATCAAGAGAAGCCTACTCTGATACCACTAATCCCGATTATTTTCGGCACGAAATGAGAGGGGAGATATAATAAATAAATGCACAGAGATATCACAGATATCCAATAATATAACAAAAATGTATCAGAGATGCAACCATAAACACAGAGATACAATAATACACAATTTTATATTAATGAGCAAAAAAGTACAAATACTATAAAAATATAGAGTGAAAGACTCGCTAGAATGGTGGCAACTTATCTCTGAGAAGAGATGTGATGGATACTCGCATTCGCAAGAATATGATTTTACAATGAGGCTCCAAAGGGATTTTTATCATAAATAAAATCCAAAACCCTAACCCTGGAAGATTAAAAGCCAACAATTTTGTGGACCCCGTTTTGGGTAGTTTGGTGTATCAACTTCCCGGGGGCATAAATTTGGCATACGATATATGTTTGGGGAGAATGATAGCTCGTTGGAAAGGTATTTTCAAGGAGATTCATTTTGGGGGCTCAATTGGAGCCTTCAAATATCATTGAGAAGATCGATCCCGAAAAACCTTCATTTAGGCTCTCAAAATGGATGATGGGTGTTCTATATGCACTAAAAACCCTCAATTAAATTGTCAACCCGGGGTAAGTAAAATTAGGGTTGTAGAAATATATATGCCAAGGTAGAAGGTCTGGAGGTAGTATAGTATAACTAAGGAAGTGGCTATCTAAGGGCTACTCTAGTCAAGCAAAAACTATTAATGAGCAAACCCTACTAAGAAACTCAAACTATGTACCCTAAGTAACCTTTGAACAAAGGATTGATGGATAGTCTTAAGAAGGAAAATGAAAACCCTACTTAAAACAAACTAACTTAATCATAACAATAAGAAAAATCAAATTATCTATCTAATAATCAATAACAACAACAAACTACTTTAATTAACCTACTCAAATTCAATAAGCAACTATCATATGAAAGCAAGTAAATAGACAAGCAACTACCCTATCAAAGAAAAAATAGACAAGTAAGCAACTAACCTATGATAACTTATACAACAAGTAAACTAATTAAGATTACTCAATAGGCAACTAATTAAGCTAAGAAGCAAGTGAACTCTATTCTTAAATTAAACTTCACAACTATTTCTAATTTATCAAAGGAAACCTACTGAATTGAAAGTATTATGATAATAAAAGTAATTAACAACTAATCTTTAATCTATGATAAGCAAACTATTCTTTAATCTACCAAAGAAAAAGACTATCTATCCTACAAAAGCAAGGAAATTATCTTCTAATCTATGAAAGCAATAAAACTATCTTCTAAAGCAAGAAATCTCAAATATAGTGTTGATGGTTGTGTCTCTGGTGTCTTATAATATCACGATGGCACTTAACAATGAACGATAATTCAAGAGGGATAAACTCTATATTGACTTCGATAGCAAAGTGAAAAGTGTGAATTAGGCAATCCAGTGAGAACTTAGCCATTATAGAAACAACATCAACTATCATGCATATCCATGTGATTATTCAATCATGCATTAATCATCAACAGTATAAAGACACTATTCTAGTAAATTCAATTGCATTCTATACTAATTAAGCAAACTCATACTACACTAGACTCAATAATCAACTTTGAATTGAAATTGTAACTTAGATCTAAGAAAGAAATTGCATAAAGTAAACTAAACTAGTCCTATTTTAACAATTCAAATTGCAAAAGAGGAAATGCTCATAAAACATAAATTAAATACTATTTCATCATATGACAAGAAAGCAAATGAGCAAACTAAATGACAATTTAAATAAGCAAAGATAAATAAAAACTAGATAAACAAACTGGAATTGAAAACTAAAGACTAATAACTATCCATCCATCGAAGCCCTGTCAAAGAAATCATGAATTAAAAACTTTGTTTTTAAACTCTATTTCAGCATAAAAGAAAACTTAATTTATCATCTAGTTATACACAGGGTTAGTATCTAAGCTTGCAAGCTTATTTCCTATCAACTAACAGATCATTGAATATTAATAATATCCTCCATAATAACCTGCAAAAATGAACTAAACTAATTAAATCATAAACAAGAAGTTATACAGTAAAGAAGCAAAATGAAAATTCATGTA
>ML805594.1:71427-83616 GCA_009831015.1 Picea engelmannii
TATGATATCTCAAATTTGAATGAGTGATTTATCTCAAATTTAATTTCGAAAATGACAAAGCAGAAAAAGATATGCATCAGAAAAAAGAGAATTGAAATAAAATAAACATAATGTCTTGACATTCAACATAGCTGAAGATGAAAATCTAGGAGCACATAAATATATAAGGAGACAAAAGAATAGTTTTATTTGGAATATATGAAAAAATAATAGTTTGTTACATATTCCTGGAAATTTAAATGTGTTTGCCATATAGACTGGGATTGGGGCTCCCGCGGACCATAAGAGAAATATGTACAAGAAATAGGACCGTGGAAAGAAGAAGTGGGAGACGGTAGAGTGTAATACCTGAAAAGTAGAAATGGGAAGATACCAGTCTTTGGATATATATTTCTATTTAGAAAAGGTGGAATAACTGGATTGATAAAAAGAGGAGTATCAATATAGACTTACAATGATGGTACATATAAGTATTTTTGGTATTTTCTTGCTGATGCCTTTTCCTGTTGGTTTTCGTCGCTGACTCGCTTGAATAACTGGGTTGATAAACAAAGGATTTATAGCGATGTCCCATATAAGTATTTCTTCTATTTGCTTGCTGATGTCTTTTCTTGTTGGATTTCGTCGGTCACCCACTTCAAGTTCTCTTCAATGTAGCTTCTCAAGGGGGCGAAGTTGATGTCATTCCGTATTTTAATGCTGAAAAGTTAATTTTCTAATTCGCTTAGATCAATAGAAAGATTCCATAGAGCCTAATGAATGTCTCCATTCTATACCGAATAACGGACTAGACAGTTGTCCACGAGTTCTTCATGATATTCAAGAATCCTGTAAAAAATTTCTAAAGACAACGCCTTAAAATTATCAACTTGTTTATCGAAAGATTGCTTGGTTAACGCCAACGAGTTGACGATTAAGCTGGGGTCCTGGAAGTCGTTGGTCCTTCTGACTAAGTCTAGTTTGGTGAGCTTTGTGAGTAATGTTTCTTTAATTGATATTGCTTGCTCACATGATTGGACAATGAGATATAGGTTCTTCACCTTCTCTTTCCAGCATGCTTCTAATTGAGTGAGCCATTTTTTGGAGGGGAGATCATGTTGTCTTCTTGTCATGTCTGCCATGTTGTTGACATGAAAGGTAAAAGGGATAGTCATGTGAAAGTATAAAGTTTCTTCATTTTTTAAATCCATCTGCAGAAGTTCGAGCAATTTATGTGCCCTATTTCTCAGGGAATCCATATTTTGTGATGTTTCCCAGGCCTTAGTAATCAATTCCATTATTTTGTTGATATTTTTCTCCACATATCCTCTACATGATGCAAGGAAGCTAGAGGAGACTTTTAGCTTTGCTGTAGGGGTGCAGGGAGTCGTAGGCATGGCTATTACCAAAGGACTGCCAAGCAATGACACAAGAAACAAAGCTTCCTCTAATTCCTTGATCTGGTCCTTTAGTCTGGCATTCTCGGCCTCAATGACTCCAATGGAATCATGAAGAGCATCTTCAGTTTCCATGTGAAGTTCAAAAATTTTGGACACCTGCATATTGGCAAGATCAAGTTCTGAACGATGTTTTCTTTTCTTATTTTTTACATCTCTTTTTTCAATAATTAATTTTTTAGATTCGCTTTCAAAAACAACACTCTGGAATACGAAGGATTCATCTTCGTAAAAAATTTCGGCATCAAATATGTCCATTGGGTACCTATGGTGAATCACGTCTCCCGATTGATCAAGGTTGCAGAATATGCTATCTAGATCAGCGTCAAGATCCATGTTTTCACTCTCAATTTCGGGCTTGTTCGCCTCCCCTACAATTCTTTTTCCCTTCTTCTGCATGGGAAGCTTGTGAGAACTATCAATTTTAGGATGAAACACGTCTGTTTGAAGAAATTTGGGTTGCTTTGTTACTGTGGTAGGTCGTTGGAGTGATGCTTTGTTACTGTGGTGGTTTTGGTCCTCATGCCCGAAGATGTTCACTGTATCTCTACAGAACTGTTGTGGAGTTGCTTCCAATAGTTTATGAAAATGTCGGTTTTCTCCAGACGTTGGTTCAAATGAAAAAATGGAGGGGATAATATAACCCCTCAGAAATGTTGGTTCAATGCATGAAAATGGAAAATATCCTCAAGCTCTTCGCTCATTAATGACAATCTCTATGCGTGTTGTATGGTGAGTTGTTAGAAGTAAAGCTTAATTATTGCATACTTAGAAGTGTGAAGGTGGTGGTTATGGCGAAGAACATTCAAGGATTGGAGGTTTCGTGAACGAACAAAGTTGATGGTGTGCGAATGGAATTCCATGGTATTTGAAATTAACATTGGGAAGGGATAACAAAAGCCTCCACAAATATTGGTGTAGTGTGCATTAATGGTAGATCTTCTCGAGCCTTGCACCCATCAATGACAATTTAGACAGTGCCTGCACGATGAGCTATTAGCATTAAATATTTAGAAACATGACACACACACACACACACATAAACATTATTTTTTATTATAGACAGGTGTGAAGGTGACGGAGACGGGGAAGAGCAAGCTTTGAAAAGCGGTTGAATGGGATTCAAAATAAGTTTACAGGAGATAGTGAGGACATGTGACTGTCCAACGGTGAAACTGCATGAGTCAGAATTTTTGACTGCAAAACACGTAAAACGTAAGAGGGCATGATGGTGCAATTCAGCGGATAGTTTGTATATTTGCAGAATTGTGGGAAAGATGGTGCAATTCAGCGGACAGTTTGTATATTTGCAGAATTGTGGGAAAGTGGCTAAGTATGGAATATGGAAATGTCGGTTGGGCTCGTTTTCAGAACTAGGGTTTGAAGATTTCGTGAATGGGCCAACCCGAGGTCCCGCGAATGACATTCCAATTCTCAATAGCCTGCAGAGCAGTGTGATTTTGTGTAGGATTTTAGGGAGCATAGCAAAGGGAAGCATGTACAGTCTTTGGATCGTGGGTTCTCGGGCTGGCGGGCTCAAAATTTTGCCTCTATTTTTCCGTGCCTTAGAAATAGTACCCAAACTTCCACGATATAAAAATTGAGAAGCGGACTTGCGGGCTCAACACTGCACTTCTATTGTTCCGTGTCCTCCAAACAACACTCGAAGTTCCGCGATATACAAATTGAAAGATGGATTGCAGGGTTGGCGGGCCTAGGATCGTGATTGTTTACGGATTGGAGTTCCGCGATATACAAATTTTGATATTGTACAATTTAATTGGTTGGCTGGAAATTGCACTTGTATTGGTTCGTGTCCTCGAAACAACAATCATAGTTCTGCGATATACAAATTGATAGGCAGACTTCCATAGACACTTTTTGGATCGCGGGTTCTTGGGCTGGCGTGCTCAAAAGTGAGCCTTTATTGTTCCGTGTCCTACAAATAGCAGACAGAGTTCCATGATATACAAATTGATAGATGGACTCCAGGACTAGCGGGCTCAAGATTGCGATTGTCTAGATGTATAACATATAACATATATGTTATATATCTAACATTATCTAAAAACATTATTTTCAAGTACTAAAATATGAATATTAAATATTGATATTGTACAATTTAATTAAAGAAAATTATCAAATGAGTGGAAAGCTTCGCATTTGGGTCCAATTGTAGATCACCGAAGTTTCGAGCATAGGATGTATACCGTGCACACGGGGCATGGGAGCTGGATGGCTTCGACAAAGGAACCTGCGGCCATAAAATTCACGAACTATGGAAATGAATGGTGGTTGGTTGGACTCACGATGTAGAGATATAGATGGACATTGAAGCTGCCACTCCGCTGTCTAGGAACCCCGACCATATACATGGATTACCCAAGTTTTGGATGCAATATGTACACTCGGAACATGGGGAATGAGAGTTCGATAAGGCGTATCCGAGAACCCACGGCCATAAAATTGGTTAAGGAAACAAAAGCTCTCGTTCAGGCTCGTGGTGTATATTTCATAATTCATGTGCAACACCAACTGTCTGGTGACCAGACCAGTATGTGTACAAATAAGGGAAAAGTAAATATGCACCTTTATAAAGTATGTACGCAGCGCCACTTTTTCGATCGCGGGTTCTCGCGCTGGCGGGCTCAAAATTGGGCCTCTATTGTTCTGTGTCCTACAAATAGCACCCAAAGTTCTGCGATATACAAATTGACAGACAGACTCCAGGACTGGAGGGTTCAAGATTGAGATTGTCTACATCTATAACATACAACATATATGCTATATAGCAAACATTATCTAAAAACATTATTTTCAAGTACTAAATTATTAATATTAAATATTGATATTCTACAATTTAATTAAACAAAGTTATCAAATGAGTTGTAAGCTTTGAGTCCGGGTCCAATTGTAGATCACCGAAGTTTTGGGTGCAAGATGTATACCGGGCACACGGGTCATGAGAGTTGGATGGCACCCACAAAGGAACCCGCGGCCATAAAATTCGCGAATTATGAAAATGAATGGCGGTCAGTTGGACTCATGATGTAGAGATATAGATGGACATGAAATATGACACTCCGCCATCTGGGAACCCACGAGCATAAACATGGATTACCCAAGTTTTGGATGCAATATGTACACTCAGAACACGAGGAATAAGAGTTTGATAACGCGTAGTGGGGAACCCGCAGGCATAAAATTGGCTAAGGAAATGAAAGTGCTCGATCAGACTCTTGGTGCATATTTCATAATTCATGTGCAACACCAACTGTGTCGTGACCAAACCAGTATGTATACAAAGAAAGGAAAACAAAATATGTACCTTATAAAGTATGGGCATTAGATTTTATAGAGCATGTACGGATATCGTATTCCATACTTGGGCACTTTGTGGATTGCGAGTTCTCGAGATGACGGGCTAAAAAACAGGCCTCTATTGTTTCGTGTCCTACAAATAGTACACAAAGTTCTGCGATATACAAATTGACAGGTGAACTTGCGGGCTGGTTGAGATTTTATAGAGCATGTAAACTTTTTGGATCGCGGGTTCTTGGGCTGGAGGGCTAAAAAACGGGCCTTTGTTGTTTCGTGCGTTACAAATAACACCCAAAATTCCGCGATATACAAATTTAAAAGCGGAGTTGCGGGTTGGCTGGCTCAACTTTGTACTTCTATTGAGTTTCACGATATATAAATTGATATATGGACTCCAGCGTTGGCGGGCTCTGAGAAAGGAGCAATACATACTAAATATGTACTTTTATAAACTATGGACATGACATTTTATAGAGCATGTACAAATCCCTTATTCCATACTTAGCCACTTTTTTGGATCGTGGACTTGTGGGCTGGCTGGCTCAACATTGCACTTCTATTGTCCCATGTCCTCCAAACAACATTCAGATTTTCATGATATAGAAATCCATAGACGGACTCTAGGATTGGCGAACTCAATATTTTACATGTAATATGTATCGCAAGTTATCGGGCTGGCGGGCTCTAAATATCCACTTTTTAGATCGCAGGTTCTCAGGCTGGTGGACTCAAAATTGGGCCTATATTGTTTTGTGTGCTACAAAAAACACTCAGAGTTGCGTGATATACAAATTGAGAAGTGGATTTGCGGGTTGGCTGGCTCAACATCGCACTTCTATTGGCCCGTGTCCTCCAAACAACACTTGGAGGTCCACGATATACAAATTGACAGACGGACTCCATGAATGGCGGGCTCAAAATTGAATATGCATTACACATTACATGTAATATGTAATACATATTACATGTAATATGTACAATATGAAACAGGCAAGCAGACTGTCAGGCTGGCGATATAAAAGTAAGTGGAAATCTGAACACGTGTATTCACCAGTTCCAAACCTAGAAATTTTCTGAGGAATGAGTAATCCATACTAAATATGTACTTCTATAAAGTATGGATATCATATTTTATAGAGCATGTACGGATCCCCCATTCCATACTTAGCCACTTTTTGGATTGCAGGTTCTCGGGCTGGCGGGCTGAAAATTGGGCCTCTATTGTTTCGTGTCCTACAAATAGCACCCATAGTTCCATGATATACAAATTGACAGGCGGAGTTCGGGTTGGCTCGTTCAACATTGCATTTCTATTGTTCTGTGTCCTCCATGCAACATTGGGAGTTCCGTGATATACAAATTGACAGACGGACTTCAGGACTGGTGGATTCAAGATTGCGATTGTCTACATGTATAACATATAACATATATGTTATATAGCTAACATTATCTAACAACATTATTTTCAAGTACTAAATTATTAATAATAAATATTGATATTGTACAATTTAATTAAAGAAAATTAGCAAATGACTCGCAAGCTTCGAGTCCGAGTCCAATTGTAGATCACCAAAGTTTCGGGCGCAAGATGTATACCATGCACATGGGGCATGAGAGTTGGATGGTGCCCACAAAGGACCCCATGGCCATAAAATTCTCGAGCTATGAAAATGAACGACGTTCGGTTAGACTCATGATGTAGAGATATAGATGGACATGAAATCTGCCACTCCACCATCTAGGAACTTGCGAGCATAGACATGGATTACCAAGTTTTGGATGCAATATGTACACTTGGAACACGGGGAATGAGAGTTCGATAATGCGTAGCGGGGAAGCCGCAGGCATAAGATTGGCTAAGGAGGCGAAAGAGTTTGATCGGACTCGTAGTGCATATTTCATAATTCATGTGCAACACCAACTGTGTGGTGACTAGACCAGTATGTGTACAAACCATGAAAAACTAAATATGTACCTTTATAAAGTATGGACATGAGATTTTATAGAGCATGTACGGATATCACATCCCATACTTGGTCACTTTGTGGATCATGGGTTCTCGGGCTGGCGGGCTCAAAAAATAGCCCTCTATTGTTCTGTGTCCTACAAATAGCACCCAGAGTTCCGCGATATACAAATTGAAAAGAGGACTTGCGGGGTGGATGAGATTTTATAGAGCATGAACACTTTTTGGATTGCGGTTTCTCGGGCTGGCGGGCTAAAAAATGGGCCTCTATTGTTCTGTGCCTTACAAATAACACCCGCAATTCCATGATATACAAATTGACAAGCGGACTTGCGGGTTGGCTGGTTCAACATTGTACTTCTAGTGATTTCTGTGATATACAAATTGACAGACGGACTCTAGGGCTGGTGGGCTCCCAGAAACGAGCAATACATACTAAATATGTACAGATCCCTTATTCCATACTTACCCACTTTTTTGGATCACGGACTTGTGCGTTGTAAATTGGGCCTCTAATGTTCTGTGTCCTGCAAATAGCACCCAAAGTTGCACGATATAGAAATTGACAAGTGGACTTGCAAGCTGGCTGGCTCAACATTGCACTTCTATTGGATCGCGGACTTGCGGGCTAGTGGGCTCTAAACTGGGCCTCTAATGTTTCATGTCTTGCAAATAGCACCCAGAGTTGCGTGATATACAAATTGACAAGCGGACTTGCGGGCTGGTTGGCTCAACATTGTACTTCTTTTGAGTTCCGCAATATACAAATTGAGAGACAGACTCCAGGGCTGGCGGGCTTTGAGAAACGAGCAATACATACTAAATATGTACTTTTATAAAGTATGGACATGACATGTTATAGAGCATGTACAGATTCCTTATTCCATACTTATCCACTTTTTTGGATCGCAGACTTGTGGGATGGCGGGCTCTAAATTGGGCCTCTAATGTCCTGTGTCCTGCAAATAGTATCCAGAGTTGTGAGATATACAAATTGACAAGTGGACTTGCGGGATGGCTGGCTCAACATTGCACTTCTATTGTTCCATGTCCTCCAAACAATATTCAAAGTTTTGCGATATACAAATTGACAGACGGACTCCAGGACTGGCGAGCTCAAGATTGAATATGTATTACACACACGAAGGCAAGTGAATGTAGAGGAATATATGGAGTGTCAAAGGAGGTGCAAAATAAAAAAAAATAAAAAACACAGCTGCAAACCAATTCAACAAATAGACACAGAGTAAACGAAAAACTATTTAATATGGAACACGGGCAGGAAAAACACACCTTTGCATGGATTCCTCTACATCTCTGGTTAGGAGTTCTTTGCGGCGTCTAGTTTTCCGGTTTGTTTCTATGAACAAAAGTACAAAACAAAAGGAATATGAACATAAGTTAACATGTAAAGAAAAAGGCAAGTACTATGTACATATACTAAAAAGAATAGAATAACATGAATAGAGTAACAAATAGTTTTTAGAAGGATGTACCTTTTTTCTTTTCTTTTGCATAATGTATATTTTATAATTCAAGTACAACACCAATTGCACGGTGACTAGGCCAATATGTGTACAAATAAGGGAAAACTAAGAAGCTGGATACTTTTTTTTTTTTTTTTTTTGCAACAAGCTACACAAATATGCTTTGAAACATAGAAATATGACTTTGCAATATGTTTGATAGATATCTCATAATTCAAGTACAATACCAATTGTATCGTGATCAGACCAATATGTTTCTAAGATAAACATACTATATTGAGGAATGGGCACATTCTACCACACATGGTCAATAAGTGTGTTTTGCAGATGGCTTGTGTTGTTCAAAAGAAAGCGGAGACTGTATTTGCACATGTAGTTTTCCAATTCTTTTGTTCTGCCATTATTTTGTAGCATGTCAATATTGAAGTCTCCTACAACCACAATGGGTCCATTCATATGGAAATGGTCCAATGCATTGAAAATAACATCTACTATGTTGGAGAATGCTGCATGGGGAGCAACATACAGATTCAATATTGCAACTTCTGTTTCATATGGAAAAAAAAATTGCAAGCACCACCTCAACATTCTTTTGTTCGATATGTATATGGTCCAAAATTGGTACATGTTTTTTGACCAATATCATCACCCCATGTGTAATGTAACTTGATATGCAATTGTGATTTGGGAATTGTTTGTTCTGCATGCATAATGCCATGTATGTTTCCTGGAAGCACAGAATATCGGATTGCATTGTATCATAGTCATTGAGTATATCATCAATGTGTGCATTTAAGATGTGTGTGTTAAGTGAGAGAATTGATACAGATGAATTTGTTTGTATAGATTGGTAATCATAGTGCAGTTTCCATTTTGCGATGGTCCTGAGTCTTTCCATTTCAATATCAAATTTCTATTTGAATTTGAAGTTATCTTTTGTAAGAGGACTTAGTAAATACAAGGAGTCTATTCTTCTGACATGGGACAATGCTGTGTATACAAGTCCATGTATCTGAATTCCAGCAGGCTGAAATGCAACATTATCAAGTGTTAGTCCTTGCGATCTATGGACTGTACGTGCACATGCAAGTTTAATCGGAAACTGTTTTCGAATTTTTAGTCGACCTGTCTTTGCTGATGTCGATATTGGCTTTGATATTCACAAAACAGGTGTCCAATCGCTTCCAATGTTTGAATTATATAGATAAGGCAACTTGCTTGCTTGTCACTTTCCTATATGCGGTTCATGGAACTTAATCCAAAGGACATCAAGTTTTTTTGTTTTCATATAGTCTTTGAGTATTCCATATGTACCATTGACCAAGACATCATGTGAATCATAGTTACAGGCATATATTTCAACCAACATTTCTAATTTGAGGAAAAACTGCAAAGGTAAAGTGGCTGTATGTTCATGATGTGGTACATTTCCATGGTTGTCTTCTTTCAGGTCAATTGAATTGATGAAGATATCATCACCAGGCATGAGCGATAGCATGTGGCTGTTATGTATTGCAACATCCTTATTTGTGTAGAACAGGTAAGGGAACGTTGGGTCTGTTGGTGTAGGCCGCAAGCACCTTGAATTGATATATGTTAATTCATTATGTGTTTGGATGTTTGTCCGCATTCTATTCATAATTGCAATGAATGTTTCATATGTCTGGCGCATTATAGTATGCAATTCAAAGCATTTAATATTGTCTCTCCAGAAGTCATGCATCATTGTTTCCATGTTAATGATAGGTTGTTCAAATATAAAATAATCTTGGATGGGTTGTGCCTGGTAAAGATCCCCACAAAATATCATGTCAATGTTTCCAAAGTATTTTGTGTGCACATGTTTTATGCTTCTTAGTCTGTTGTCAATGGAATACAAGAACTGACTTCCAATCAAATATGCTTCATCAATAAAGACAAGTTGGAGTTCCTCATAAATCTTAGACAATGTATCCAACATTTCCTTGCTAAGTGGAAGAAACTGTGACTTGTTAAAAGGCATTAAAAATGCAGAGTGGACTGTTGTTCCACCTACATTATATGGAGATTTTCCTTTGTATGCAACTATTAGGCCCTTTGGTTTCATAGGATCATAGGAATTGTTTGAATCATAGATTCGTGTAAGCATTTGGAACAGTGCTTTCGCTGTGAATGTCTTGCATGTTCCTGCTCCGCCTGTAAGGAACAAGTGCACATGCGTTTCCATGTTCAAGCGTTTTTTAAGAGCAATGTCCTTTAGAATTGTTTGTTGTTCTCGATTCAACAGACGTCTTATTATGTGGTATTCATTATTTTCAATTAGGAAAGGATGTTTTGTGACTTGAAAACCAATATTGATACGTTTTTCACTTCCACCTGCTGGAGGACGAGGCAAATCCGCTTGTAAGTCATAGGACTCGCAAGGAGTTCTAGTTGTTTTTCTGTTTGTGAATGTCTCATCAGGATTGTCAGGGTTTTCTAGCTCATTAATTGCAATTTCTAGATCACCCCATGTTGGATTAACATTGTAGGTAAATCTAGATTCATTGATGTGCACTATATTCTCAGAGGCAACATACACAACCTCCCATGTAGAGAAGTTATGTTTTAATGTCTCTTCGTTTTCATCAAACGAAACGTACAACAATAGTTTTTCTCTACAATAGTTTTCATAGTTAGAATGTTTATTGTATTTGACAAACCGTATCACATAGGGTTTTTTTATTTTTGATATGGGTGCACCATTTTTTTTGTAATGCAATACAAATTCTTCTAAGCAGATATGCATAATAGGAGATGGACGCTGGAGGTAATAATAAACAATAAAGCGACATACCACGTCTTCTGAATTGTCAGGCTCTTGTTCTAGTAAAACCGGTGGTTTAAGCACAAATGTGCATTTTTCAAGTGGAGATGTGTTTATGAAGACACATTTTCTTGAACTACAAGTGAGGGGCAGGGGAAGTGCAATGTGAACTGCTTGCTGAGACGACATTTGTTGAATATTAAGCAATGTATTGCCAAGTGTGTGTATCATTTGTATGGCATCAATATGACTTCTTTCATGTTCTTTGTGTATTCTTCTGAATGCACTTGTCATAGTTTTGTCAACCTTTGTCATATTGAGCACATACTGCGCATCTGTATTTTCTTTCCACATAACTGGCATGTCCTTGGAGAAACTGTTGTTCCAAATATGGGAAATTTTTTGTTTAAGGAAAATTGTTGGTTGCTTAAGCGTACATTGTATGGCTTTGATGTACTCATCTTATGATAGATTTAGCTCTGTCAAGAACACATCGAAGCTCATCATCTCGTCAAATTCTCCTTGTTCTAGAAATGCGAACAAGGATTTAGATTTCTGAAAAACAACATTGTCCTCTAAACTAAGTGGCTCTATGATTCTTGCAGCTCTCATTGGTGGCACGGGAAAGTTGTATCTGAAATGCTAGTGTTTTCGTTTTCTACAACTTCTTGTATGGTAATGTATATGAACTTTGGCAAGTTCTGGATCCAAATGATCTGTGTTGCATGTTATGTATTTCTCCACAAATTGTCCGATCTCTGAATTGTTGTCAGTTACATAGAATGGTGCACCCTCTATCCACAACAGTGCATGGTCATGTTTATTTCCCCTATTCTGGAATTCAGTCGCAAAAAAGTAGTCCGATATTTTCCTGAAAAACATTTCATCATGGCATATCAATTGTCTCAAAGCATTTATTCTATGTCTATAGTAGCGAGTACATGTCACTGGGTCTTTTCTTATGAGGTAGTCAATGTCATTATTTTCTAGTGTATCGATTTGTTTTTTACGTTTCCTGTTCCTATGCAGGTCATATACGGTAGCTACCAATGATCCCAGCAATGCTCTGCACTTGTAAATGTGATGAAAAATGTTGGCGGGCCCAATTGTCGGATCATTGCAAAAATAGTTTTTTTGTTTTGTTGCAAATAGTCAGGAGAGGTGCAAATGTTTTTGAAATCTATGTATCCAATA
>ML805594.1:83716-117573 GCA_009831015.1 Picea engelmannii
GATCCCAGCAATGCTCTGCACTTGTAAATGTGATGAAAAATGTTGGCGGGCCCAATTGTCGGATCATTGCAAAAATAGTTTTTTTGTTTTGTTGCAAATAGTCAGGAGAGGTGCAAATGTTTTTGAAATCTATGTATCCAATATCGGATTTCAGAATTTTTTCTAGGTTTACTTTTTACTTGACATCCTTGGCCAACAACTTTCTTCCTTGTAACTTACCTTTTCTTATTCGGACCCACATGCAAGAGAGAACTTGCTCTATTATTATGCACATTGTTTTGAAAAACAATTTTTTTATGTGACAGGAGAAGTCACCGCTTGAATGTAACAACTCCCATCAGACTATTTTATGATAATTGAATTGTTTTGTAATGTCGGTGGCACGTGGATATCCATAGAAGAGTGTTGGAAAGTTCATTTCCTCAATGAATTTTTCCTTGAATATTCCAAGTGGACGCTGCTCCTCAGCAGGTGAAATTTCGATAATCTTGTCTTGCAAGTCACAAATGCACTGTGAATCAGTGAATCCATGCACCAATGTCTCAACAGGTGTTTCATTCTCCGATTCATCACTTGTATCAAATTCACTATCATTTTTTAGAGTCTCTGCAGAGTTGGCATCCTCTTCTACAATAACATTATTCTAGTTGTCATTTATACAAATGTTTTGTGCTTTGTACAGGGCCCTGGAACATAATTCCTTTAATGCTTTCATAACAGCATGCACATGCACTTTGCCTATCTGATAGGAATTTTTGTATTGCAAGCGTATTTTCAGAGCCACAACAATTGTCATTGTATCTCTAATGAATTGTGGCAAGGATTTTTGCACAACATCTAGCTGAACAAGCACATTAATAATTGATCCTATTAAGCCCATCTGGGGTCGTTTATAGCACCAAGGCCTGATTTGTGCAAATGAAATTCACAGAGACACAAGTCTCTCCTCAAGTTCTGTAAGTGCACTTACATCTGGTAGTGGTGTATTGCATCTTATTTGGTTAGGGGTTGCAAATTGTGGAAGTTTTCCATTTTCAAGTGACCCTTTGCATGGAAGACAAAATTTTCCACTGGAAAATGGTTTATTGTGCGCTATCAAGCAGAGGTATTCTGCTTGCAAATCAGGCGTGGAAGACTTACTGTTTTTTGAGAAATTCAATTGTTCACAAATTGCACATGCAATGGAATGAGTGTCTTTAATTTGTTTCATGTAGGTCTGTCTTGCATTTTTCTTTCGCAGGTAAGTATGAGTAGAAAATGTTTATTGGTTTTCATTGGTAGTAGTGCATGGTGTTGCTTCTAGGCCACAAAATGTGACAGTTGCATGCCCATTCTGGGATATGCAACCGTACCTGTTTCTATTGTGTTGTGCATGAACACATTTCTTTAGATTGTGATATGTGAGTTTCTCTCTAAAAGGAAGCATAGCAATGTATTTTTTTCTCTCGCGCATGAACTTTTTCAAGTTGTGGTAACTTACTCTACGTTTCTTGTCCAAGGGCACAATGACCTGATGGCAACTGGGATGAATTTCACTATGATTTAGGTTGTGATAACTTAGTGTATGTTTTTTGTTTAAGGCCTCACAATTGGGACGAATTTTACTCATAGATTTTTTCAAGTTGTGATAACTTACTCTACGTTTTTTGTTTAAGCCCTGTATGGCCTCATCACAACTATCATGAATTTCATGCAAGGATTTTTGTTTCAAGCCCTGTTTGGCCATATCACAACTGGGAGGAGTTTCATTCTCACTAAAAAGCATGCCATGCGTATGCAGATTCGATGCGGTTTGGGTGGCATGGACATTGAACCCTGAACCACTGATATGCCCAAGCAAAGGTTGATAGTGTATATGTGTTGTATCTGTTTTCAACGAGAGGATGCCAATTGTTCGATTATAATTTGAATCAATAGACCAAGAATGGACAGTGCCATCTGCAAGGCCGACCAGACCTGGATATTTACTCTAAACATTATAGACAACCATTGCAAAAAAAATCTGCAACCCTCCACATTCCCCTTTTCATATGGCAATGCCATGTTTACAAGGTATTGTTGCCAACTTCCAATTGCCGACATATTTTCTAGGAGATATGGCGAAAGGTGCTGATGCACACACCTAAAATCCTGTTGGCTGCTGCTTATATTTGCATTGCAAAAGGACTGTACAGTGTAAAGCCGCAACGACTGCACATCGAACAATGTTTCTACCAAACAACAAATTCCATTCAGAAAACTATCTCCACAGCTAGACACAACGGTTGTTGCTAGCTGTAAACCATGGAAGTCTATGCGATGCATAATCTGTTTCCACTGCGATTCAAGGTATTTTCAAATGAGGGACAAGTAAATATGAGCTCCTTCAACATTGCATATGGACATTTTTCTGTACAATAGTGGTTCATAATGATCACTGACAACATTGGCATCATGGAACAAAATGCAATATGGATTGTCAGATGCAGTTTTGTTGAATAGTAGATATCTTGTTTTTCTTGTCAATGACCATATTCCAATTGATATATTGAGCTAGTTAGACAGACACCATATACAAAATGTATCTCCCCAAAGTCCCCTCTCATGTGCAGGTAGAATTGCAGATGAAGACAACCGCATCTTTGAAAAATACGTAGCGACATCATGTATTCCATGCAACCGCCGAAGAAAATCAGATTCCAGTTCGTATTCATACGACTCCAATGCCTCAGCGTTGCCATTTTTTAAACAACCCAAGAAATAATCTATCAATCCATTGCGCAGGTCGGTTGAGGAATAACGGAAATGCAGTAGAACATGAAATGCATCGAAAAGGCAATCCCCTACAATATATGAGAATGCATCCAATCTAAAAAGGCCATTGCTATGAAAAACCTCATCAATGATGTCATGTATAATGGAGTGTGTATCTATTTCATACAAATCAACATATATTACTTCTTTCATCTTTTGAACTGTAATTTTGAAGTTGTTTGTTAGATACTTTCAGTTTGCATGAAAACAAAGGAAAGGGGAAAAAAAAAGTAGGAAAAAAAAAAGGAAAGAAAAATAGGAAAACTACAAGCACAGAAGTGGGTACCAATCCCCATATGTATCTTTAAACCTTCTTATTGTCAACTTCAATCCCCCCTAGTACCCATAGAATATGACAATAAAACAAACCCACACTGGAAAGCGAACCAAACAAAAGAAACAACGCAAATAAATAACACCATAAATTTACTCATCAGAAAGACCGATTTGAACCTATTCATGGTGTGCATCCTACAAGCTTCTCAGAGCCAGGAAAAGTTATACAAAATAGAAAGGACATATAACTCCGAACTACTTTTCAAAAACCCCTCTACATTGCAATTTTTGAAATAGCTATGGATGTGGCAGTCGACATATGAAGACACATGGTTTCCGGGAACATAAATTAAGAGCACAAATAAAGATGGTATGCAACAGAATTTCAAGGGAGGGACTCCCACCATTGAAAAAAAACAATGAAACGATGGCACCAAAACTTACTAGTCAACGAGGGATGACAAGAGCTCAACCCCAAAAACTGCAAACTGCAACAACAGGTCCAACAACTTGCAAAGTTGAAAAACAAAAAACCAGTGAACAATCACGAAGAGGTCCAACTGCAACTGTAGGAGCTCAACTTTGCAAAGTTGAATCAAACAAGAACAAGAATCATGGAACGAAACAACGAATAAGCATCGACTACTGAACCAGTGATGTCGATGGAGAACAATTCAGCACAATTTCACTGCAAACAACACCATCAAAAAAATGGAACGAAACTGCATTGCAATGCATCTGTACAATAAACATTTAAGACTTCCAGACCTGTTAGGTAAACACTTAAGACTGTCAGAACTATCAAAGCGCGTAGTCTTGTGCAAACATTTAAGAAAAAATGCAGCGTGGCAGGCCTATTCTCTCAAAGCACGCAAGAATAAAGAAAAAATCACACATAGTAATATGCTAGAGAATGTATTCTAGCTAGTAGAAAATACTAAAGAAAACATTTGAACTAATGCTAGCATTAATCCACCTTTGAACAATGCATAAGAAAATATATGATTCAAAAATTCCATATACGATGAAATACTTTGGATATTCCAACATATTTAACACTGGGAATAGTGAAGCTGGCAATAAGACCTCCAATCTGTTGTCCAATCAGATCATGGAAAATATGGTACTTTTTATTATATAAAAATCTATGTTTTCAGTTCCCTGGTTCCAACAATAGATAATATGGAAATATTTGTGGTCAATGGACAATCTAATATGAGGTCAACGAATTATCGATCACTATAGTCCCTCTATGTCTACATAAGGGACTGATAATAAGTAACAATTGAATATGAGTTAGGATCTCCAAAAAATAATTAAGCAAAGACACTTTAATATTACAATGAATAAAGCATTTTGACTAATTGTAGGAGACTTGGTTACCATCATAAAACTCACGCATAAATCTTCTACATCAAAATATGAGAAATTGGCTAGAATCATAAAAAGAATTCAAAAAGAGCTTAGAATCTTTGAACACTTGGAATTTTTTTGTGTTTTAAGGGTGAACAATAAGTGGACACGTCAATTGGAAAATTTAGCCACTTTCTTAGAAAAAGTGTAATACCCCTAGGCCAAACCCCAATTGTACATATGTTTTCTAGGTTGAGCCATGATATTATAGGACATAGTAGCTATGTGGTGATTAGGCTGGAGAGCATGGATTAGCTAAAAGGACAACATACTTATTATTGTAATATGTAAACACTCATATTTTAATAAAGTACATCAATGTTGCTGACCTTCGACACAAAAGAGATGGGGGGGAAAACTCCACCAAGATAGGAAAGGGGCTAAGAGTCTAAGAAGGGGCTAAGCTTGAGGGTTTAATCCCAAAGGAATATTATATTATTATTCCTAAAGTCTAAAGTATGGATATGACTTTATGTTATCCTAAGTTCACGGGGAAGGAAACGAATTACAAGTGGGAAAAGGGAGTCCCTTTGATTCCATGTGTCTTAAAAGACACACACACACACACACACACACACACACATATATTTGGGGGACACGGTGTAATTCCCCATTTGCTGGATATTATTCATGCATGATTGCTACCATTTTTGGGGGAATCCATGCTAACATTCGTACTATAAACTTATTCTTTTGCAAGTCAAAAAGTCGGGTTGTCAAGCCCGTGGTCGAAGAAGCGGGTGGACAGGCCCATAGGAACTTTCTCTCCAGATAAGAGATTTGTTGTGTGAAGGAAGTGGGTGGTCAGGCCCATGAGAATTCACTAGAAGTAAGAGAACTACTAGGAATTAATTCCCAAGGTGTCAAGCTGCAGCTATAGGGCTTTGAGACTCCCTGTCTGACCCGTTACTGAAGCCCCGGAAGGGAAGTGGGGTAGCCGAGGGACTGTTGAGCAGAGAAGGGGCACACTTCCTGGGGTGGGACATGCATGTGGGGGATGAGGGGCTGTAAGATGGTTTCTAGAGGCCAAGTTACAGCTACAGAGCTCTGAGAATTATTGTCTGGCATGTTGTTGAATCCCCATAAGGGAAGTGGGGAAACCGAGGGATTGTTGGGAAGAGAAGGGGCACACTTCCCAGGATGGGACAAACATGTGGGGAATGAGAGGTTATAGACTAGTTTCTAAGGTAGGCACTTGAGTCTGAGAATTGTTGTTGTTTGTAAAACCTTAGATTGACTTAGAACTTCCTTTTTCCTGGGTAGAATTTAGCCCCAGCTCGGGGGTGACCCACTGCTGAGATTGTGAGTAGTGTGGTCTATGGCTGGGAGGAATGTGGAAGGTATGCACGTAGTTGTTGTTTAATTCACTAAAGATAAGTATCTTTATGTGTTTGTGAAAATTTTATGTTATGAATTATGATGTTTTGTTATGGAATTTCTATTGTCTATATGTATAAATTATTATTGTTGCATATTATTATTATTTTTCTTAACTATATTCATATGTACAACATATTAGTATATTTAATGGTATCAAAGTGGTAAAATAGAGAGTTTTGCATGGCGTGGCCCAACCTAGGTGCCTGAGTACGTTACAAAGGAGAAATTTTGTTGAGTTGTTGGTAACAGGTACGTTACAAAGTGGTATCAGAGCCTCAGTTTTCAACATTGAGCCTAGATGGGCCAATTAATGGAACACAAAAGTGAAATTTATAGACTATGCCGACAAACTAGTTAACATAATGCCAAAAAAAGGATGTTTGAAATTTGTTTGTTGGAATTACGACAGTAAAATTGAGCGAAATTTCATGGGTAATGTGAAGAATTGAGACTCTTTGGAAAAAATTGAACATAAGCAAATCAAAAAAATTTAAGTATTTTTTTGTATGATGACATTGGTATGACATGGAGGCCACATGTCAACAAACATGGTAGAAATATGTGTGTTTCCATGGTGGCAGGTACATGTTGGATGAGATGATAGTTGGCAGGTGACATGGATCCATGTGGCAGACCAACAATCAATTCCACAAAACTGCGGTAAGATCATGGAAAAATGGCTAAGTGTTGGGAGTTCTTGGATGAAATTATGAAAATAAGGATACAAGATTATGAGCCTGTGAGTCCATGAGCTTGTGATGATGGAAAAATGGCTAAGTGTTGGGGCTTCTCGGATGGACTTATGAAAATAAGAATGCAAGATTATGAGTCCGCAAAGATGTAAACATGGGTAAGTGTTGGGACTTCTCGGACGAAATTATGAAAAGAAGGATGCAAGATTATGAGTTTGCGAGTCTGCGAAGATGGAAAAATGGCTAAGTGTTGGGACTTCTCAAACGAACTTAAGAAAAGGAAGGTTACAAGATTACGAGTCTGCGAGTCTGAGAAGATGGAAAAATGGCTAAGTGTTGACAACGGGTTCATGGAAGGGTCTTGGACAAAGAAGTCTAGATAACCACCCAAAAAATTGATCTGGGCAATTGATTTCACAAGAAATTGGGAGAAATAATTCTGATGCATTATTGGAAAAGAATTGTACATAATTTTCATGAATCTATTGAATTATTTTGTCTAACAAATCTTGTTTCCTGCACATTTTGCAGAGTTAACAAAATTTAGATCGAAATAGGATCAACACAAAGATCAACAAAATGGAAGATAAATAGAGGACTTACATCCATGAAGATGATGTTAGGGGGTTGTATGATAGTTTGAGTAATGAAGGTACAAATTCAAATGGACATGGAGAAGGCAAGGAGGAAAGCATCAATTTATTAGAAACCATAAAAAGTATGCAAAATGATGTCCATAGTTATAAAGATGATAATGAGAGGCTTATGAAATCCAAGGAGCAATAAGAGGGCTTCAACATCAAGTTAATGCAAATATTGGACATAATAGAGAAAAAGATGGATAAGGAGACCGAGTCAAGCAAATCAAGGAGTCACATATCTCATGATGAGATGAGAAGAACAAGAAGTTTTGGAAGACATCACCATCACTCCCCAAGGCATTCAACTAGGAGAGCACACAATAGTACAAGTCCATCCCCTGTCAGGAAGCAAAAGAGGAGGTCTGGAATAGATGATCTACAAGGAGAGATGAATAAGACCAAGCCTCCTACATTTGATGGTGAACACAAGAAGGATGAGGATATAGAGACCTGGTTATTGGGCATGAGGAAGTACTTCCAGTTACATAACTACGCCTCACAAGAAGAAGGAAGAATTTCCATCTATTAGCTCAAAGGAAAAACATCAATGTGGTGGGACCAATTTGTGCAGGTGCAAGACATTGATGAGAAGAAAGTTACTTGGAGGGAATTCAAGAAGTATTTTCAAAAGAAATACTTGACCAAATGATACTATGATAAGAAAATGAAGGAGTTCTTTGAACTCAAGCTTGGGAGTATAACCATAGATGAATATGAGAGAAGGGTTTTAGAGTTGCTGAAATATGTTTCTTTCATCAAGGATGATCAAGTTAAGATTCTGAGGTATTGTTGATGTTTGGGAAACATCGGAAAGACATTCTACTAGATTAATAAATAATAATATGATTATTAATTATTAAACCATATTATTAATGTAATAATATATTTATATACGGTATAAATATATTATTAATGTAATAATATATTTATCCAAGGGACACATCCTTTCATGGATGGTCACTATATGTTCTATATATATGGAACATTCATCATTGTAATAATTGAAGAGAATGCATATCATCTCATATAGAAAATTCAACATGGTATCAGAGCAAGACTGTGCTTGACTCCCTCACAGGAGAGCCCAGGAAGATGAGAGTCTAAAGATCCTAGATGTGTTTACGTATTAGGAAGAAGAAGATGTTTATCCTGCATAGAAAGAGGGGGAATAATAACTTTGATTTGTTAATTGTCAAGATAAGGAATGGTTGGCGCTTCAGTCATTATATAAGAGAGAGGAAGGAGTAGCCACTTGATGACTGTTAGCTATAGAGAGGTCAAAGGGAGAAAATGATGGCATAGATATGCGAGCAACTCGGGGGTAGAGGCTAGATCATGGTGAGATAGAGAATAACATTGAGAGTAGACCTGTAGAGGCAAAACCACCCTCGAGTTGAGAGTAGAGTCGCTTATATAGTCAATAGGGATTCGTCGTTGTGGAATGTAGTGAAAAGTGACAAACGGTGAAGGAGGTTCGAACCCAGTAGTAATGCGCTAGAAAGATAGCTGGCAACAAACTCGATGTGCAATAGACAATGAGGATGGACAATTATCTAGTGCGCTCACTTCGGATGGCATCAAAGGTTTGGATGGAAGATAGGGTTCATGTTTAGGGCATTTTGGGAGGTGATCTCGAGCTGTTTGAGGGTTTTCCTGTGGTTTTCTCCCGTGAAATGTGGAAATTATTGGGTTATGTCCCTAAAAAGCTTAATTTTCAGTACAAAGAGTTACTCTGCTAGGATGATAAAGAGAATGTTAATGTGGTCTCCCTTTCTACAAACAAATATGTAGATTGATATTCATCAATATGTGGTTGCTAATGATGGTTCGAGCTAGGAAATCATTGTTATGGATGATGGAAATGGCCATGTAAGGATAATATACTTCAGAGACAATGAGACTCGTGAGGGTAAGGGATATAAAGGGAATAAGGTGGATATGGACAGACTGAATGTTGATAGGAAAGGGAACTTGGGTGCTTGTACATATATTTTATATTGTTGTGTTCTATTTGTATAGGGTTGTGAGATATTTTGTATTGTTGCATTCTATTTATGTAGTGGATGATACCTGGGACCTATTCCTTGGTGATAATGCCAATAGTGATCGATTGGTGAAGTGGATTCGAAAAGAGAGGAATGGTTATAGTGCAGGGTCATGCCCAAAGTTTCCAAGTCTATGGTAAGAGGTTCATGTTATTATGAAAGAGGTTCAAGGTGAAGTAAAATGTGTTTTTGAATTTGTTTTCTTGGGATTTGTAAAAGAGACATATTTAACCTTGTCAACTCAGTATGAATGTGGACACGACCCTGTGTGAATGAAGGCTTTATCATCTACAGGGTCATTGAGAAATACTATCACAAGGTCGCCACCTTGATAATTATCTCTATTATGAATAGGAAATGTGTTTTCAAGGATCACTGCAACAAACTTTAGAACAAGAAATATTCTTGTTTTTCTCTTATTTTGTTTTGGGAAAGTTACCATGGAATTGCTTGTTCCATGGAGATGTTCTTGTTCTTGTTCTAGACAAGTTACCATGGATACCTGGTTAGTTTATTGTGGTGCTTCTAGGCACATGAAAGTTTACCGAGATTCTTATACTATATGACACTCGTGGATCTTTTTCATGAAGACCAAGTATGAGATGTTCAATAGATTCTAAAAGTTTAGGGCTCATGTAGAGAATCTGACAAAGAAAGAAGATCAATATCAACATGAGTATTTGGTGAGGAATGATCAATATGGACATAAGAAGTAGTGGAAAACCCTCTGTAGTTGAGATCACATGAAGCTTGTGTCAATATGTTGATGTGGTGGTTACCATGATGTTGTGTGCTTTGGAAAATGGAAATATTGTCATAGAGTCACAGAGGGAGTAGCCAATGAGGCAGACTGGACAAGTAGGGCTTTTAGTGACATAGGTATTTGGCCTCTGAGTTTGATATGAAGGATCTTGGTCTGATGCACTACTTTTTGGGCCTAGAGGTATGGCAGAGGAAGAATGAGATCTTCCTAAATCAGGGAAAAAATGTTGTGAAGATTCTGAAGGGGTTCGAGATGTTGGACTGTAAACCAATGGCTACATCGATGGCATAAAATATGAAGTTGTTGGATGACAGGACTTCAGAGGTTGTGGATGCTACATTATGCAGGCATATGATTGGATCATTGATGTATTTGACGAATACACGACCATATATACATTTTGTTGTGAACACCTTGATTCAATACATGGTTGACCCTAGACGTGTTCACTTGATTGCAACAAAACATGTGATGAGGTACCTTAAAGGTACAATGGATTATGGGCTCAAATATGTTGCAGACAGTGAGATCAATCTACTTGGATATTTGGATTCAAATTGGGCCGATAGTGTTGAAAACTGGAAAAGTACATTAGGTTGTTGCTTCACTTTGAGGATCAGGTATGATTTCATGGATCAACAAGAAGCAATCATTTGTAGCACTCAGTATGACTGAGGATGAATATGTGGCAACATGTGAAACATGTATAGAAGGAGTGTGGCTTCAGAATATGTTGTCTAGGTTAGTTGGTCTCAAATTAGAGGTGACCTGCATTTGGTGTGACGACCAAAGTTACATGAATTTTTCAAAGAATTCAGTGTTCCATGATAGGTCGAAGCATATCGAGATCAAATATCACTTTATCAGAGATATGGTGTAGAGGGGAGAAATGAGGCTGCAATACGTGACTACCGAGGAGAAGGTTGCAGACGTGTTGACCAAGCCATTGTTGAGGATGAATTTCGAGCACTTCAGGGACAATCTTGGCGTGGTCCCTCTTCAGAGGGAGTGACAAGGGACATATGCATTGCAGGGTAATTTATGTATTAGGGACATGTTGTATTTATTTGAGAACTACCCACAAGCCTTGGATGCATTGGTTGTGAAGTCACATGGGTTCATGTGATGAGGTACAAATGCATTGCAAGGTAGTGGATGTCACGAGGACATGTTGTAGTTATTTGAGAACTACCCACGGGCCTTGGATGCATTGGCTATGAAGTCATAGGGGTGCACATGACGAGGTACATATGCATTGTAGGGTAGTGGATGTCCTGGGGACATGTTGTAGTTATTTGAGAACTATCCACAGGCCTTGGATGCATTGGATGTGAAGTCACAAGGGTGCACATGATGAGGTACAAATGCATTGCGAGGTAGTGGATGTCATGTTGACATGATGAATCTATTTGAGAGCTACCTATAGGTAATATTAAACATGGTATCAATGATACAATACAATATGATGATCCCAAGGCACTAGAGGAAACTATAAGAAGGGATAAATTCCTTTATGATCAACATAAAGGAAGAACAACTTTCCAAAGGGCATGGGAAGACAAAAAGAAAAGTAAGATGGAACAAAGGAATAAGGGGATCAAGCCACCATTCCTCATAAATAATTTGTAGGGACAACCAACCTCTAAAGAACCTAGAATGACAGAGGCAATAGGGAAAATACCAAGGAAACCACCTATTCAATGTTGGGGTTGAGTAGGAGATCATGTGTTGAGATATTTCCCTCACAGAGGTGAAAAAGTGAAGATTGCTTACAATGTACAACAACATGAAACAATAGAGGACATGGGAATAAGTGTAGCAAGGATCTATGCAACTCTGGATAACAAGAAAACTAAGTTTCAGTCACATATGATTAAAGTGGAGGGTAAGATCAACAACCAACCCATTGCTATTTTAATTGATTCAGGAGCTAGTCATAGTTATCTAGATCTTAAGACGGTGGAAAGATTTCAATTGCCAAGAGGCAAGCTTGAAAAACCTTGGTTAGTGCAACTGTCTACATGAGCTAAAAGGAAAATTAACGAGATGGTTAAGGCATGTCCAATAGACATGAATGGATTAAGCACAAGAGTAGATTTGAATATCATAGCTTTGGGCTCATATGATTGTCTCATTGGCATGGATTGGTTGGAAAAGCATCATGCTATCCTAGATTGTTATATGAAGGCCTTTACTTGTTTGGATGAGGAAGGAAACTGGAGGACAATTTAGGGAATTCCCCGAGAAGTAACCATCAAATAATTTCCAGCATTACAACTGAAGAAAAGTTTCAGAAAAGGGTGTCAAATAATCGTAGAAAATATGGAAGAGACACCTAAAAATAAGGTGCCAATTATTGAAGATTATGAAGTCCTAAAGAAGTTTGAAGATGTATTTAAAGAAATACCAGGATATCCACCCAAGAGAGATATTGATTTATCCATTAATCAGATGCATGGAGCAACCCCAGTATCCAAGACTCCTTACAGGATGAGCACTCTATAACTAGAGGAATTGCAAATGAAACTTGAAAATATTTTGAAGAAGGGGTATATACGCCCAAGTGTGTCACCTTGGGGTGCCCCAATGTTGTTTGTGAAAAATAAGGATGATACCTTGAGGCTTTGCATTGGCATACGATAGTTGAACAAGGTAACTATGAAGAACAAGTATCCTTTTCTAAGGATAGGTGACCTCTTTGATCAACTAAAATATGCTAAGATATTCTCCAAGATTGATCTTAGGTCAGACTATCATCATGTAAGAATTAAATAACAAGACATCATCAAGACTACCTTCAGAAAAAGGTATGGTCATTATGATTTCACAGTGGTGCCATTTGGGTTATCAAATGCACCATGTGAAATATGTTTCTTTCATCAAGGATGAACAAGTTAAGATTCTGAGGTACGGTTGATGTTTGGGCAAAATCGGAAAGACATTCTACTAAATTAATAATTAATAATATGATTGTTAATTATTAAACAATATTATTAATGTAATAATATATTTATATACGACATAAATATATTATTAATGTAATATTATATTTATCCAAGGGACGCATCCTTTCATGGATGGTCACTATATGTTCTATATATGTGGAACATTCATCATTGTAATAATTGCATCGAATGCATATCATCTCATATAGAAAATTAAACATGGTATCAGAGAAGGATTGGGCTTGACTCCCTCATAGGAGAGCCCATGAAGATGAGAGTCTAAAGATCCTAGATGTGTTTACGTATTAGGAAGAAGAAGATGTTTATCCTGCATAGAAAGAGGGGGAATAATTACTTTGATTTGTTAATTGTCAATATAAGGAATGGTTGGCGCTCCAGTCATTAGATAAGAGAGAGGAAGGAGTAGCTACTCGATGACTGTTAGCTATAGAGAGGTCGAAGGGAGCAACTGATGGAACATATATGTGAGCGGCTCGAGGGTAGACACTATATCATGGTGAGATAGAGAATAACATTGAGAGTAGATCCATAGAGGTAGATCCACCCTCGAGTTGAGAGCGGAGCCGCTTGGATAGTCAATAGGGAGTGATAGTTGTGGAATGCAGTGAAAGGTGACAAACTGTGAAGGAGATTCGAACCCAATAATAGTGCGCTAGAAAGATAGTTGGCAAAAAAATCGACGTGTAGTAGACAATGAGGATGGACAATTGTCTAGTGACCTCACTTTGAATGGCATCAAAGGTTTAGATGGAATATAGGGTTCATGTTTAGGGCATTCTGGGAGGTGATCCCGAGTTGTTTGAGGGTTTTCCCATGGTTTTCTCCCTTGAACTGTGGAAATTCTTGGGTTATGTCCCTAAGAAGCTTAGTTTTCGGTACAAAGAGTTACTCTGCTAGGATGATAAGGAGAATGTTAATGTGGTCCCCCTTTCTACAGACAAATATGTAGATTGATGTTCATCAGTATGTGGTTGCTAATGATGGTTCGAGATAGGCAATAATTGTTATGGGTGATGGCAATGGCCATGTAAGGATAATATACTTCAGAGAAAAAAAGACTCGTGAGGGTAAGGGATATAGAGGGAATAAGGTGGATATGGGAAGACTGAATACTGATAGGAAAGGGAACTTGGGTGCATGTACATATATTTTATATTGTTGTGTTCTATTTGTATAGTGGTTGGGAGATATTTTGTATTGTTGCATTCTATTTTTGTAGTGGATGATACATTGGGCCTATTCCTTGGTGACAATGCTAATAGTGATCGATTGGTGAAGCGGATTCGAAAAGAGAGGAATGGTTACGGTGCATGGTCATGCCCAAAGTTTCCAAGTCTATGGTAAGAGGTTCATGTTATTATGAAACAAGTTCAAGGTGAAGTAAAATGTGTTCTTGAATTTTTTTTATTGGGATTTGTAAAAGAGACACATTGAACCTTGTCAACTCAATATGAATGTGGACACGACCCTGTGTGAATGAAGGATTTATCATCTACAAGGTTATTGAGAAATACTATCACAAGGTCGCCACATTGATTATTATCCGTATCATGAATAGGAAATGTGTTTTCAAGGATCACTGCAGCAAACTTTAGAACGAGAAATATTCTTGTTTTGCTCTTATTTTCTTTTGGGAAAGTTACCATGGGAATGCTTGTTCCATGGAGATGTTCTTGTTCTTGTTCTAGGCAAGTTACCATGGATACCTGGTTAGAAGATTGTGGTGCTTCTAGGAAAATGAAAATTTACCGAGATTCTTATATTATGTGACACTCATGGATCTTTTTCATGAAGACCAAGGATGAGGTCTTCAATAGATTCTAAAAGTTCAGGGTTCATGTAGATAATTTGACAGAGAAAGAAGATCAATATCAACACGAGTATTTGGTGAGGAGTGATCGACATGGACATAAGAAGTAGTGGAAAACCCTCTTTAGTTGAGATCACATGAAGCTTGTGTCAATATGTTGATGTGGTGGTTACTATGATGTTGTGTGCTTTGAAAAATGGAAATATTGTCATAGAGTCACAGAGGGAGCAACCAATGAGGTAGACTAGACAAGCAAGGTTTTTCGTGATAGAGGGATTTGGCCTCTGAGTTTGATATGAATGATCTTGCTTTGATGCACTACTTTTTGGGTCTAGAGGTATGACAGAGGAAGAATGAAATCTTCCTGAATCAAGAAAAAAATGTTGTGGAGATCCTAAAGGGGTTCGAGATGTTGGACTGTAAACTGATGGCTACACCGATGACATAAAATATGAAGTTGATGGATGACATGACTTTAGAGGTTGTGGATGCTACATTATACAATAAATGATTGGATCATTGATGTATTAGACGAATACACAACCATATATATGTTTTGTTGTGAACACTCTGAGTCAATACATGGTTGACCCTAGACGTGTTCAATTTATTACAGTAAAACATGTGCTAAGGTACCTTAAAGGTACAATGGATTATGGGCTCAAATATGTTGTAGACAGTGAGATCAATCTACTTGGATAGTCAGATCCAAATTGGGCCAATAGTGTTGCAAACTGGAAAATTACATTAGGTTGTTGCTTCACTTTGAGGATCTGGTATGATATCATGGATCAGTAAGAAGCAGCCATTTGTAGCACTCAGTACGGCTGAGGCTGAATATGTGGCAACATGTAGAGAAGCAGTATGGCTTCATAAGCTGTTGTTTGGGTTATTTGGTCTCAAATTGGAGGTAACCTGCATTTGGTGTGGCAACCAGAGTTGCATGAAGTTTTCAGAGAATTTGGTGTTCCATGATAGGTCGAAGCATATCGAGATCAAATATCACTATATCAGATATATGGTACAGAGGGGAGCAATGAGGCTCCAGTACTTTACTACCGAGGAGCAGGTTGTAGATGTTTTGACCAAGCCACTGTTGAGGATGAAGTTCAAGCACTTCAGGGACAAGCTTGGTGTGGTCCCTCTTTAGAGGGAGTGACAAGAGACATATGCATTGTAGGGTAGTGGATGTCCTGGAGACATGTTGTATTTATTTGAGAACTACCCACATGCCTTGGATGCATTGGTTGTGAAGTCACAGGGGTGCATGTGACGAGGTACAAATGCAATTCAAGGTAGTGGATGTCCTAGTGACATGTTGTAGTTATTTGAGAACTACCCACATGCCTTGGATGCATTGGATATGAAGTCATAGGGGTGCACCTGACGAGGTACAAATGCATTGCAAGGTAGTAGATGTCTTGGGGACATGCTATAGTTATTTGAGAACTACCCACAGACCTTGGATGCATTAGTTGTGAAGTCACAAGGGTGCATATGATGACGTACAAATGTATTGTGAGGTAGTGGATGTCATGGTGACATGATTAATCTATTTGAGAGATACCCACATGTAATATTCAACATGGTATCAATGATACGATACAATATGATGATCCCAAGACACTAGAGGAAACTATAAGAAGGGATAAATTCCTTTATGATCAGCATAAAGGAAGACCAACTTTCCAAAGGGCGTGGGAAGACAAAAAGAAAAGTAAGATGGAATGAAGGAAGAAGGGGATCAAGCCACCATTCATCATAAATAATTTTCATGGACAACCAACCTCTAAAGAACTCAAAATGATAGAGGAAATAGGGGAAAGACCAAGGAAAAAACCTATTCAATGTTGGGGTTGTGGAGGAGATCATGTGTTGAGAGATTTCCCTCACAAAGGTGAAAAAGTGAAGACTGATTACAATGTACAACAAGTTGAAACAATAGAGAACATGGGAAAAAATTTAACAAGGATCTATGCAACTCCAGATAACAAGCAAACTAAGTTTCATTCACATATGATTGAAGTGGAGGGTAAGATCAACAACCAACCCATTGTTATTTTAATTGATTAAGGAGTTAGCATAGTTATCTAGATCTTAAGATGGTGGAAATATTTCAATTGCCAAGAAGAAAGCTTGGAAAACCTTGGTTAGTGCAACTATCTACATGAGATAGAAGGAAAATTAATGACATGGTTAAGGCATGTCCAATAGACATGAATGGATTAAGCGCAAGAGTATATTTGAATATCATAGAATTGGGCTCATATGATTGCCTCGTTGGTATGGATTGGTTGGACAAGCATCATGCTATCCTAGATTGTTATAATAAGGCCTTTACTTGTTTGGATGATGAAGGAAACTGGAGGACAGTTCATGGAATTCCCTGAGAAGTAACCATCAAATAATTTTCAGCGTTACAACTGAAGACAAGTTTCAAAAAAGGGTGTCAAATATTCATAGAACATATGGAAGAGACACGTAAAGATAAGGTTCTAAGTATTGAAGATTATGCAGTCCTAAATAAGTTTGAAGATGTATTTAAAGAAATACCAGGATTTTCACCCAAGAGAGATATTGATTTATCCATTAATCTGATGCCTGGAGCAGCCCCAGTATCGAAGACTCCTTACAGGATGAGCACTCCATAACTAGAGGAATTGCAAATGCAACTTGAAGAGATTTTGAAGAAGGGGTATATACTCCCAAGTGTGTCACCTTGGGGTGCCCCAATGTTGTTTGTGAAAAAGAAGGACGATACCTTGAGGATTTGCATTGGTTTACGATAGTTGAACAAGGTAACTATGAAGAACAAATATCCTTTGCCAAGGATAGAAGACCTCTTTGATCAATTGAAAGATGCTAATATATTCTCCAAGATTGATCTTAGGTCAGGCTATTATCATGTAAGAATTAAAGAAGAAGACACCATCAATACTTCCGTCAGAACAAGGTATGGTCATTACGAGTTCACAGTGGTGCCATTTGGGTTATCAAATGCACCAGTTGTCTTCATGTGTTTAATGAGCGGTATTTTCAGAAGCTACTTAGATAAGTTTGTCATTTTTTTCCTGGATGACATTCTTATATATTCTAAGTCTGAGGAAGAGCATGAGAAACACTTGAGGATGGTATTACAGGTATTGAGGGGGCATTAATACAAATGGAGCAAGTGCTCATTCTACCAGAAGCAAATTAATTATTTGGGCCATATCATTTCAGAGGAAGGAATAACAGTGGAGCCAGAAAAGATAAAGGCAATTGTGGGGCATCCAACACCAAGGAATGCCTTTGAGGTGAGATCATTCATGGGACTTGCGGGTTACTATAGAAGATTCATTGAAGGATTCTCAAATATTGCACACCCAATCAATTCCTTGCAAAAGAGGGGTGTGAAGTTTGAGTGGACATCAGATTGTGAAAGGAGTTTCCAACAATTGAAACATTTATTGGCAAGAGATCCAATATCAAAGATTGTTGATCCAAATGAAAAATTCATTAGCTGCACTAATGCATGTAAAGAAGGACTTGGTGGAGTTCTTAGTCAGAATGGGCATGTGGTATGCTATGAATCAAGGAAATTAAAGGAATATGAAAGGCACTATGCTACTCATGATTTAGAATTGGCAGCGATAGTGCATGCCTTGAAGATGTGGAGGAACTACCTCATGGGGAATTTTTTTTAATTAAGGACAGACCATAGTGGTCTGAAATACTTATTTGAACAACCAAATCTAAATTCTAGGCAAAGTAGATGGTTTGAACTTCTCAACGAATATGACTTTGATATTAAGCATATCAAAGGTAAAGAGAACAAGGTGGCAAATGCACTCAACAGAAGGGTGTATGAGATCCATGCTGCAGTTGTTAGCATGTATCAATCAGATTTGAAGGACATAATTTTAGAGGCTACAAAATCAGATCAGAAATACATCGAGGTAAAGGAAAATTTTCAACAAGGTAATTTGTAGCAGAAAAGTGAAGAATATAAACTGGGAAAGGATGAAATTCTCATGTACAAGGGTAGAACTTATGTGCCAAATTCTCAGGAATTGAAAAATCGGATTTTAAAAGAAATGCATAATGTACCTTATGTTGGACACCCAGGTTACCCGAAAACCATTGCAGTTGTCAAGAGACAATATTATTGGCCAGGTATGAAGAAGGGGGTTGTTGATTTTATTGCCAAGTGTTTAGAATGTAAAAAAGTCAAGGTCGAGCACATACACCCAAATGGTCTGCTACAACGATTACCCATTCCTGAGTGGAAATGAGAGGTTTTAAGAATGGATTTCATCACCAAGCTTCCCAAAACAACCAAGCAGCATGACTCCATCATGGTAGTGGTGGATAAGTTTACTAAGGCTGCCCACTTTATTCCAATAAAGATCACTCACAAGGCAGCCAAGATTGTTGATATTTATATGAGAGAAATTGCTCAACTCCATGGTATACCCATGACAATTGTGTTGGATAAAGATCCAAAATTTACATCAAATTTTGGGAAAGGATTATTCAAAGGATTTGGGACAAATTTGAACTTTAGCACAACCTATCATCCCAAGTCCGATGGGAAAACATAGAGGGTGAATCAAGTGATAAAATACATGCTAAAGATGTATGCGATGGATAAAACATCCAAATGGGAGGTTTACTTGCATTTAGTGGAGTTTTCTTATAACAATGGGTACCAAGCATCTCTAAAGATGAGCCCATCTGAGGCACTTTATGGAAGAAAATGTAAAACACCAGTGAGATGGGACAACCCAACAGACAGAGTAGTGGTTGGACTAGAATTACTCAGGGAAATGAAAGAGCAAGTGGTGAGAATAAAATAGAATTTAAAGGCTACCTAGGAAATACATAAAAGTTATGCTGATAAGAGTAGAACTCACAAAGAATTCAAAGTGGGTGACCATGTGTTCTTGAAATTAAAAGCGAAAAGAAGTTCCATGAAGTTGGGAAATTGTTCAAAGCTAGCAGCTCATTATTGTGAATCGTTTGAAATCCTAGAGAGGATTGGTCCTGTAGCATACAAGCTTTCCTTGCCTGCATCAATGTGTATTCATAATGTATTCCATGTATCATTTCTTAAAAAGTATGTACATGATGCTAATCATGTCATTGATTGGAATGTGATCCAGGTGGAGAAAGAAGGAGACTTTCTAGTGCAACCAGTTTTCATATTGGACCAGAAGATCAAGCAGCTCAGGAATTGAACCATAGGGCTAGTAAAGGTCCAATGGACTTGGTACGGTCTTGAGGATGCAACTTGGGAGCATGAGGATGCATTGCCAGAAAAATGTCCATATATTTTTGAATACTTTTGAAGTTTTGATTGTATATGTGTATATACCTCATTGATGACAATGCATAAACAAGGGGGAGGGGAATGCAATACCCTTAGGCTGAACCCCAATTGTACATATGTTTTATAGGCTGGTGAGCCAGGATATTACAGGAAAGCGTACCTATGTGGCTATTAGGCTGGAGAGCATGGATTGGCTAAAAGGCTAGCATGCCTATTATTCTAATATGTAAACACTCATATTTTAATAAAGAACATCATTGTTGCTGACCTTCCACACAAAATATATGGGGGGATAAACTCCACTAGGATGGGAAAGGTGCCTAAGAATATAAGAAGGGGCTAAGATTGAGGGATTAATCCCAAATGAATATTATATTATTATTCCTAAAGTCTAAAGTATGGATATAACTTTATGTTATCCTAAGTTCTTAAAGGACACATGCAATATATATATATATATATATATATAGTCAAAAGTCGAGTTGTCAGGCCCATGGTCGAAGAAGCGGGTGGACATGCCGATAGGAAATTTCTCTCCAGATAAGTGATTTGTTGTGTGAAGGAAGCAAGTGGTCAGGCCCATGAGCATTCACTCGAAGTGAGAGAACTACTGGGAATTAATTCCCAAGGTGCTAAGCTACAACTATAGGGCTCCGAGACTCCCTGTTCGACTTGTTGCTGAAGCCCCAGGAGGGAAGTGGGGAAATTGAGGGACTGTTGAGAAGAGAAGGGGCACACTTCCTGGGGTGGGATAGGCATGTGTGGGATGAGGGACCATAGGTTGGTTGATAGAGGCCAAGATGCGACTACAGGGCTTTGAGACTTCATGTCCGACCTGTTGTTGAAGCCCTAGAAGGGAAGTGGGGCAGCTGAGGGATTGTTGAGAAGAGAAGGGGCACACTTCCTGGGGTGGGACAAGCATGTGGGGAATGAGACTTTGTAGGTTGGTTGCAAAGGTAGGCACCCGAGTCTAAGAATTGTTGGTGTTTTTTAGACCTTAGACTGGCTTAGAACTTCCTTTTCCCGAGTAGAGTTTAGCCTTGATCCATATTTAGGAGCGAAACAAACTGATTAACAGATTGAATACAATAAACATAGAGATATGAATAATAACATAGATATCCAGTGAACAATATCTTCTATTGAATAAATGAAATAGTCTAAAACTGTAAAACTGCAGAATTGAAACACTTGCTCGAATGGTGGTAGCTATCTCTGAGAAGAGATGTGGCTGCTACGTGCATCCGTCTGAGAAGAATAATTACAATGAGAATCCAGATGCCTTTTTGATATTACTCATGAATTCCAACACCCTAGACATCCAAAATCCTAACCCTAGGAGGTGAAACGCCAAAAGTTATGTGGGCCCCTATGGGTAAGTTGGTACCTCAACTTCCCGGGGTCATAACCTTTGCATACGACCTCCATTTTAGGTGCATGATAGCCCGTTGGAAAGGTCTTTTAGAGAACTACACATTACACCTTCAAACTCTAACTATGTCCATAGTTTGACTATGGAGAGCCAAAAAAACACTGTTTAGGCCTCCAGAACGGCCCTGGAAGTACAACAAGATGTCCTGACATGAAAACATACAAACTAAGCCAGTTGGAATAGGTGAGAGGCCACCAATATCCACCTGGAAGATATGTAGGGCTTCAGAAAACCCCATAAGTGTAGAACCCACAATTACAAATAAGTACAGAAGAACGTGTTGAACCAAAAATGGACAAGAGGATCCAATTAGAATAGGTTGGTGTCCACCAATATCCATGTGGATCAATCCTCCCCCCTTAGGAATCAATGGTCTCCATTGTGTTGAGTTCCCCCATAAGGTGAGTAAACTTCTGTTGGATTTGGCCTCGGGTGAGCCACTTGCCTTGGTGTAGGATTTTCCCTGCCTTGACAACCTGATAAAGTTGGATCCTCTATTGGCGAATGCCCTTGACCCATGTGTCCACTATCTGATCAATGGATGCTTGTTCCATGCAGTCAGGGTTGATATCTATTGGTGTCAGATGTTCTACGATCTTTAAGGTGGCCAATAATGGTGGAAAATAGGGTAGAAGGAGGTCCACATTGAACACTGGGTGAAGTCCAAGGAAGGGTGGAATGTTGAGCTCAAAATCATTGCTACACAGAGCCTTGGTGATAGTCTAAGGCCCATAGCAAAGTGGGTGGAGCTTCCGATGGGGCCCTGCAAGACGCTCCTTCTACAAATGTAACCTGACTTTGTTGCCAACTTGAAACTGGTACGATTCCCTATGTTGATAATGGCACTACTTGTACTTAGCATTGGGTTTCTACAAAATATCCTAGACCTATTAGAGGATGTGTTGAATCTGCTTAATAAATTTGGTGGCTTTGTCGATCGTAGACTGAACATGGGAAGAGTCAGTTTGTGCAGTGGAAAGGTGGTGCAGACCCCCCAATCCTCGGGCTGAGATCCGTACATGATCATTCTAATTCTCCTCTGAGTCAGATTGACTCTTCAATTTCCCTACGGGAAATTATCACACACACAAGAGTGTATCCACAAGTCCTTCCTGAAAAACCCGCCCTGTCCACCTTAACTCTAGGTGCGAGACTTACACTTCCATATGACCACGACCTGGTCCTTGCGCAAACGCCTTTCGCAACTCGCGTGTTCGCAGGTCGAAGACCCTAGACTTTTTCTTCACCCAACACCAACACCCGAGACGCGATGGGATATGGCTCCTCCTTGTTAGTGCCCTCCACGTGTAACCACTGGCTAGGGCTAAGCACTAGTCTCACTCACAACTCGCGAGTTCATGAGTTGGAAGGTTGAACCTCTGGGCCCTTCTTTTACGAAACTTCGAGATGCGAAAGTCAGAGAAGGTTTGACTCCTTCAGCGCTTCTCGGAACTCGCAACTTTGTGACTTGAGTTGTTGAGATTTTGTGCTCCTTTCTTACGAGAACTTGAAGCACGAGAAGTCAACAGGGTGTTGACTCCTTCCTAGGAGATGAGTTCCCACCTGCCAACCACGCGGTCCCCACTTGATGGACGCACCATGTGCTCGCCTGAAACCTTGGCCCTCGGCTCTTCGCGAGTCCTGCAGTCGAAACTGATTCCTCCCAACCTCTGAAACCTTGATACGTGATATAGCGAAAAGGTTCTGATCCAATGGTTGTTCCTACTTATCGCTATTCGGGAATTCACACAACCAAAGGATTTGGTCTATCCTCCGAACTCATGATATGTAATACCCCACGAAGATTCAGATCCGACGATTCTCCCGCGGCTTGGATCCAATGGTTTGGATCTCTTCCTCCTCTTCTCGCAACTCGGGACTTCGCGACTCCAAGAGTTTAGTCTTCCACCTCCAAACTCACGAACCCCAAGTTCGTGAAATGATCTGGCGACCCAAACTAACCACGATCGACGGGTTGATCCTTGACACCAACATAATGGGTTGGTCCAACCCTTATCTACCTTGCAACTCCTCTCGATCCTACGGTCCTCACAACTTCATGTGTTCTCCACGGAGAATTTCGATCGTGCAATTTCTTCCTCAAGAATCTCTGTGAAACAAGCCAATGTTCTTCCCCCGAAACTTAACCTTCTGAACGATGATTTCGCTTCCTCGTCCCCCTTTGAACACTTCAAAGGTGCTGATCCTCCTGAGTTTTAACTTGTATAAGCGAGTCTCTAAAAGGACTCTTGCACACACTCCTTGCGACAATCTTTCAAATACTCATGGGTATTTGATCTTTCGACTCTATGCACTTTCTACAACAACAGTCCTTCAACCTTCCCTTAGTTGATAAATTCTAAGGTTTCGACTGTCTTGCACACACCTTGCACGGCTCTGTGCTTCGCATGCACTTCTGCTAGAATGATAACAATGGTATCCCTCCTGAGCTTTCTGAGATAAAACTCAGAACCCTTGTCAACGCAAACCTTGCAGACGTTTCACTGCACTCCTTGCAGGAACTTCTCTCAGGAAGAGAAACAATTGAAACTCATTCTCTTTCTCTCTCAGACTTCATACATTCAACATGAAATCATACATTCAACACAACATAGCATCATAACAAATGCATAATAGAGAGAATAAAACAACTGTAAGCATACCATTTAGCATATGTAAATAGTAAGCATCATAACACCATGAAACCTGAGTCAAAGCTTCATATATTAACTCGAATACTCCTGTACATGGGTTCTTCTCTACAACTCTCTGCTACAACTCTCTTTCTTCTGTTCTATGCTAATGATACAATAATAAAAGAGTGAGGGTGTCTATATCCGTTTTCCGTCCTACACTTCTAAACTGTCTAATCTATGAATTCAAATCTACCTACTTTCATTAACTGGGCTTAAATGCCTTTTACATTGATAGATGAGAGCAAATCGCTCAAGATCTGTTTACAACATGCAAGTACGTTTCCCTTAACTACTACATTAACATCTGTTCATTAATTTTTCAAAAACATTTTAAAATGTGCAAAATGTGTGTTGCGCTCCTCCAGTTGTCTTCTGCCTTCATGCTCGCTTGGCTGGATGCTTACGATGCTCCTGCATCAAAAGAGGTAGTGCAACATCAATGGGACCCAAGGGTTGGAATCCCAACCCCACCTGAAATGGGCTATGGCTGGTGGAGCTATGGAGAGCCCTTTTGTAATTGTGTTGAACATAGGGGAGACTCTCATCCCATGTATGTGGATGCTTAGAGTTGTACATGTGCAGGAGTGCACAATCATACGGTTGATGACCTATTTTTGGTCGTCTGTTTGGGGGTGGAAAGCAGTGGATTTAGTGAGCTTGGTGTCCAACAGTGACTAGAGACTCGACCAAAATGTGTTGAGGAACTTGTTTTCCCGGTCATAGATGATGGTCTGTGGTATCCCAAAATGGACCCACACTCGTTCGAAGAAGAGATTAGCAGTATCGACCACTGTGATATTCTTCTTGCAGGTTGTGAGGATGGCCATCTTCGAAAACCAATCAATGACCAAAAATACAAAGTCATTTCCTTGCTTGGTGGATGGAAGGCTTGACATGTAATCCATTGAGATGGATTCCCAAGGCTTCTCAGGAGTAGGAAGAGGGGTGTATAGGCCTTGCTTCTTGATGGTTGGCTTGGAAATGGCACAGGAAGTGCAAGATCTGATATACTTGCTGACATCTTGTCGAAATTTTGGCCAATTAAAATGTTTTTGAAGAACGACCACAGTTTTCTCCACGTTAAAATGTCCTACCATCTGGTTGTAGTGGGATTCCCAAATCAGCTTCGCACGCTCGCTTGTAGGAACACAGAGATGACCCAAATGGAATAATAGTTCATCCTGAATGTGAAAATTGGTGACAACCGTGCCTGTACCCAAGAGATGATAGGTAGTAGCGAATTTCAAATCTTGTTGATAAAGTTGGGGCCACTCAGATGCCTCATGTCCACAGGAATGGAGCATAGTGGTGAGTGCAACCATAGGAGGTTGACTGAGGAAATCAACGACACGATTTGAGATCCATGTCTTATACTTGATTTTGAGATGGAACTGTTGCAGGTAGGTGGAACACTTCTGATGGCAGTCATTCTACAATTTCCCTTGTGTCTGTATGAACTGTAGAGGCTTGTGATCAGTGTGGATGATCATCTCCTTTCCTATAATGTAATGTTTCCATTGACGACGGGCTTGTACAATGGAATACATTTCCTTGTCATAGGTGGGGTATTTTTGGACAACATCTGAGAATGTCTCACTATGGTATGCCACCGGATGACCATGTTGAGTGAGAACTAACCTACAACATAGTCAAATGCATTAGTCTCAATCTTGAACGGTTGTTGCAGATTGGACAAGGAGAGTCCTAGAGATGAGCACAAGTGATGCTTCAAATCATCGAATGCTCGTTGTTGTTCCTTCCCGCACAATAAATTTTCCCTGCCACCGCCCTTGGTCACCTAGCTGAGGGCCCATGCAATATGGGAGAATCCTAACACGAACCGTCGGTAGAAGTTGCCCAGTCCCAAGAAGCTCTGAAGCTCGGTTAGTGTGGTCAGGGTTGGCTAGTCATGGATGACTTGGATATTATCTAGATCTACATGTACCCCATGCTCATAAATAATGTAGCCCAAGTATTGGACCCTGTTCATGCCAAAAGAGCATTTTTTCAAGTTGGCATATAACTTGTGCTATCGCAAAGTGCTCAAAACCTGTTGAATAGGCAACATGTTCTCCTCCCAAGTTTTGTTGAAGATGAGGATGTCATCCAAATATACCACCACAAAAGAGTTGGCGAAGGGTCTCAATACATCATCCATCAACCTCATGAAAGTGGTTGGTGCATTTGTTAAGCCAAAGGGCATGGCCAACCATTCGAAGATACCTTCTTTAGATTTGAAGACCATCTTCCATACATTCGTTGGTTCGATGGGAACCTGGTGGTAGCCAGACTTTAGGTCAATCTTGTTGAAGAAATTTTCCCCCTTGAGTTTGTCAAGAAGGTCATCAATCCTGGGAATGGGGTACCGGTTCTTGACTGTGATTTTGTTTAAGGCTCTGTAATCAATACAGAGTCACCAAGTCTCGTCCTTCTTCTGCAACAGTACAATCGGGCTTCCTCAAGGGGAGGAGTTGCGTATGATGTTCCCCTTTTGAAGAAGCTCTTGGATCTGACGCCTGATTTCATCATTTTCCATAAGCGAGCAACAATAGACTAGTCCATTAGGTAGAGGTGCACCAGGGGTCAGATCAATAGGATGCTTGACTTGGTAGTGCGTTTGTACCTCGGTGGGCGAGGAGAAGATGTCTCTGTATTCTTCCATGATCTTGTCGACTTGCTTATGCTGAAAAGAGAGGCTCTATGTAGAGGCGACGGATGTGGCAATGACCTTCTGCTCACTGTGAGCACAGATCACAAAGAAGACAAACTTCCCGGTCTGTGAAATGACCTTACTGCATTGCTTAGCAAAGATTAAAGAAATAGCGGTAGACGATGCTACCTCTAGTATAATGTACAATTGTCTACCCAAAGTAATAATAACACTGCGGGGTCTAGACTCATACACAACATGACACTTCCACAAATATGGTTGTCCTAAAAGAACATCACAAACTTCAAGGGGAGCAATATCAAAGAATACCTCATCTTTGAAAGGCTTGATGTCGTAGGGCATACGACACTGTTGGCTGACACAAAGATCTCTTCCTTGGCGAATCCAATCGACAGTGTAGGGTCGGTGTAGGGTTGTGGGTGCGGTGTCATTGGTAGGTCTAGCCGCTTGACGACCTCTGCTGAAATCAGGTTCTTCTGATTGTCGCTGTCGATAATGAAATGAAGCGGAGCCCCCTTTACCCACATCTGTGAGTGAAAGAGGCGTTCCCCTTCCTCTGGTTCTTCTAGTTCACTTGGCCAGACTTTGGTGGTAGCGAGAGTGGAATTGAGTTCAACATCGATAATCCGTTTCCTCCTTCTCGATTTGATTCGAAATCAAAATCGACCTTTGATTCAGAAGCCTTTAGCTTGGCCATGAGTGACTGCTTGGAGCGACATTCTTCAGTGTCGTGCCAAGGGATTTTATGGTACTCACACCATTTTCCCGTGTCCTTCATCATCTTCTGATTACCCTTCTTGTGTTGCGGCTTGGACTGGTTGTCTTGAGAGCGACCATCTCAGCTCGGTCCCTTGCTGTGTGGGTTGGGGCTGCCTTTGCCCTGCTTCAGCTGTGAGGAGTTTGTAGATCCAAACTCTCGCCTCTTTTGCTCGATCTTGACATCGTATCTATAAGTCGTGCCCAAAGAGGCGATGTCCAGAAACTACATTTATGTTTGAATGTATCTATGCAAATAGCCACAATATTTGAGCACTAGATGACGCTCATAGTCTTTGATACCCAATTTGGTTCGTAGGGTATGGAAAATATTGGTGAAATCTGACACTGTCTGATCCCTTTCTTGACGCAGGGTGGTCCATCTAGTGTACTGGTCCTCGTAGCTTCCAATAGGGTAGTATTGTTCCTTAATGGTGTCCTGGAAGGAATCCCATGTAGGGGCCACCACAAATATTGCAGATTCATCTATGGCCCTTTTCTCAGAGTAAGTATCCCACCAGTCCTTAAGATGGGGGACGACCTTGAGGAGTGCAAATGTAATATTTTCCCTATCATAAAAATTGTGGACCGAAAAATACCCTTCGAGCAAATTCAACCATTTATCTACAACATCCGCATCTATCAGTCCTTCAAATAATGGAATATCAAAATTTACTTGTACCTTGAAAGGGGTTGCATGGTCACTTGATGAAGATGCTTCTCCTGTGGGTAGTCGTCGAAGGATCTGTGCAAAGTTTTCCATCATTTTGTTCATTTTTCGTGCGAAGGCTTCCTCGAGCAACATTTTAATAGGATCTCCTGCTCTATCATCTTTCTTTTCTTCCCCCATGGGTTGCTGTCGGGCTCCCCATGACTGATCTTGTAACGACTCGATTGGTTCGAGTCCCAACTTCTTGTACCCAGATCTTGTCGGGGACATGCACGAAGAAACATAAATGAAGAGTAGACCGCTCTGATACCACTGATCCAGATTTAGGAGTGGAACAAACTGATTAACAGACTGAATACAATAAACATAGAGATATGAAGAATAACACAGATATCCAGCGAACTATCTTCTATTGAATAAATGAAATAGGCCGAAACTGTAAAACTGCGGAACTGAAACACTTGCTTGAATGGTGGTAGCTATCTCTGAGAAGAGATGTGGCTGCTATGCGCATTTGTCTGAGAAAAATGATTACAATGAGGCTCCAGAGGCCTTTTTGATATTACTCATGAATGCCAAAACCCTAGACATCCAAAAACCTAACCCTAGGAGGTGAAACACCAAAAGTTATGTGGGCCCCTATGGGTAAGTTGGTACCTCAAATTACCGGGGTCGTAACTTTTGCATACACCTCCGTTTCAGGCACGTGATAGCCCGTTGGAAAGGTCTTTTAGAGAACTACACATTATGCCATCAAACTCTGACTCTGTCTATAGTTTGGTTGTGGCTAGCCAAAAAAACACCGTTTAGGCCTCCAAAACGGCACTAGAAGTACATCAAAATGTGATGACATGAAAACATACAAACTAAGCCAGTTGGATTAGGTGAGAGGCCACCACTATCCACCTGGAAGATGTGTAGGGCTTCAGACATCCCTAGAAGTGTAGAACCCACAATTACAAATAAGTACAGAAAAACGTGTTGAACCAAAAATGGACAAGAGGAGCCAGTTGGAATAGGTGGGTGGCCACCAATATCCACTTGGATCAAGCCCTGACCCACTGATGAGATTATGAGCAGTGTGGTCTATGGTTGGGAGGAACATGGAAGGTCTGCATGCAGTTGGTGTTTAATTCACTAAAGATAAGTGTCTTTATGTGTTTGTGCAAATGTTATGCGATGAATTATGATGTTCTGTTATGGAATTTCTATTGTCTATATGTATAAATTATTATTGTTGCATGTTGTTATTATTTCGCTTAACTCTGTTCATATGCAAAACATATCAATATATTTAATGGCATCAAAGTGGTAAAAGAGAGACTTTTGCGTGGCGTGGCCCAACGGGGTTGGCTAGGCACGTTACAAAGGAACAATTTTGTTGAGTTTTTGGTAATGGGTACATTACAAAAAGGAATTCTTAGATGCAAAAATGGGTTGTTATTAGAACCAATTCTTCTTCAAATCAGTGTGACATAAATTGATCGACAAACAATGAAATGCATAAACAAAGTACCATTACACTTAACATTCATAACTATGAGCCTCACTTATGAAGTGTGAAAGACAATATACAAGTTGTAGTTGGGATAATGTGAGACTAATTATTCGGGTTTGTTCTCTACGTTTTGGTTCACCTGGCAAATATGTTGGGTTTGTCTCTTATTGATCCAAAATGGATCCAGGAGGAAGGCCTAAAAATAAAAGTTCTCGGAATCAGACGAAACCAATGCCATTGCGTCCAACTCATCGTGCTGATTTCGGCCATATAATTTTATTTGCAAAATGAACGCCATATGCGAATGATATCGCGTTCTGACCGATTTCCCAAATAGGAAAAAGTCAGCAGGGCAAAGGGTGATGTGGTAGCTTGTGGAAGTGACACGTGGCACTCTAGTAGAGAGCATGGACACATGACAGAGTTATAAACAAACGCATGGCAGTGACAAACTAATTGAGTTGATGAGTGGTAGGATTGTTGACTATACATATGTGTCAAATGGTGACTAGATAGTTTGAAGGCCAATAACAAGGTGACACGTGGCCCCATCACAAGTTCAAAATTAGTTATTTTCCTCTTCCACAAAAATCGAAATAGAGACATTTGAGAACACAACAACTTATAGTGTACACTCTAACCAACAAACCGCATGAATCACTTGTTAACTAATTGTGGAAATATTATATTTAATGGGTAATCGTTTGTTATAGTATACAAATACGGGCCCCTTTTCAATGAATATGCCACGATAGCCACATACTATATGATATGGTCGGCTTGAAAAATGGGATTTGAAATCTCCACGGGAGTTAAAATTAGGATATGCCAACGTGTAAGCATATGGTTACCACTCCATATAAAGGCGCCGCATATTATTTGCCATAAAAATGGGTTGAAACTTTTATCATGGGGTTATTTTAAACGTATTTAAATTCCAAATTCCATACTTTATGCCATATATTTCATATCTCCATTAAAAGCATCGAATCCCATGAAAATCAAAGAAATATTAAACCACATTTTGGGTTGTTATGATATGGTTTTAATATATTTTATGCCATATGTCATAGAAATAAAGTGGATACCATATCACTTATAAAGTGAGTCAAATATATATTGCTTATGACATTTTGGGATATAGTTGTGATATTATCCATTTTAAAGTTAAAGTGGATCCAAATTTTTTTTAGTTGGATCTAGTCTCAATTTAGTTAAGATTTTTTGAGGTATTTTTCCAATGTAAAAGGGGATTTTTGGTAAAGATTTTTTTTTATGGAGAAAAAGCTTAGAATAGGAAACATACTAAATAATTCATAAAGTTTAAGTCATTTTTATGTAGGGAATGTAGGGAAGTCATTGAGGAAGCGAATTTTGGAGGTCATTTCTGGGAGTTACGCTCAATCTTTTTCAGTGCCATTAGTTGTGTTGGATTTTTGAGGTCGAGCAGAACATAGTCAGACCACTTTGTAATCATTTTGAGATACTTCTGATGTAATTTTACAACATTGAAGATTAATAAGAAAGCCCCCCCCACTGAGACAAAGGCCTGGAGACGTAGGCAACCTTGTCGAACTCCGTTATCAATCTTGTTGTTATGGTTTGCTACTCCTTATGTTTGTTTTCTGATCTGCATTCTTTATGATGGCTGCAATATTCTTTTATTAATTCCTAATTGGTAATTGAACACATGCTTAAAACTTAACCAAGTCTTTAAAGATCAATTTCGGATCACTTATGTTGAGCCCTTTCCCCACTTGGACTTCTTATTTCTTAGTAATTTTTGGTTTCTCTAGCTCTTTCCCTTCTAGACTATTCCATAATCTACTTAATTTTTAGGTGCCTTGGTTTAGTTTTGGGTTTGGAGTTCAATATTTTTGGGTTGGTTGGGATTATGAAGGAGTTCTTGGGTTTAGTGCCTTTTCGGGTTTTGAAGGATACCCTATTTGTATGCCCCATTTTGTGGAGTGTTTGGCAATGCCCTTCTTTGTTGACTTGGCCTCCTATAGGGGAAGGGTTTTATGTAAGAATTTATGGTGTTTGGACTTCATTGACAATTCTATGAATTCTTCCTATCAAGGGAGCATCGTACACATGGACATTTTGGAAATCCAAGGGATTCTAAGGAGACATGAGAATCTCGTTTTTGATAAATCTTTGTTTTTTGTTGCTTTTAAATCACACACTCAAGATGAAGCTCACAACAAGGAATCAATGCTAATAATGGAATCACTTTTACAACAAGGCAAGCAAACTAATGCGTCGAAGACATAGTGTCAAATGTTAAGAGACTTGGTTTCCTTGAGGAACTCTCAATCTATTGCATCAAATATTGTACTACTAGTGGGTTCTGCTTTGGGGGAATTCAAAGAAGAGGACACGGTGCACTAATGATGTGAAGATGGAATTTAAGAGCACCATCATACTTATGGACAAATATATCATATGTTTCATTAAATCATAGTTTCTTGATGTTTTGTAAGATATGTTTGTTTCTAGATGTTTTCTTTCAAATCAATATTAGCAGGATATTAGCAGGAGATTTTGAATATCTTTTATAAGGATTTTTTTTGAATTTTGTAAAACATTACTTCAGTATCTAGTTTAGTCTATAAAATATGCTATTCCCAACAACATATTTTTGTATTACAATATTGACCAACAAAACTAATACAAAATATTTACCTAATCTTATTAAAAAATTTGATACCTTTATTATAATATTATAAATAATATAATAATTAATTATATATAATATACTACTTAAATGTACCTTATTAAAAACTAAACACTTTTAAATAAATTAATTATTAAATCTAGAACATAAACAATCAACGTAGTGGTTGAAAGTTCCCAACCATTTTAAATAAGTTAACTAATTAAAATCATTAAAAATGGCAAATTTAGCACATAAACGATCAACGCCCTAATTGAAAGTTCCCCATCCACTATGCTTAATGCAGAAATTTGATAATATAAATTTATATGAATTATTATTTTTTATTATTTAAAATTTATTTATGAATGTAAAAATAGATTTAGCATGTTGAAAAATTCTTAGTTGATTATACAGAAATAATCACTCAAATTTACGAATCCAACACTTTTTAACCAAATTTTGAACAAATATCCCTAGAAAAAATCATTATTTCGCAAAAACTTTAACCTAAAACTTTAATAACATTAAAGCATTGTTGTTGTTGAGTGTATTAATCACCTTTCAAGATTTATAATAGTTGTAACTTTTTCTTACTTTACTTTTAGGTAGTATAACTTTTTGGTGTATATCTTAAAATTTTAATTTTCACAACCTTTTTTCCCTTGTACATTTTTAATTTTAAAAGTATTTATTGGATGTGGTTATGAAGTCATGGTTTTCTCATCAACTCATTGAAGAATTTGAGGAAGAAACGGCCTCCTTTATTGGATGTAGTTATGAAGTCATGGTTTTTCCATGAATGCATTGAGGAATTTGAGGGTGAATCTCCTCATGTGCATTTAATTCATTGTTTGTCCTCGTGTGAACACTGAAAATGCATGTTGTAAATGTTTAATATTATTACACTTTTTTAGAGATACAAATACATTTAAAATTTAAAATTTTAATATTGTGGTTTTACTTTGTTTTTCTTTTATTTACAGATAGTGACATTTTGATAATAATGTTTTTCTGATTTTCAGTTTTGGTTTGTTAATCTGATATATACCAAGTCATAATAAATTGGTGTATGCCACTTCTTGTTTGTAGGGTAAGAGACTCTCTTAGTGGTGATAACAATTTGTTTCAACTTGCTTAACTTGTATAATAAGTTATGAGATAACTTGTATGTGAAGTTATGAGATGATTGTGGTCTTTTGAATTTACATGTTTGGGTATTAAAATAATTTTTGAAATTTTGGGTAGACTTAATTATTTTTTAATGTTTCAAGTTTAAATAATATTATAAAAAATTATTTTAATTTATTATTCCAAGGTGTCTAGAAGCATCATAGATATTTAAATTTGTAATTATAATTAGAATAACACCATTACATTGAACTCAT
>ML805594.1:146695-176678 GCA_009831015.1 Picea engelmannii
CTTCAAATGGGCTCATCTTCAACGATGCATGATACCCATTGTTGTAGGCAAATTCTACCAAGTGCAGGTAGTCTTCCCATCTTGATGGTTTGTCCATCACATACATTCTCAGTATGTATTCTATTACTCTGTTCACCCTCTCTATATGTCCATTAGACTCAGGATGATAAGCTGTACTAAAGTTAAGATTCGATCCAAACCTTTCCAAAAATTCGAGGTGAATTTTGGGTCTCTGTCAAACACAATCGTTTTAGGAATTCCGTGCAATCGTGCCACTTCCTTCACAAAAATGTCAGCTACATCTGCTGCCTTGTGAGTAGTTTTCAGTGGAATAAAATGGATAGCTTTTGTAAGCTTGTCCACCACCACCATGATCGAATCGTGCAACTTGGCTGTTCTGGGCAATCCCGTAATAAAATCCATTGTCACTACTTCCCACTTCCACTCAGGAATGGGTAAAGGTTGCAACAACCATGCTAGGTGCCTATACTCAGCTTTAACTTTCTGGCACTCCACACATCTGGTGATGTATTCAACGATCTCTCTCTTCATACCCAGCCAAAAGTAATGGCTCTTGACCGCTACTACTGCTTTTTGATATCCAAGGTGCCATGCATAAGACACATTATGCATCTCCTGCAAAATCATCTGTTTCAAGCACTGGACATTGGGTACAAAAATTCTGTTCTTGTACAGTAGTGTTCCATCGGTTTCCAATTTATAAATTTCCATCTTATGTGGCATCTTACCCTGCTGTAGCTTAGCTACCAATTCTCTGTAATGCAGATCTACATTTGCAGCCTCCAGAATTCTACTTTTAATATCAGTCTGATACATGCTAAATGGTTGTAGGATGTAATTCATGCACCTTCCTACTGAGTGCATCAGACACTTTATTCTCCTTTCCTTTGATATGCTTGATCTCAAAGCCGTACTCACACAGAAATTCCAACCACCTACTATGTATAGCATTTAAGGTTGGCTGATCAAATAAATATTTCAGATCGTTATGGTATATTTTGAGTTCAAACCTCCTTCCCATGAGGTAATGCCTCCATTTCCTCAGAGCATGAACAATTGTTGCCAACTCCAAATCATGAGTGGCATAATTATTTTGGTGCTCTTTCAGCTTCCTGGACTCATAACAGATTACAAATCCATTCTGACTGAGAAATCCTCCCAACCCTTCTTTACACGCATCTGTGCACACCACGAAATCCACATTTGGATCTGCAATCCTCAATATTGGAGCGCTGGTTAACAACTGCTTCAATCGTTGGAAACTTTTCTCACACTCTTCATTCCATTGAAACGTTTTCTCCTTCCTTTGCAAGGAAGTGATAGGGTGAGCTATTTTTGAAAACCCTGCGATAAACCTTCTGTAGTAGCCCTCTAGACCCATAAAGGATCTAAATTCCGCCACATTCCTTGGCACTGACCATTCTCTGATGGCCTCAACCTTCTCAGGATCCATGACGATGCCTTCTTCTGAAATAATGTGCCCCAAGTAATGGATCTGCCTTTGATAAAACAAGCATTTGCTCAACTTGGCATACAACTAGTGTTCTCTCAACACTTGTAGAACCATCCTCAGGTGTTGTTCATGCTCTTTCTCTGACTTGGAATACACCAAAATGTCATCCAAGAAGACTATGACAAACTTGTCTAGATAGTCCTTGAATACACCATTCATCAAGCACATAAAAACAACAGGTGCGTTTGACAGTCCAAACGGTACCACTGTGAACTCGTAATGACCATACCTTGTTCTAAAGGTGGTCTTGTTGATGTATTAATCCTTTATTCTTATCTGGTGATATCCCGATCTGAGATCTATCTTAGAAAATATTTTCACACCTTTCAACTGATCGAAAAGATCGCCGATCCTCGGTAGATGATACTTGTTCTTGACAATTACTTTGTTCAACTGTCTGAAATCAATGCACAACCTCAACGTCCCATCCTTCTTCTTCACGAATAGGACTGGGGCACCCCAAGGTGACACGCTTGGGTGAATGTACCCCTTCTTTAGAAGCTCTTCAAGCTGCAATTGCAACTCTTTTAGCTCTGGCGTACTCATTCTATAAGGAGCTTTCAACACTGGAGTTGCTCCATGCATCAAATTTATAGAGAAATCAATATCTCTCTTTGGAGGTAGTCTGGGTACCTCCTAAAATACATCTTCAAACTCTGTTAGTACTGCATGGTCTCCAATCTTTGAGACTTCATCTCTGGATGCTTCCTCCACACGGTATGCAATCAATTGACAACCTTTTCTGTAGCACTTCTTCAGTTGCATTGCTGAGATTTCTCTAACAGTAATAGCTCTAGGAATTCCTTGGACTGTTTTTCGATTTCCCTCCTCATCCAAGCATGTAAATTCCTTGTTACGATAGTCCAAGAGGGCATGGTGCTGGTCCAACCAGTCCATCCCAATTAAACAGTCATAATAGCCTAAAGGTAGAATATTCAAATCGGCCTTCATGCTCAGTCCATTCATGTCTACAGGATAGGACTTGACTAACTCCGTGAATTTCCTCTTGGTTCCTGTAGCTAGCTGCACTACCCACAACTCTTCATGTTTTCTTCTTATCAAATGGAAACTTTCTACCTCTCTAGGGTCTATATAACTATGGCTAGCCCTTGAATAAACTAAAATAGTAAATGGTTGGTTTTTGATCATACCTTCTACTTCAATCATGTGTGACTGAAATTCAACTTGCTTGTTGTCCATGGCCACATAGATCCTTGGCATTCTACTGCCCATGTCCTCCATTGTTTCAACTTGTTGAACATTATGGACAACTCTTGCTTTGCCATTTTTACGGGGACAATCTTTGTACTTGTGGTTCTCTTTACAACCCCAACACTGAATGGGTGCCTATCTCAGCTTTTGTTCTCCCACTTCAGCCATTCTTGGCTCTCTAAACGATGGATGTCCTTGAGGACTATTTCTGAAGAAGGGATGTTTGTTTACCTTTTTCCTCTGTTCTTTCTTAAACTTCTTCTGGTCAACCCAAGCCTTCCGAAAGGTAGGATTTTCTCTTTGCTGTTCATATAAGCATTTCACTCTTATTATTGTTTCTTCCACAGTCTTAGGATAATCATACTGAATCTTATCCCCAATAGGAGGCGGTAATCCACTCAGGTACCTCTGAATCTTGACAGACTCATCTTTGATGAACGAAACATACTTCAATAATTCCAAAAAATTTCATTCATACTCATCAATGGTCTTGTTGTCTAGCTTGAGTTCAAAGAACTCTTTCATCTTTCTGTCATAATATATTTTAGTTAAGTATTTCCTCTCAAAATACCTCTTGAATTCCTTCCATGTGATATCTTTATCTCTAACGTGCTGCACCTGCACAAGATGATCCCACCACATGTATGCTTTTCCTTTTAGTTGATACATCACAATTCTTCCTTTTGCATGAGAGGAATAGTTCTACAGTTGGAAATATTTCCTCATGCCAAGCAACCATGTTTCAACATCTTCCTCCTTCTTATGTTCTCCATCAAACGTAGGAGGCTTAATCTTATTCATCTCCCCTTTCAATTCATCCACTCCAGATCTTCAGTGATTTCTGGTAGGATATGGGCTTGAACTACTATGTGCTTCCCTACTAGAATGCTTTGGGGAGTGACGACGATGTCTGCTGACACTCCTTGATCTTGTTTTCCTCTCAGGGGTCTTGCGACTCTCTGTATTGCTTGAGTCACTCTCCTTTTCCAATTTATTTTCTATTCTTTCCAGACTCTTCATCATTCTTAAGTTGAATTGACCCTGCCTATCCCCGACTTTCATGAGATTTCGAATATCAGCTCTGTGAGCCTGGGCATATTTCTGTAATCTTTCAATGATTTTCATCATATGTCCTTCCTTATCCAATTCTCTTCCATGCCCATTGGAGTTCGATCCTTTGACTCCCAAGTTGACATCCCTTCCTTCTCTTTTGTTCTCTGAATTGGAGGCAATCAACACCTCTTCCATTTCTATACTCGGTGTTGATTCACGGCTGTCCTGACACTCATTGAACTCTGCACACACAACATGCAGTCAACCGAAGTTTGTCAGGCCTTAAATCCTTAATAAAACTACAACATTCATAAACCAATGCGAATAAGAAAATGTTTTGATTCCATGAATTTTATGAGCTCTGTTTGGCTCTGCAATTTCTGGTGATAGCCCCCATTTTCTTAGTCCCCAACCCATGCGTCCATGGGCCATGATCAAATGCTAAACTACTAGGTGCTACAAGGCTCTCCAAAAAAAACTTTAGGTTTCAGGATTTTGGGGCTTCAGGGTTTTGGGTTTCGGGGCTTCGGGGTTTCAGGTTTCGTGGTTTTTGGTCTCGAAGGTTCTCACACTCGCTTCCCTCTCCAACTCCTGACTTCTAAAAATTCAATTTCCTTACCCTACGGGCCCACAACACAACTATCACCCACTAAGGTAGTGATGCATGGTGTCCTTAAGAAGGTCCACCTCACTCCTAGCGATGTCAGGGGGCCCCACTATCTTTTCATTTCAGAGTTTTGGGAATCGTGAGTTCATGCATCTACACATATTGAACTTCCATTTGCCGAAATTTTGAAATTACGGTCTATTCATCTACTTGATCCAACGGTTAAGTTCCTCTCCTACGATCTATGGTGTAGATCGTTTCAGGATTTTGGGGTTTCGGGTTTTCGGTAACCGAGAGTTCACGATGTAGTGACTCCAACCTCTTGTCACTTCAATCCCCGAATTCCAATACACGAGTTCTTGTACGAGATCCAACGATCCTCAATGATTTGGATCTAATGGTCCAGATATTTTTTAAGTTTCATGAACCGGGAGTTCATGATGCAGCGACTCTAAATCTCTTGTCACTTCAATCCTCGAATTCCGATATGGAGATTCATGTATGAAATCAACGGCTGTGAGCCTCCTCTGATCCGACGGTCCAGATCTCTCCTATGCTTACACCTATAAAAGCTCTTCATCCCTAAATTCCTCATTATTTGGCTGGATCCGACGGCTCACGAGATTTCGACACTTCTTCTTGGAAGCGCTCCACCATCCGATTCTACCCTTGTTAATCCCTTTCGTGATTCGGGACTTGGAGTGACCAAAAATCTGGCCTATGCTTCAAGTTCACGATCCTTGAATTCATGAAATGATCCAACGGTTCAAAAAAACCATGATCAATGACCCACGCTTATTCTGGATCCTAGGGTGGCGAGTTTCTCCATCCACTAACCACCTTGCAACTTCTGGCCATCTTACGACCCTCACGATTTCGCGAGTTCTCCATAGAGAATTCTGACCATCCAACTTTGCTTCTCAAGGAATTTTGGCCAATGACTTGGTACCCTCCTTCTGAAACTTCATCTACTTGATCCAACACTACTGGTGTGGAGTTCTCTCTCTCCCTGTGGCCATATACCACACCGACTACAGTTTTATAATACCGCTACACCTCCTGAGCTTTGTAACATGGTCAAGTAGTCCGTTGACACTTAGAAACATTTTGAGGTCTGAAATTAGTCCTCCAGACACAATTTCTTCTCAAAACCTTGGTCCAAAGACCACTCATCTGGCCCATCCAGGCTCAATGTTGAAACTAGGCTCTGATACCATACTGTAATGACCCTGACCATTACATCCCACTTGGCCGGGAAAACGCTACTGTGCGGAACAAAATCATTCTCATAGTTAATTAATAACATGCATTTAAAAACACATTTAACTCAGATTAAGCACAAGATTACTGCTAACATAAATAATTCCTGTCATTAACAATAATTCATATGCACAACATAATACATGATACATATAAGCATCATAGGCATGCAAAACATAATATTAAGCATAAGTTGGTACTTATCTTTGAAACCGTGGTAATTCCACCAACCACGTGTAGGCCTTCCATGGACCTCCCAGCCTTAGGCCACGCTGCTCATCACTCTTAGTAGTGGGTTAGCCCCAAGCTGGGACTAAGCTCCACCCAAGGCAAGGAATCCTAGTCTAGGCTGAGGTTATAGGGAAAACTGCACAGAATAACTGGAAGGATTCTTCCCAGGATGGATTCTTAGGCCCACTACTCACAGACTCTCATTCCCCACATGCCTGTTCTGCCCGAGAGTATACACCTTCACAAGCACAGTCCATCAGTGCTTCACCTCCCTCTCTGGGTCTCGACAAGAAGCCAGATTAGGAAGTCTTAGAGCTTCGTAGCTGGTGCTGGAGTCTCTTTGGGAGAAAACCACTTCCTAGTAGACTCTCTCACCTGGAGGGAGTTTCTCACAGGCTTGACAACCTGCTTCTTCTAGCATGGGCCTGACAACTCGCTTCTTTAGCACACCCTTTGACTCAATTCCAACCGGGTGAGGGAAACCGGAACAACATCAAGCACTCAGTTGACACCAGGATGACGACCACAACAGAAAACGGGCATCCATGAGGCTCCACACAAACATACAATGGTACGCAAGCCACATGCAGTCAAGCACTGCGTAACCACAACAGTCCACCAGAAACACATACATGGGCTTCAAAAAACTGGTGACAGACAGATGCTACAACATAACAAGGCTCAGAAATTACTGGACATTTGGTTTTCCCCAACCAACAATATAGGACAGACTCACAACTCAGGTTTCGGGGATTCATGAGGGTGTACATAGATCCCACGCAGAGACTTAACAGTTCAGGTAAGGATTTCCTAGAACAAACACCAAAACAGAGGTCGATCCTGGACACCCGCGAGTTCAGACGGAAGATGGAGAATGGGAGGAGGAACCCCCATCACGGCTCAACTCAACAGTTTTAAATGCATGCGCTTGGATTGACACTTGTCACCCATGAAGCTCGTTCCTTCCCATTTGGAAGTCACTCATCCTTCCAAAGAGCTTAGGATAAAACATCACATTTACATGGCTTTTGGAATAATATTAAAATATTATTCCCAAGGACTTAAGCCCCTAGGCTCAATACTTAGCCTCTCTTCCCAACCTTCCAGCCCCCCAATCCCTTACCCACTCCATGGAAGCTTAGTCCCCCATCACTCATTCATCGTGGTCGGTCTGCACGCAGCGATGTTTATATTTTTATTAATGTTCTGCATGATTACATATACAAAAGCAGGCTCCCAGACTTAACACTTAGGCTCTCCGGCCTAATAACACATAAGCCCACCAACTTATATAAACTTGGCTCACCAGCCTATAAAACATAATTACGATTCAGAATGCAAGCTTTATACTTCATAGACATGATTTACAACAGGGCTCGGCCTTGGGGACATTACACAAATGTTTTAATTACGCTTGTAAATATGGTATTTCTCTATAATAACATTCTACCCAGTGTTGGCACAGGGGAAAGCCTAGGGTTCAATGCTCAAGAGCGCACCAACAAAGCCCTAACTACTGGCCCTTTCGGTAACACCTGTGAAGCAGATGAAGTCTCACCTGAGGTAGAGGCAGGGGTGGTTGCAAGACTCAGGTGTCTGCAACCTTAGCTGGGACACATATATGTGATTATATCATTTACATAGCACTTAAAATCGATCATTCATAAATATTCAACCCTTATTATACTTCCCAGACATCACATAGCATCACGGTGTACACTCAGATCTACAATATTTCAGCACTTAACCATAGTAACCCAGATCAGATCCAGCAAATCAGCACTAAGCATCCTCATACACATCATATCTAACAATCATATATATCTAAGAAGCACAGAGCATAAGTGGATATATCAAAGCACATAGCATAATAAAAAACACATTGAATCAAATCACAGAGCATAACACACAGATTTACGTGGTTCACCCCCACCCTGGGGCTACATCCACAAGATCTTCTTCTTTATTATCGTCTTCAATCTGTTACAAGCACAAAGCCTCCAAAACCCTTCTTCACATAGGATAGAAGATTTGTGCAGCTCGCTAGATCCTTCTTCCTTGTGTTACAACACTTAGCTTTATATAACAACCTCACACTAACTTGCACTTAGCCTTACAATCCTTACACAGTTCGCACAGAGCACTTATTCAACATCACATAGATGCACTACCAATTGCACTAAGAAATCACATCTACTACTTATTACATTGCCTATCCTTATATTTATACATTACAAAATTGGGCCTAAGAATGGGTAAACCCACGGGCCGACATCCCTTTCCCATTAAATTAACCCAAAACCCTAAAAGGGCCCAAAAGTGGACCGAGATCCCATGATCTCTACTTATCCTAACGCTCCATCTTTGACAGGCTTTAAAAGTCCAAAAATGGTCAAATATGACCAAGTGTTCCTCAAAACTTGGTCAAGGGCCAACAAGCCGCTAACACTCACCTGTGACTCATCCCGAGTCACTCTGGTCTGAGCAATTCTGCCTTGAATTCCTCGAGCTTGGATAAAGCTACTTTGACTTACTTTAGTGCGACAATCGCTTGCTCAGTGAACTGCTGGATCACTGTGTCGTTTACTGGTCCTTCTAGACGTTGTTCTACGGTGATGGCAACCTGTTCAAGCTCGACTCCCTGGATTTCAACTTTAGTGATTAGTTGGCATGCCTTTTCTTAGATTGGTTGAATTCGATGGGAGAATTCCATCACTTTACTTTGTAGCATGTGTACCTATTGTTGTGCAGTGATTTGTTTTGTAAATCTCTTCATTCTTTCAATTGGGGTCAAGGCCTTCAACTGCACCTGTAGCGTATCTGCGTGCTACTTTTCTTCTTGGAGATGTGCCTCCAATGCCCACAACTATGGATTCTCTGTGAGGTTCTCATAAGTCTAGGCACATCTAGCGCTCAACTACTTGCATTCCAAGGCAAAGGTTTTTAATCGGCCAATTGCGCTATGGGCAGTTGCCTCCCTTAGATCTCTTATTTCTTGAGGAGTCTCGGCACGATACGAAGTTCCATATATGTGATGTGCTGCTGAAGTTTCTGGATTACTTCTTCTTGTTGTGCCACCTACTGTGGGACATGTTCTTCAATATTCACTTCTATGACTGTCACAGAGCGAAGTGCTTTGTGAACCTTTTCCTGTACTTCAAGTTTCTTTGCTAGAAACTGGTCCTTTCTCTGCTGTAACTATGCTTTTTCCTCATCCCACTTTGCTTGCAGGGCAAGCTTTTCCCATTCTGACTTACTCTGTTGTTCTACAAGTGCACTCTTTACTTGTGTCAAAGCTTGGGTGGCTCGTGCTGTGTCTTCTTGAGCTCGTCGAAGGTGAGCTTCGACTTTATCAGCGATATGGTGTAATTGGGTGGGCTCATTTCCAGTTCTTGTTGTTCCAATTGTCAAGGGTGCAGTAGAAACTTCTCGGATGGACTGGAGTGCCTACTACACTTCTTGAAGTTCACCCTTGATTCAACTGAATATCTCCTCCTGCTTCACTTCTTTCTTTTCTGCGATCTCAAGTGAAGCATCATTCAACACAGCGATTAAGAAGTCGAAGTCATCCAGTGTGAGGGTAGTCTTAAATGTAGTTCGGGTGGCCTTAGTTTTCTTTCAGGATGAGGGATTTGGTGGGGTAATATTCCTTTTCTTAGAGGGATCCTCCTCCTCTCTAGGTAGAGTAACCTCGCCTTTGTTTTTCTCAACTTCTGTGCCACCTAGTTCTTCACCATCACCTCCCTGCACAGGTGAGATAGAAGTAGTCTTTGTGGATGTGCTATGGACATATTGAACTTTATCATCCTTCTTATTCTTTCTTGGTATAGGTGTATCCGGCATAGCTTCAGGGCTATCCACATCGGACATTTCTGCGGGGTCCGCTGCAACAAGGAGGTCCACCAACCATTCCTTGGTAATCTGCTCCAAGTCTTCTTTTGTCAACTTGTTTTATGACTGGAGCTGTTGTTTATCCTCATCAGCGTGCACTGTGATATAGGTGAAGTGGTGGTCCATGCTGAATTTTATCAAAGGTCTAAACCTATGAAGTGTGTTTGGGGTGAGGCGCGGTGTAGACTAGATTTCATTCTTCAATTGGTTGTATTAGGTGTGGAATAAAACATTGGACTGCCACTGCTTGTTCATGTCGTTGGAGTACCACAACGTACAAAACTTCATGGCCAGTGGTTCAAAGGGTTCGATCTCCAGAAAAATGGCACCTTCTGGTATCTCCCAGGTGATGAAAGCGATTAGTATGACCAACCAACTAAATTGGAACTCATACCCTTGGTATTGCGCTTCTCTGCAATCAAGCTCTAGCTGGTTTACAAGGTACTGTGCCCAGTTCATCTATAGTCCCTTGGCGCACTTCCCTACAAGGTCAACTACAAATCCGGTCACTTGTGTTGGTCTGTTCTTGTGAACTAGCTTGTCTGTAATCAACTGACAGGAAAGGCACACTGCGACACTCTGGATAGAAGCTACCTTGTGGCCTCACGTGCCTTTCTCGACATCGCCATAAGTTTCTTTTATCCTCTGCGCTAGTGCTTGGTTTGAGGTATTTCTAGGGTAAAACTCCTGTGGGTCAGGGCCTTGCATACTAAGTCTTGTGATCCGATTGATCAAGGTTGAATCCACTGTGATGCGATGGTCCAACCATAAGTATCCTCCATCGTAGCAGGACAACAACAACTTGATGCATGTGTTGACTTCTTGGTGTTTTCCGAAGTGAGGGATCTTCATTACATTAAGCAGTGTGGACTGTGTAAGGTTCTGGGTCCATGACTATGGGAAAATCTTAGAAATCTTGCCTTTGGTCCTGGTTAAGTACTTATGCGGGGCTACAATGCTGTAAACTTTACGATCTCCAAGGTTAAAATCACTAAATTTTAGTACTGCGATCTTATCCTGGTCAGCACGAACTGCACGCATCCATTTCAGAAGGTACACAGTGATCAAAGTGTACTCGAAGTCTTGAGGTACACTGTCATGGTTGATGGCACCGCTTAGAGGTGGTAAGTAAGTAGGTAGAATGCATGGGATAAGCTTGGAATTTGTGATGTCATCCCTGTGCTTGGTCTGTTTCTCATCAGTCGACCAGGATGGACTAGCGCGAGAAGTGGAAGGGGAGGCCTGGATTCCTCTCATTGATGATGCTTGGACTCCTGTAGATAATCCTTGCTCCAACATGACTCTCTCAGTCATTAAGTCAATCAACAATTTAACTACTTTCTTAGCAGCACTGAGCTCATCTGACATACAAGATTGGGTCAACTAGCTCGTGTGTGAAATGAATTCAGAGACTACAGTGAATGGTATGGGAACGAGGAAATTATCATAGGGTGAAGTAATCTTAGGTTTCGGGCTCAAATTATCACTCATAAAAAAGTATTCTCGGTGCGTGGCGTGACGGACTAAGTAAGGAAACTTAGCAATGTTCTTCTTGCAATGGGTACGAGGCTACATTAACTTATGTTATGTCCATTATGGCACGGTCTAATGGTCTAGTGGTGAGCCATAAACGCTTTCTAACCCGTTCGAAGCGGAAATTGAATGGTTATATTGGCTTCCAATAGCTATATTACTTCACCTCGGCGAAGTGGCATATGTTGTTGTTCTGATATCCCGACGAAGCTCCAATTCTGCAAAGTGTCTTGCTGCGAGGTACCCTCTGGGATCTTCTGTAATTTTTCAATCTTAGCCTTCTTCTTACTTAGCTTTCTAGCCTTCTTTCCAGTGAGCTTCGTCTCGGTGATTCTCTTCCCATTTTGATTCTTGTTTTCCTTGGACATAGTCACTTCGTGCTAATGAGATTCTCTCCTAGGGTTTAGGTATATCACTTCTTCTTTGTCTGGGGTAGAAATTTCATCCTTTTGTGTAGATTTGGCCTCAACATCTGGGCTTCTAGTGTCAGATGGCTTCGAGCGGTTCTCTTGTTCTTCTATCAACTGTGCGATCCTTTTAGTCATGAAATCTTTTAACTCTTATCTCTGCTATTCTAAAACCTCTTCTTCTTCCTTCTTTCTGGCTTGATCTCTTTCAATCCAAGGTTTTTCGAGTAGCATAGTAAACGGGGCGTTGTCCTCAATCAATTTGATAATCTCAAAATCTTCTTTTGTCGAAGTTCCATTGACTGTCATAGGTATCTGAGCGAGTTTTCCACATAACATCATCAATTTTCCTCTGAATAGTCCTATTCCTCCTAATGAAGGAATCATGGGAGGCTTCCCTATAGCTTCCCAAGTTCTTTCTGGAATAATGTTCACTTGTGTTTCTTCATCAAGAATACAGTCAATGTCGAAGTCCCCTATTCTTGCTTCGACTTTCTCCTTTTCTTTGAAGATCTCTAGTAATTAGACATCTTTATGTTCCTTCAAGGTTTCTTTCATCTGTATTAATACTTTCTCTAATTCTTGTTGGGTTTCTACCTTTTTTGGATCTTCCTTCTGGTATTATTGATTTAGATTTATCCTTTCAAGCTTAGTGATCATTCTAGGGCAATCCAATACCTTGTGGTCCCTAGCTTTGCAACAGAGACAACTAGGTCTTCTACTAGGGCATTTCTTAACTAGATGGTCTAGTTTCCTGCAACTGTAACATAAGATTAATCCTCGCTTTATTTTAAATGATCCCCAACCTCTTCTGTATTGTGCACTAGAATCATGATAGCTAACTTGCAAAAAATTCTTTCTAGGATCCTGCATCCATTTGTTAGTCTAGACATTCTTTCTATGCATAGGTATAACATATCTATCATTATACTTATCAGATCTATTCATATCAAACTTTCTTTCATCTATTAATGCCCTAGTTTTTAAGCTAGGAAAAAATCTATCAAACATACCTAGATTCATGCTCTAGAAACAAAAAATTTCACTTATCTTACTTCAACAGATCACAAAGCTTCCAGATCTAAGAAATTTTGACTATTCTTACCTTTATTAGAGCACAAAGATTATAGATCTTACCTCTTTTCTGCAGATTTGACCTCTTTCTTTCATAAATTTCCACTTTTACTTTTCTTAGAGCACAGAGCGTTCAGATATCACTTCTTTTCTTCAAATCTGATCTTCCTTTCTTCAGATCTGACGTTATTCCTTGCACAAAGCTTCACAGGTCGAGTAAAAAGCTGCGCACTAGGGCAATAGATCTAAGCATAAAGCTTTCTTTTGCACAAATTTTCTTCTTCCTCAGTTCCCAACAATCACAGTTTCAGGTCCCGACAACAGAACCATTTGTTGGCACAGGGGCAGACCCAAGGTTCAATGCTCAAGAGCACACCAACAAAACCCTAAATACTGACCCTTTCGGCAACACCTGCGAAGCAGATGAAGTCTCACCCGAGTTAGAGGCAAGGGTGGTTGCAAGACTCAGGTGTCTGCAACCTTAGATGGGACACAGATATGTGATTATATCATTTACAGAGAACTTAGTATCGATCATTCGTCAATACTCAACCCTTATTGTACTTCGTAGACAACACAAAGCATCGCGGTGTACACTCATATCTACATTATTTCAACACTTAACCATAGTAACCCAGATCATATCCAGTAGATCATCACTAAGCATCCTCATACACATCAGATCTAACAATCATATATATCTAAGAATCACATAGCATAAGTGGATATATCAAAGTACATAGCATAAGAAAAAACACATTGAATCAGAGAACGGAGCATAACACACATATTTACATGGTTCACCCCCCACCCTGGGGCTATGTCCACAAGATCTTCTTCTTTATTATTGTCTTCAATCTGTTACAAGCACAAAGCCTCCAAAACCCTTCTTCGCATAAGACATAAGATCTGTGCAGCTTGCTAGATCCTTCTTCCTTGCGTTACAACACTTACCTTTCTATAGAAACCTCACAATAACTTGCACTTAGCCTTGCAAGACTTACACAGTTCGCACAGAGAACTTATTCAACATCACATAGATGCACTACCAATTACACTAAGAAATCACATCTACTACTTCTTACATTGCCTATCCTTATATTTATACATTACAAAAGTGGGCCTAAGTGTGGGAAAACCCACGGGCCGACATCCATTTCCCATTACATTAACCCAAAACCCTAAAAGGGCCCAAAAGTGGACCGAGATACCGTGATCTCTTCTTTGCCTGGCGTTCCATCTTTGACAATTTGTCGAAGTCAAAAAATAGTCAAATATGATCAAGTGTTCCTCAAAACTGGGTCAAGGGCCAACACCCAGTCCAAACAATTTTCACAGTGCACAGGTGATATAGCAGGCAGAGGTTGAGTGCACTCAACAATGGGTGCTTTAGTCTTTCCTGTAGCTCGTTTCAAAACATGGCCTATGCTAACAAATCCCTTTTGATCTTTTAGAAACAGAGGTAGTCTAGAAACAAAATCGTATTGTGTAGCTTCACCAATGATTTCATTTATGAGACACTGGTTATCCACATATTCTTGGGAAAGGAAATCATTGATCTCGTCATCGGTTAAGTGATCATCAACCTCGATCACCGAGATTGAGCTCAGATGATCCTGCTGTCAATTTCTCAGACTTATGGATACTAACCTGCCTTGTCTTTTGTTTATGAAACTCAGGTGTGAGTTACCCTATTTATTCTTCTTACGATTTTTCTTAACAATTGGTTTGTCATTCAAACCCTGAGTCAGCTCAATTGCAGGAGCAGGAGACCCCTCTCCTTCAATACATCCACTACCTCCTCTAACAAATTTCTGGGTACAAAATTATATCGTGGTTTTTTACCTAGAAGGTTTTGGATAGCAACATAAATTGGTTCAGTGAGCTCACGGTCTCTATGTGAATCGACACCTTGAATTTTGGTCACAGGGTTACTAGGATTGGGGTTTATATTTGAATGCAGAGGCGAATCCATTGTGCTCTCGGGTAGGGAAAAATTGTTTCGACACATAAATCTTTCCCAAGTGTCCCCAATTTGAGAAAAATGTGACAACAGTAGAATTCGTATAAGCCCATGGTGGAAGAGGCTATATAGAGGGTTTAAACTCAGTTTATTATAACGTTTTGACATCTTATGTAGACTCATCAAAAAATAGAAGGGCATGTTAAGCTTAAACCCTAGGAACAACATCAACAATCAAATGTGATACAAAAACTCTAAACCATACCTACCCTCGCACGTTATAAACTGTTTCAGAATCAGAAGTAGTTCGTGCCACCGAGGTTTCAAGAGGGTAATAGGAGTACCTTTAGGTTAGCATGTCGCTTTCTTAGATACCATGAAGAGGCTCCAAGGCACGCCTTCTAACTTGTCATTTTTGAACCATTTTTCACCTTCCTGTGACAATCCTATTGCTCCTGCTATATAATCCTTTGTTACCTCCAATTGTAGATCCCCAACTTTGGCTCTAAAGCCATCAAACATTTGAGCAAAGGCTAGTTTGACCGTCAGGTTATAACCTTCAAATTTTTGGATGAAAATGTCCCAACCGTGTGCCTGTAAATCGTTTATGGCATCGTTGTGGGAGAGAAGGGATTGAGATCCATTAGGTTTAATTCGAACCACAGGGGCCATGGTTTCTATCAAATAGGCACAGTAAATACCATGAGAGAGAGGATTCGTCTTCCAATTGACAAATAACAAGGAGAGGTCTATGAAAATGGAACGATACCTACGAACTTGGGAGGTTATCATGTTTGGTAACTTGATCTGGGGGTGACAGAAAACCAAAGGATGTGCGAGCTTATGAAACATTATGCATAATGAATATTAAAACCCCAACCATTATTAGCTGCCTATTCGAATAATGAATGAAATCTTTAAATGTACAAGACAATAGGACGATTTGTATTTGTGAGTACATCAGACCTGTACCAGGTTGATATGAAAGCAATATGACTAATAGTGCAAAGAGCATATTTTGAATGTTAATCCAATGTTTTGCGTGATTAGGCATATCAAATATTAAAACGATACAATCAACCAAAGATAAGATCAAGTCATACTTCCCTTAGTACAAAAAAAGGAATGTGGCAATGGATTAATCAATAAACTCATAAACCTTAAAACTTATAAACATATAGGTCCCCTTAAGGTGTAATATCCTTATCAAAATAAAGGAAGAAATCACAAACTACAGAATGATTACCCAAGCCAAGTTTTGTTTCAATTTTATGCTTTTAGTCATGAAATTTAACAAAGCAAACAAAAATTTAAACGAAAAACTCATATAATAAGCTAGCCCAATAAATCTCCTTGAAGCGAAAAGACATAATCATTTATAAATGTAAGGAGGAGGCAACTACAGAAAGATTTTATCTCTTTGAGATGACTTTTAATTATGATAAAATTGGACAGAATTGGTGGCTGCCAACAATGGCGACATGCTAGGTGAAGCAGTTATCTCTACATCACCAGAAAATTTATGTCAGGGGCAGAAATGAAATATTTTTTTAGAAACAGTTAATGATAGATCAAACATTCCAATAATAACTCAGAAAATAACAAAGTCCTAGCATTGGATGCATTTCTGTCCGAAATTGTAATCTGGTATCTTATTTAGATCACATGTGTAGCGATGATTATACATGTGGCTTTGATACCATTGACAGGGCCAGTGCAACCAACAGGCGTCCATAGCCTCAACAGGGATTTCATTTAACCCACTCTAGTACCTCTATCATGTACAAGAGTCGTCCATTCATGATAAAAAACATCTTCACACTTGATCAAATTAAAAGACATACCTGAGGATATTCTTAAACCCAACATTGCTTCGCTGCTAGCAGGCCTGTTTAATACCTCGACGAAGTTGCCTTGGTATCATGTGCACATTTACCCGTTGTCAGAAGACCTGTTCAGTATCCTGACAGGTTTACACACACTTCCCACACATCGCAGTGCTTCCAAATCTCTAAAATTAGTTTATAAATTTCCAGAAACTTCATCATATTTAGAGAGCGAGGTGATACTGAAAATCTCATAGTCTGGTAATGAAAAGGTTGATCATTTACAAATTATTTTTCTGTTTTGATGACTTCCATCATGATTTGGACAATCCTATTTTTGTTATGAAATCATCTCTAGGATGGGGAAGCACACTTCAGTTGTTCTCATTAAAACAAGGGCGAATTTAGAAGTTTGTTAAGGATAATCATGTCTTCTTGTGATTTTAATGAGAAACCAGAAACACTATTTGAACAGAAAATTACTTCCGCTGATCTAAGTTTAGCATTTACTGCTCAGGTGCTTGAGATGTTATCAATTGTTGCTAATGAATAATAATTCTGATTCACTTCACAAATGAAATGGTGATTCAAACATAATTATTTAGAAAACAAATCAAAATCAAGAAAAATGAAAAGAACCAAAATAAAAAACAGAAAAGAAAATTAAAAATATTTACAAGAGGGTGGATCAGAAATCATCAAGCGAAATATATCTTGAGAGCCTGGCCATTCACTGGGAAAGTGTTTGGCTGTCCCTCCAAGTTATGAATATGAAAAGATCTAGGACCCATTTTTTTAGAAATTATAAATGGTCCCAACCACAAGTTTTGGAACTTGGTATGTTCCCCCTTACCCTCGTGCGCTTTGTCCCACTTGAGAACCAAATATCCAACATTAAAATTCCTATCAGAAGATGAACTTGCATCAAACCATCTCTTCACAATTTGCTAGTGCTGATCCAGTTTCTTCTTTGCTTGTGTTCTCACCTATTCTAGTTTTAATAAAGCGTTTATTCGGTTTTCTAGAGGAGGACACTCTTCTTCCTGAACTTTCTGCGATAATTGTAGAGAAGGAAGTAAGACATGTGGGGGAAGGATGGATTATCTTCTGTAGACGAGGAATAAAGGAGAATTACCAACAAAGGATTTTGGAGTTACCCTATCAGACCAAAGTGCTTTATACAATGCATTGTGCTAATTCTTGTGGTTTTCCGAGACTTTCCTTTTTATAATATTGATTAAATTCTTATTTTTTGACTTGACTAGACCGTTACCTTGAGCGTAGTAGCTGGAAGAATACTTCAATTTAATCCCTTTTTCTAGAGTGAAAACATTCATATCTAGGGAAGAAAAATATGAAGCGTTGTAAAAAACCAGACATTCAGGAATTCTGAATCGAGTGATGATGTGGGAGTTCAGAAATGACACTACCTAGTTGGTGTTGACCATTTTTAAAGGTAAATCTTCATACCATCTTGTAAAATAGTCTGTTTTTGTGAGGATGTACTTGTTCTGTTGCGAAGAAGGGGGATTGACTAGTCCTATAATGTCTAGGCCCCATTGCTGAAAAAAACGCATCTACAACAATAGGTTGCAAAGGAAAAGTTTCCTTTTTCACCTGTCCTGCAGCCTTTTAACAGATTACACACTTGCGGGACAATGTATGGGCATCTTTAAACAAGGTATGACAATAGTATCCGACCCTTATCACTTTGTGGGCAGTGGTATCTCCACCAAAATGACCACCGATATCACCGGAATGAAGTTCAACCAACACTTTTTCAGACTCCTTTTTTTCTAAACAACGCAGAAAAACACCATAAAATTTCTTTCGAAATAATATGTCATTGATTAACTGGAAAGATGCAGATTTAATCCTAAGAGCTCTTCTATTTTTGGGATCAATATTGTGAGGAGTAGTTCCATGCAGCAAATGAAACCCGATATTTTCATACCATGAATTGGGCGTAGTTTGTGCACAGTTGATCTGTTTTTCGTTATGCTGATTTACAATTGATGTATTTATTTGACTTTCTAATTCTTCAACCGAATCAACCACTAATTTACACAGAACTTGACCTCTAACAATTTAGGCAGGATTTATTTCAAGATCATATTCCTATAGTGATGTCATCCAATTTTCCCTTTTCTCACCCAGCTCTTTTTGTACTAGCAAACTTCTTACAACGGGGTAAGAAACAACAAATTTGGTCCGATATTTCAACAGGTAAGACCTGAAGTGTTTCACTGCTTTAAAAACAACATTTTCCTACTGATCTACCACAGGGTAATTAAGTTCTTCTCCTTTAAAAGCAGAGCTCATGAAGGCAATAGGTATCTCATTGCTTTCAATGTTTTTCTGTGTAAGCACATAAGCATAGGATCTGTCAGATGCAAAAGTGTATAGAGTAAAATCCTGAGAAAAATCGGGACTCATCAGGGAGGGTGCTTCTATTATGGATTTTATTATTGAATTAAAATCTTGAATTTATTGTGGTCCCCATCTATACAAAACATCCATTTTAATTAGATTTTGTAGAGGTTTAACCATTTCAGAAAATCTTGAGACAAATCGTCTGACAAAATTGATTTTTCCAAAAAAGGATTGCATGGCCTTTTTGGAAGGAAGGGGAAGTTTAGAAATGGCTTGGGTTCTCTCGGGATCAATAATAATTATGTCTTTAGACACGTATTTGCGCTTCTGTTCAACTTCCTCTAGCTCTTCACCATCACCCTCTTGCTTTGGCATGATGGAAGCAATTTTTACTGAGGCACTGCTTAAGTCTTTCACTTCGCTAATCTCCTATCGCGTGCTAGGTCTGAGTAGATCCTACATAGTTTCTGGACTATTTACATAAGATATCTCCACAGGGTCAACTGGAACAAGGCGGTCCACCGACCATTCCTTTTTTATCTCCTCCAGATCCTCTTTTGTTAATTTATAATAGGACTGTAACTGTTGCTTGTGCTCGTTAGTGCGTGTTGTGATGTAGAGAAAATGTTTGTCTGCGTTGAACTTCATCAGAGGCCGAAACCTATAGAGGGTGTTCGGAGTGACGAGCGGTGTAGAATGGATAGCTATTTTCAAGTGATTATAATATGAATGAAACACGACATTTGACTTCCATTGTTTATTCATATTGTTCAAGTACCACAGGGTACTGAACTTCGCGACCAATGGTTCAAATGGCTCGATGTCCAGGGAGGTCGCACCTTCCAACATCTCCCATATAATGAAAGCAATCAGGATCAGGAGCCAACTAAAATGGAACTCATATCCTTGGTCCTAGGCTTCTTTGTAGTCAAGCTCCAACTGTTTTACCAAGTACTACACCCAATTCATCTGTAGGCCCTCTGCGCACTTTCTTGCGAGGTCTACTATGAATCCAGTGACTTGGGTTGGTTGGTTCTTGTGAACTAACTTTCCTGTGATCATCTAACAGGCGAGGTGTACCACGTCGTTCTGAATAGAAGCCACCTTATAGCCACGCGTTCCCTTCTTGACATTGCCATAATTCTCTTTTATCTTATGTGATAAGGCTTGGTCTGCGGTCTTTCCAGGGTAAAAGTCATGTGGTTCAGGGTCTTGCATGCTCACCCCAGTGATCTGATGGATCAAGGTCAGATCCACTATGATACGTTGGTTCAGCCATAGATATCCTCCATGGTAACCGAATAAAAACAACTTAACACATGCGTTGACTTCTTGATGGTGTCTAAAGTGCGGGATCTTCATAAAATTAAGCAGGGTAGACTGCGCGAGGCTATGGGTCCAAGGTTGGGGGATAATATTTGAATTCTTTCCTTTCATCTTGTTCAAATACTTATTCAGGGCAAGCATATTGTAAGCTTTATAGTCTGCAAGGTTGAAGTCACTAAACTTCAGTGCTACTATCTTATCCTAGTTTGTGCGAGCTACATGTATCCCTTTCGGGAGGTATGTACTGACTAAGGCATGGTCAAAATATCTAGGCACGCTATCTCTGTTCACTGTGTCGCTCAGAGGAGGTATATACGCAGGTAAGATGCTTGGAATCAACTTAGAATTTGTGAGATCATCTCTATGCTTCATTCTCATCTCTGTCTTGATTCTGGAAGTTCCTGCTCCATGAGCAGTCGATGGAGAATCTTGGACTCCTCCTATCATTGATGCTTGCACACCTGTAGACATCCTTCATTTCGACATGAATTTCTCGGTCTTGATATCAACAAGTACTTCCTTTGCAGATTCTTCAAGTGCACTAAGCTCCTTGGATATGCACGCTCGGGGTTAATAATATCGGGTTCATGAATTAATGTAGACATGGAAATAAGATGGAAAGTAAGGGCGTAATGATCACTGGACAATCTTAACCAAGGTTGCGAACTCAAATTCTCGATTTGGAAAAAGTGTTCTTCGTGCATGGCGCGACAGGATAAATAGTAAACTTAGCAATGGATTGTTTGCAATAGGTATGAGGCTTCATTAACTCTTATTCTGTCCATTATGGTGTGGTGCAATGGTCAGGTGGTGAGCCATAATTTTTTTTTCCAGCCGTTCAGATCATCAATCGAATGGATATATCGTTCCCAATGGCTATACTGCTTTGACAAAACGAAGTGACCTATGTCGATGTTTTGATATCTCGACAAAGCTCAAATTATGAAAATTTTTCCTTCTGCGAGGCTCCCTCTGGAACCTTCTGTAATTTTTTGATCTTAGCCCTCTTCTTACTTAGCTTCCTAGCCTTCTTTCCAGTGAGCTTTGTCTCGATATTCTTCTTTCCATTCTAATTCTTATCTTCTTTAGACATAGTTACTACGCGTTGTTGAGAATCTTTCAGGGTTAACATCTCTTCTGCCTCTGGAGTAAGTACTTTAGTCTTCTGAGGGTATTCTAGTGGTCTTGTAGATTCAACATTAGAGTCTCTGGGGTCAAATGGCTTTGATCCATTCTCTTGTTCTTTAATCAATTGACCAATCCTTCTAGTCATGAAATCTTTTAACTCTTGTTTCTTCTGTTCCAAGGCTTCTTTTTCTTCTTTCCGTCTGGATTGATCTCTTTCAATCCAAGGTTTCCTTAGTAGAATGGTAAATGGGGTGATGTATTCAATACATTTGATAATCTCAAAATCTTCCTTTGTCGAAGTTCCATTGACAGTCATAGGTAGTCGGGAGAGCCTTCCACATACGTTTACTAGGTTTCCTCTAAATAAACTTATTCCTCCTAGGGAAGGGATCATAGCAGGCCTTCCTATAGCTTCCCAGGTTCTTTCTGGCATAAAATTAACTTGTGTCTCTTCATCAAGAACACAGTCAATGTCAAAGTCCCCTATTTTTGCTTCAATGCATTCTTTTTCTTTGAAAACCTCTGATAATCTGACATGTCGGTGGTCATTTAGGGTCTCTTTCATTTGTGTCAATACTTTCTATGATTCTTGTTGGGTTTCTTCCTTTTCTGGATCTGCCTTAGGGTTTTCTTGATTTAGATTCATTCCTTCAAGCTTAGCGATCATTCTAGGGCAATCCAACACTTCATGGTCCATAGCTTTACAACAAAGACAACTAGGTATTCTTACAGGGCATTCCTTAGCAAGATGTCTTGGTATTCTACAACTGTAACAGAGGGTTAATCCTCTCTTTCTTTTAAATGATCCCCAAATCCCTTTATACTGCGCAATAGGATCATAGGAGTTAACTTGCAACAAATTCTTTCTAGGATCCTGCATCCATTTATTAGTCCAAACATTCTTTCTATGCATAGGTATAACATATCTTTCATTATTCTTATCAGATCTACTTATATCAAATATTCTTTCATCTATTCGTGCCCTAGTTTTCAAGCTAGGATATAATCTATCAAACATACCTAAATCCATATTCTAGAAACAAAAATTTTCACTTATCTTACTTTTACGGAGCACAAAGCTTCTAGATCTAAACTTTTTCTATTATTCTTACCTTTATCAGAGCACAGAGCTTACAGATCTTACTTCTTTTCTTAGGATCGGTCTTCTTTTCTTCATATCTGACCTTCCGACCTTCTTTCTTTAGATATGACCTTCTTCTTGGCACAAAGCTTCCAGATCATGCTTCTTTCTTTCAGATCCGACCTTCTTACTTCAGATTCAAACTTCTTTTCTTAGCACAGATCTTATAATCCGAGTAGGGTATTGCGCCCTAGGGAATAGATCTACGCACAAAGATTTCTTTTGCACAAGCCTCTTCTTTCTTAGTTCCTAGCAATCACATTTTCAAGTCCTGGCAACATAACCATTTGTTGGCACATGGGCAGACCCATGGTTCAACACTCAAGAGCACACCAACAAAGCCCTAACTATTGGCCCTTTCGGCAACACCTTTGAAGCAGATGAAGTCTCACCCGAGGTAGAGGCTGTTAGAAAAACAGGACCGCAGAGCAATAAAATAAAACAAATGCGGAAACAAAACACAGAAGATACACAATACAAGAGAGACACAAATTTACGTGGTTCACCCAGTGTGGGCTACGTCCACCAGAGAAATTACCAGGTCCTTTCTTTATTATTATTCAGAAAAATGAAGGGATACAACCTATAGCAAAACCCGCTGTAACTTCCTCTTCTTTCTCTCACAGTCTCCTCTCTCAGAATATAATACTCGCCAACATACTTAGCCGCAATACATTTCCCTCATAAAAGAGGGTTTCCTTCTAGGGAAAAAAACCTTAACATAATCTCTATCGTTAGATTTGTGACCTTATAATGGATGGTCTAGATTTACAATTAAATTACAATATACTTTTACAAGGCAATTTTTGCTTCTGGCGCTTTGCCCCCGAACCCCCATCAGGGGACGCTGCCCCTGAACCCCCGTTGGGGGCCCGCTTTCCCCCAGACCCCCTAGCTGGGGGGATAGCCCCCCCGGACCCCACAGAGGGGGTACCCCCCCTCTGCACTCCCCCACGTGGAAGAGTGTACATACTTCTGGGTTGTAAATACTTCATGGGGTATAAACATGGCTGAAAGTAAAATACCTCTAAATCAGGAAGATAATCAGGCTCCACAACCATCAGAGGCAGGGGTGGTTGTAGGACTCAAGTGTCTGCAACCTTAGCTGGGACACAATTATGTGATTATACTACTTAATAAAGAATTCAACACCTTAGTTCCTTAACATGCAATCATTATCTACTTCACTGGTAAAACAGAGCTTTGCATCCGTCACAGAGATCTTAACCTACTTAAGCACTTAGCATCAACGGATTATTCACATCTAATAGATCAAGCACTTAGCACATTCATACATGTCTAATAAGCACAAAGCATAAGTAGATCTATCTAAACATGTCCAAGCACTTAGCAAAAGAGGGTCTAAACACATAAAGTCGAAGCACAAATCATAACACACAGTATTTACGTGGTTCACCCCCACCCTGGGACTATGTCCACCAACTCTTCTTCTTTATTGTATTCAGTCAAATAGGTTATAAGAAAAAAACCGCCAAAATCCTACTCCGCATAGGACAGGAGATCTGCGCACCTCACTAGATCCTCCTTCCCTGAGTATCTAAGCACCCAGTCTCTTACAAACACTTGCACTTAACACTGCAAGTTCAGTAGCATGCACAGAGCCTACTCAATCACATAGATCACTCGCACATAGCAATATTTACCATCACATAGATGTAATATACCACTTACATTGCCTAGCTTACTTATTTATACATACAAAATAGGCCTACACATGGGAAAATCCCATGGGCCGATATCCCATTCTCATTACATTATCCCAAAAAGCCCGAAAAGGACCCAAAAGTGGGCCGAGATTCTGCAATCTCCGTTTCGTTTGGTGCTCCATATTCGACAGGCTATCAAAGTCCCAAAAAATTTTCAAACATGACCAAGTATCTCTCAAAACTTGGTCAAGGGCCAACACTTTCTGTTGTGAACTGCTCCACACAAATTTGTATTTGTAACCACCCTTGGTTACTTGGCTGAGAGACCATGCAATATGGGACAATCCCAACATGAATATGTGATATAAGTTGGCAAGGATTAAGAATATCCAAAGCTTGGTTAGTGTTGTTGGGGTTGGCCACTCACAAATGACTTGGATATTGGATGGATCAACATGCACACCATTCACATCTACAATGTAGCCGAGGTATTAGAACATGTTCATGTGGAAGGATAATTTATATAAGTTATCATGTATCTTGTGTTATTGTAGAGTTGGAAGGCATGTTGAATGCGTTGCAATTGTTATTCCCAGCTCTTGGTGAAGATGAGGATGTCATACATATATTCAACCACAAAATAATTGGTGAAGGGCTGCAAGATGTCGGCCATTAACCTCATGAAATTTGTTGGGGCATTAGGCAATCCAAAAGGCATGACCAACCACTTGAAAATTATTTCTTTAGACTTGAAAGCATTATTCCATACATTAGTCTATTCTATGGGGACATGGTGGTATCTAGACTGCAGATCAATATTACTAAAGTAATTGTCCCTTTTGAGTTGTTCTAGAAGGTCTTCAATTTAGGGAATTGGGTACCGGTTCCTGACTGTGATTTTTTTTAGAGCTCTGTAATAAACACAAAATCGCCAGGTCTTGTCTTTCTTTTTCACAATCACGATTGGGCCTCTGCAGGGTGAGGAGCTTGTTCAAATGTGCTCTTTTTGGAGAAGTTATTTTATCTAGTAGTGATCCAGGTGGATATCGGTGGCCACCCACCTTTTCCAAATGGCTCAAAACAGTTTTTTGGCCATTTTGGCAATTTACTATTTTTAACAGGTTTTAACTTCCGGGGCCATTTTGAGGGTCCAAATGAAGGTTTTTCAAGATCAAGGTTCTAAATTATAGCCAAAGGCATTATTGATCCCCCAAAATGAATCTCCTCGATGATGCCTTTCCAACGAGATATCACATGCCTAAAACGAAGATCGTATGCAAAAGTTACGACCCCGGGAAGTTGATGTACTCACTTACCCAAACGGGGCCCATATGACTTTTGGCGCTTCATCTCCCAGGGTTAGGCTTTTGGATGTCTAGGGTTTTTGGCATTCCTGCTTATTGTAAAAAGTCCTTCAGAGCCTCATTGGAATCATCTTCTTGTGAATGCGAGTAGCCATCACATCTCTTCTCAGAGATAAGCTGCCACCATTCTAGCGAGTCTTTCACTTTGTATTTTCACAGTCTCTGTACATTTCTCTGATTAATAGAAATCATGTATTATTGTATATCTATGTTTATGGTTTCATCTCTGATACATTTCTATTATATTATTTAATATCCACAATATCTCTGTGCATTTCTTTATTATATCTCTGCTCTCATTTCGTGCCGAAAATAATCCAAATCAGTGGTATAAGAGCAGGCTGCTCTTGATCGTTTTCAGTGCATGTCCCCAACGAGGTCTGAGTATAGAAAGTTGGGTCTCGAGCTTGTATCTCTTGAGGAAAATCGCTCTCACACACCCAATAAACCCTCAATGGCAGAAGAAAAGAAAAACGATGGAGCAGACGATCCTATCAGTTTGTTGCTTGAGCAAGCTCTCACGCGACAGAGGGACGAAATGATGAAGAATTTTTCCCACATCCTTCAACACCTACCGATAGCATTAGGTGCATCTTCATCAAGCGACCACTTTGGAGGCACCTCACCTTTCAAGGTACAGGTTAATTTTGATATTCCCGTATTTGAAGGTCAAATAGATGCAGATGCCCTAGATAAATGGTTAAATCTATTAGAAGGTTATTTCTCTGTTCATAATTTTTCAGACAAGGAAAAGATCACCTTCACACTCCTTAAGGCTCTCCCCCATGTCAAACATTGGTGGGAAACTTACTGGGAGCAGAGTTCCACAGAGGAGTCTGGAATATATGGGGCCGATCCCACTTGGGATTTTTTTGTGGATGCGGTAAAGGAACAATACTACCCTGTTGGCAACTATGAGGACCAATACATGAGATGGACGACACTGTGGCAAGAGAGGGGCCAATCAGTTCCGGAGTTCACCAATAGCTTCCATGCCTTGCGCACCAAGCTGGGTATCAAAGACTTTGAACAACATTTGGTTCTGAAATACCGTGGGGCTCTACACATATACATCCAAACTGAAATGGATTTTCTGGAAATCTCATCACTCGGTGCTGCCTATCGATATGCTGTTAAAATTGAGTAGAAATTTAAGCACCAGAACAAATGGGAATTCGGGTCTGCAAATCCGCAAAAACCAAAGTATGAAAAAGACGGCCCTAACAAGAAGTCTCCCGAAAACCAGTCCAAGACACAAGAAAAGAAGGGTCACAGGAAGACAAGGAAGGACACCGGAAAATGGTGCGAGTTCCATAAAATCCCCTGGCACAACACCGATGAATGTCACTCAAAATGGTCATTGGTGGTCGAGATCAAAGACAAAGAGCTAAACCCTGATTCAGAATCTGATTATGAAAATAATGGTAAAGGACATATCATTGATGCAGACCCCACTGCTATTATCGCGACTGCAACAATTCAACTAGAAGAACCAACAGATCCTGAAGAGGAGGAGCGCCTTTTTCATTCACAGATGTGGGTGAAGGGGACCCCGCTGCATTTTATTGTTGATAGCGGAAGCTAGAAAAACCTCATCTTAGAAGAGGTCGTCAAACAGTTGGGATTGTCGAAAACACCACACCCGCAGCCATACAACATCGGGTGGCTTCGCCAAGGACGAGATCTTCGTGTCAGCCAACAATGTCGATTGTCATATGGCATCCAACCCTTCAAGGATGAGGTATTATGTGATGTTTCCCCACTAGATGTCTGTGATGTTCTCTTGGGCCAACCATATATGTGGAAGCGCCACGCTATTTATGAGTCTTGACCCCACAGTGTCATTGTTTCTCTAGGGGATCATCTCTATAGAATACCAGAGGTAGTTTCGACTACTGTTCCACCTAAAAAGTGTCGCAAGGTAGTATCTCATACTGCAAAATTTAGCTTCTTCACAGTCTGTTCAAAAGGGGAACAAAAGAACACTGCAACCACTACAGCCTTGCCCCAAGCACCTTGTATCCAACAGAAACAGGTCGACAAGGTTGCAGAAAAGTGCAAAGATTCCTTCTACACACTATCCTCTCATGTAGCCCAACTTTTTGAATGGCCTCAGCCTCAACAGGTTCATGACAAACTTCCACAAACTGAGTAGTGCGATGCCTCCAGCAAGACAAACAACTCACCAAGATGCAGATTCAACAAATGCTTTTCCCTCTCCCCCGAGAACTCAACGCAATGGAGACCATTTCTTCCTAAGGAGGGAGAATTGATCCAGGTGGATATCGGTGGCCACCCACCTTTTCCAAATGGCTCAAAAAAGTTTTCTGGCCATTTTGGCAATTTACTATTTTTAGCAGGTTTTAACTTCTGGGGCCATTTTGAGGGTCCAAATGAAGGTTTTTCAATATAGAGGTTCTCAATGATAGACAACAGAATTATTGAGCCCCCAAAATGAATCTCCTCTATGATACCTTTCCAACGATCTATCACACGCCTAAAACGGAGATCGTATGCAAAAGTTACGACCCCGGGAAGTTGATGTACTCACTTACCCAAACGGGGCCCATATGACTTTTGGCGCTTCATCTCCCAGGGTTAGGCTTTTGGATGTCTAGGGTTTTTGGCATTCCTGCTTATTGTAAAAAGGCCTTTAGAGCCTCATTGGAATCATCTTCTTGCGAATGCGAGTAGCCGTCACATCTCTTCTCAGAGATAAGCTGCCACCATTCTAGCGAGTCTTTCACTCTGTATTTTTACAGTCTCTGTACATTTCTCTAATTAATAGAAATCATGTATTATTGTATATCTGTGTTTATGGTTGCATATCTGATACATTTCTGTTATATTATTGAATATACACAATATCTCTGTGCATTTCTTTATTATATCTCCGCTCTCATTTCGTCCGAAAATAATCCGGATCAAGTAGTTTATTTCCTCATTTTCTAGGAGAGAGCATCGATACACTGTCCCATTAGGTAAATGCATTCTAGGGGTTAGCTCAAATGAATGCTTGATGTGATAGTGAGAGGCACCCTTGTAGGTGAGGTGAAGATGTCTGGGTATTCCTCCATGAATTTTTCCACTTGATTCTACTACATAAAGGAGCCATGTGCAAAGGCCATGGATGTGGACATGACCTTCCATTCAGTTTGAGATAGAATCATGAAGAGAACAAATGTACCGGTTTGGGAGATGACCTTCCTGAATTGCTTAGCTAAGACCAAATAAATTACGGTAGGTGGAGCTATATCTGGTATCCTATATAATTTTTTTCCCACGGTAAAAATGACACTATGAGTTCTATACTCATAAACATCATGGTGTTTCCACATATATGGTTGGTCTAAAAGAAAATCACAAACTTCAATTGGGGATAAATCACACAATACCTCATCCTTGAAGGGCTTGATGCCATAGGGAAGGTGGCACTGTTACTTGACATGGAGATATCATCCTTGGATAAGACACTCATTGTTGTATGGCTTTGGATGTGGTGTTTTTAGCAACTCCAACCATTTTATGACCTCTACTGAGATGAGGTTAATTTGTCTTCCACTATCAACAATGAAATGTAGCATAACACCCTTCACCCAGATATGCGATTGAAAAAGGTGCTCACCTTCCTCCGGCTCATCTGATTCATTTGGTTGGATCTTGGTGGTAGTGGTTGTGGCACTAGGATCTGCATAAAACATCTACTTCCCCTTTTTTGAATTTGAATAAGATTCAAACCTTGGATCTAACTCTGAGGCTAATTTCTTCTCATCTGGCAATGACTGATTTGAGTGACATTCACCGGTGTTGTGCCATAGGATTTTATGGAATTCACACCACTTCTCAGTGTCTTTCTTCTTCTTCCCATTACCCTTATTTTTGTGTGTCTTAGACTGGTTGTCCTAAGGTTGTCCATCATTTTTTTTACCTTTGTTCTGTCACTACTACATATGACCAAATTTTCCACGGTTTTTCATTTCTATTGCCACACATATCCATCACACTTTCCATGAAAGCAAAGACTATTTTTCGTGGAACTTTTTTCGTCACTATATCCATGAACCAGGTATTCGTGGAAATAGCGATGACATAATTCCACCACGTGTCATCATACTCAAGATATGTTTACCTTAAAAAGCGTGGCAATAGAGACGAAAATCATCACAATAGGGACGAAAATGTTAAGCCCTAATGTTGGCTCATTACCCCTTAATTGGGGCATATTAGATTAGTAATGCTATTTTATTTATGTCGGCTTAGGCCATTAGTTGTAATTTAGATTAGTCATGTTATTTTAATTATGTCGGCTTTAGGCCACTATTTGTAATTATACCTCCTAGTCTCCTATATATACCAAGGAGACATTTTCATTTTGAATCATCTTGTACTTGAA
>ML805594.1:186856-211594 GCA_009831015.1 Picea engelmannii
TTCATACCCCTTGACATAAGACAAAGCCATAAAAGGGTTCACAAACTAGTTCAGGATTAGGGCCTTGGATTAGGTTGGAGAGGAAACTCTTCAAGGCCATTTAAAATCAAACATTGGAGTCTGAGTTAGGGAGTGTCTAAGTCTAGTATCATGAAAGTTATCCGGGACCCCCCTATAACACAACGGATAAACATGAGGTCGCGTGCGGAAAGGTAGCAGAGATAACCCCTCCAAAGTTGGACCAATTGTAGTGGAGAACACATATAGAGGGCTTGTTTTGGGATTCCGTCGATTGCATTTGCCACGGGGCTTCATGGGTCTCGAATCCCTTTGAGGTATTCAGTTTTCTTCTGAACCACTTTCTTTCGATACCCTTGATAGGTTTCGGGCTCAATACCCTGCTCATTGTGGTCTACCCAACTTTCGACTGTACCTGCTTGGTGACTGTTCACACGCTGGAAAACTAGTTGCCTATCTTTTTTAGGGACATACACAGGTGACTGCAGGGGTATACCGTGGTACCTAGGACAAACATCGAGCCACGCTTTTCAGAGTATACTCGGAGGGTGCTTCCATGTTCTAGTTGTACTTGCACTGGTAAGTTTCTCTAGTGTTGGTTTTTGTAACTGTTCTTCCAATTAATTTAGCGTTTGCCTGTATTATCTTCTAGGGACTCTTTTAGTGTGTGTTACTTTTGAACGTTTAGACTACCATCGAGTGTATTTGATCTTCTCACACAGTGGAGGATCATGAGCTCTGCCGGTCATGAAGGTTTCTTGGCCTTCCGCCGGTTACACTATAGCCACCCTCGCTACCATTAAGGCGAAAGCTAGACTAACAAGGGTCATTTGAAGCGACCAGGTTACAAGCAATTTTGCCCAATCAACACCCAGAGGAATCGACAGTTTTGGACCTTGAAGCACATGCTCTTGGCCCATTTGAAACCCCAACCCCTGATTTCTTGGCACATTTCATCATACCAATCCGATTTTACGAGCGCCAGACAGTGTTGCACACAACAATGGGAACAAATGTTGTTACTCCCTCTCGGAATTCTTCCATTCCCACTACAGTTGTCCCCACAGGAGAGTTTTCACCTCCTAACCCACCGTCATCAGTACGAGCCACCATGGTCTCGACCACTTATACTTTTCACAGTGGTTCGATCCCATCTTTGGCGGTGGCCACAACCCCTTTCACACCAAGTGAAACATACCCTCCATTCTCATACATAATGCCTAGTTCGAGTACAAGTCCTTTACTTTCCTACTCCACTTTATAGACTTCATGTCTGGGGGCAGGGAGCTCCAGTGCTCCTCTTCAAGGTCACATAGGGGGAACTCCTGCTCCTTTTAATTATTTCCATTACAGAGGAGGTCATATCCCTCCTTTGTCCCCTTCACTCGGTGGCTCGCATCAGCAGTCCACCAGGCAACCTATATACCATAGTTTATTTGGAGCAGGGAGTCAAGGACCACCTTCGCATAACATGCTGGTAGGTTCGACACCATTTTATTTGGCCAAAACATTTGGAAACAATGCCTTCTCTTTAGCTGCTTTCCCGACTGGGGGCAATCCCAGTTTTTGACAATCTATTCCTATGCAGGGTACTATTCCTGCACAGGGGGAAAACCTAGTAACTTCCTCCGCATTAGGATGTTGGAATTTTGGGTAGGGATCCATTCTCTTGTCTGGAATGCTGATCTGGGGTAATTATTTCCACAATCAATGGAACCCCAAACAAACTACTATGCCCATCCCCATGAGACCAACATGGGGAAACCCTTCCCAGAGTCCTTCGAATATAATGCATGCCCAACCATCTATGTCCTATTTGGGAAATTAGCTGACACATATGAAAAATCCATATGCTGGCTAGGGCCCTGGTTTCTACCAGAATCCAGGCCAACAACCAAACTTTTCCTGGCAACCTGGTGCTAGTCAAACTCCAGGCCCCTTTTTCCCAGGTTATCACCAACAACCCAAACTACCTTTCTTGGCAAATTTTCACTTGCCAGATTTGACAAGGTTGTTGAATGACCCCATTTGTCACGATCTGCGTTGGTCTCCTATGCCGACGAAGTTGCCTTTGGACATTCCAAAGTTCGAAGCCAAGCCTAACAAAGATCTAGGAATTCATGTGACTACCTTCCATCTTTGGTGCTCATCTAACTCATTAAAATATGACTCCGTAAAGTTGCGATTGTTTCAACGTACTCTCATTGGGAGTGCCGCAAAATGGTACATTGAGCTCGATCACTCAAGATACTCTTCCTTCGGTGAGCTGGCAATGGCTTTCTTAAATCATTTCCAGTTACCTATGATATATGATGCTGGCACATAGCTGTTGGCCAATTTCGAATAGACGATATCAGACCATATCTTTGATCACATCTGAGAATGGAGATGCTGGAAGAGTCTAATCAAGGTGCCAGTCCCACCAGCATTCCCACTTGAGTGGTTCCTTAAGTCTTTGGTCCCGCAGTTATCCAAAGACGTCGCAACGTCGAGTGTATTCTCCGAAGAAGACGCCATCATGAGAGCTCAACAATTTGATCTCATATATTCTCAGTACGGTTTATTATACAACATATTTCCAGATGCGCCATGCTCAATACTGGATAAAACTAGACAGAGAGCTGGACCACATGCCAATGGTTTTGTTGGTTCAACACACACAAATCCCGCTGAGCAATTGACGAAGTAGTTGCAACAGTTATCTATACAACACACAGTGGCCAGCCAAACTACTACTTTGGTTTCTCCCCCTACCCAAATGTCAGAGGTACACACAGTGCAATCGACTAACCCAAAGGCCACCTAGTAGCCTGAAGGAAATAAAAAACAATGGAAGAAGGGTAAGGGGGATAAAAAACCTATCGATAATGCTGGTGAGGACAACACTGAAAAATGGAAGGCGAGGTATCCATGCAACTTTTTCACGGAAGACCACCCGACCCATCTCTGTCCTCGACTTGCAAAGGCCCAAAAATTTGTGACATAGCAACAACAGGCTGTGTTGACTAATCCATTTCAGCATTAGCAAAATCTAACTCAAGCCTCTGCAAGCACCGAAGGGGGCAGCCAGGGACCATGTCCACCTCCGAAAAACCCCACATCTGCGAAAGTATATATGGTTAGGGGTGACACTTTTATATCGACTAGAGCACACGACTATAGTAAACCAAGCACTTCTGAGAAGGGTACAGAAGCTGACCTCCCATCTCTTCCTCTACAGATTGAGAAGATGTTGGGAGAAACAATGACACACATTCCCAAAGGTGCATTTAAAAAATCTTCTCATAACCCAAACGCAAGGGCCGCCCAGAACTACTATGTGGTGGAGGATTTATCACAAACCCCTTGTGCAATGTCTGCTTTGGAGGTCCTCCAAAGCTTCCCTTCCCAGAGGAAAGCCTTGTTAACCGCTTTAGGATCTACCGAGACTTGTAATCCAGGAACAATTATGCTTGATACAACTGACTTAAAACCTCGTCTGCCTTACCACGTAGCATTTCAAATAGTAGGGGCTTATCCCACGAAGACTTTTACCCAGAATATCTTCCGCACGGTGGTTGATGAGGGTGCCTTGACATGCGTTATGTCGTTGGCATGTTGGAAGGTCGTTGGCCAGCCCATTTTGTCTCTGTCACCTACTCTCCTCATTTCTTTCAACGATCATTTTTTCCGACCACATGGCATCGTTCCTTATTTCCCCGTGTAGTTGGGAGGGAAGACTGTGTGCATCGAAGTTGAGGTAGTCGATGCTCCCCTCGAATATAACCTCTTGTTAGGAAGGAGTTGGACTTATGCCATGCAAGCTGTGGTTGCTACATTTTTTCGGGTCTTGTTGTTTCCACACAAGGGACGGATAGTGACCATCGATCAATTGTCCTTCTCCAGACCTGACCCTGCTTTAGGGGCATCCACAGTCCCGATGATTGATAATCCTCAACCAGGTGTCGTCAACGTAGGGGTTGGTTTGTGCCCATCTTTGATGGGTACCTTCGATTACCCTCCCCCTCAAGGCGATATCAAGTTTATATCCAATCACCATAAGGTTGATATTTTTCAAGTTTCGTCGTTCCGCATGACTTACTTTGACGATCCGTGGACACTTCCTTCCCCATCGACCACGATGGATAGGATAGGACATCCGGGCATGTCCATTCCTTTGTCTGTAACTGAAGCAACGTACTCCTTACTCCAGCAAACTTCATCCCACACTGATCCAGCTCTTGTACAAGAGTTAGATCCTCTTCTAGAGCCTATTTGGGCTCAGGGTTTTCTCACTCACACCGATTCATTGGACTTAGTCTTGCCCTCTGATGAAGCAATAATTGAAGCAATGACTAGTCCAGATAAACCCTGTGAAGATCTTCATCACAGATCATACTTCCTCCCAGAGTTAAGCTGAATTGAAGCGGGACAATTCACCATGACCATGAAGGGAGAGAGGTCTTGTCTTATTAATCCATTAGCTACACATGAGTTTTATGCTAAGGGTAATATGGAAACTATCACTGAAACCTTACCGATCAATATCTCCCAAAACACTGGCATCATGGAGAATGTCTTTGTCGGAGTGGACTCCTCCCCCGAAGAGATCCAAATCTACAAAGATCTTTTCAAAGAATTTCACGATGTTTTTTCCTGGTCTTACGAGGAAATTCCAGGCATCAATCCAAGAATAGTTGAACATGAAATCACAACGTATCCTGATGCCAAGCCGGTTCGACAGAATCTTTGTCCAGTTAATCCTAAGAAAGCAACGACCATTAAGGTTGAGGTTGAGAAATTGCTCAAAGACGGGTTTATATATCCTATCCATTTGACCAAATGGGTGTCAAACCCGGTGTCGGTCAATAAAAAACAAGGCACGATTCATGTATGTACCAACTTCCGTGATTTGAATAAGGCATGTCCCAAATATTAATTTCCCACACCATTCATCGACCAGATCATTGATGAATGTGCAGGTTGTGAAGCCTTTTCTTTCATGGACAGTTTTTCGGGATATAACCAAATTCAAATCAAACCCAAAGACCAACACAAAATGACATTCATCTACCCGTGGGGTACATTCACATATTGAAAAATGCCTTTTGGTCTCAAAAATGTTGGAGCCACCTTTCAGCGGGCCATGTCTTTTTCTTTTCATGACCTCAAGCATATAGTTGAAGCTTATCTAGACGATTTAGCATCGTGAACTTGCAAGAGAATGGATCATCCCACACACCTCCAACTTATATTCGAACATTGTCGCTACTTTTGGATTCGCTTGAATCCAAACAAGTGCAGCTTCTGCGTAACGTCAGGATGATTGTTAGGTTTCATAGTATCGACAACAGGGATCATGGTCGATCCTCTCAAGGTTTAGGCAATAATTCAATTTCTGCCCCCACGCACAATCCTTCAACTTCAGAGTCTATAAGGCAAGGTGGACTTTTTACAACGCTTCATCACCAAATATGCTGAAATCACCAAGGGTTTTATGAGATTACTGAAGAAAGAAGTTCCCTTTTACTGGGACGATGCGACTCAATTCTCTTTCAACGCATTAAAACATGCCCTCACAACTGCCCCTCTGCTCCAGCCACCTAACTATAACCAAGATTTCGTATTATATATGGCTGCAACAGAGTCAACCATTGACATGGTTTTAGTTCAGGAAGATGACTTATTCACAGAATATGTGATCTATTACCTAAGCCGAGGCCTCGTAGGACCAGAACTTAATTATTCTCACATCGAAAAACTTGCGTTGGCAGTAGTTCATGCTGTTCAATGGTTCCATCATTATGTTTTGTTTCGCAAGACCACCGTCATTGCTGTCGTGAATCCATTCCAGTACATGTTGACACGATGGGTAATAGGCAGAAAAATCAGTAGATGGATAGTCATCCTCCAAGAGTTTGACTTAGACTTCGTTTCAGCAAAGTTCAAAAAGTCACTGGTCTTCGTAGAACTTATTTCGGAACTTCCGGTTGAGTCAGGTGACATTGTTCTTGAAGGATTGCCTATCCGGGGAGATATGTTTTTGATCACATCTTCAAATCCCTAGTATGGAGATCTACTTATCTATCTTTAGACTTTGAAGTGCCCCACCACTGCTTCTCACGATGAGCATCGACGTATAGGCCATCAGGCTAAGAATTATCTCATCATCGAAGATACATTGTATCAGAGAGGTGTAGACTGCATCCTCCGCCGATGTCTCACTCATGAGGAGGCAGTTATCATGCTTAATGATTGCCATACCAGAGCTTATGGCGGTCATTTGTCTGGGTTGGCAACAACCCAAAAGATTCTATGGGCAAGTTACTTCTGGCCGACACTTATCAAAGATTGTATCGAATTAGTCAAGAAGTGCCATCCGTGCCAAATCTTCTCTCGAAAGATGAGGGCACACCCTACTCCCATGTTTCCTATCATTAGAGTTGGTCCCTTCACCAAGTGGGGGATTGATTACACTACTTTCAACCCTCCTTCAACAAGGGGGCATCGCTATATCATCATAGCTATAGACTACTTCACAAAGTGGGTCGAAGCTATGCCAACGTTTAAAGATGATGGAGAGACTGCAACTCTCTTTTTATTCAATCAGATAATAGCAAGGTTTGACGTCCCGAGGGAGATTGTCACTGACCATGGTAGTCAATTTCAGAACCAAATGATGATCGAGTTAGCATCAAGGCTTGGGTTGTGGAAACAACATTCATCACCCTACCACCCCCAAGCAAATGGGTAGGTGGAAGCTGTAACAAAACTCTTAAGACTATTTTACAGTGAACTATCCACTCAGCCAAGTCAAATTGGCATTTGATGTTATACTCGGCATTATGGGCTTACCAAACATCTGTTAAGACTACAACTAGATTTTCACCTTTTCAACTCGTTTACGGGTTGGAGGCAGTCTTGCCCATCGAATGTCAAACCCTGTCTTTAAAGTTGGTATTACAATTATTGCCCGACACTTCTCCACTTGAAGAACGGTCAGTATACCTTGAGTAGCTCAATGAGCAGTGTCGTGATGTGGCCCTGGACAATGAGGCTCACAAACATAAGGTCAAGTGTCAGTATGATAGGTCCGTTCGTCGTCGGATTTTCTCTGAGGGTGACCTTGTCCTGGTCTACAACCAAGATAAGGACCCCTTGGGGGCAGGAAAATTCAAACCCATGTGGTTTAGACCTTTCATCATAAAAGAGGTTTTAAAAAAGGGTGCTTATCGTCTGGTTGATTTTGAAGGGAATTCTTTCGCGGAGCCTAGAAATGGGCTCTACCTCAAGAAGTAATACTCATAGGCAGGTCACTGTGGTTAACTTTTTGTAACATATGTATAGTCTTTGTACTATTACTTTTTAGTTTCTTTTAGTGTTATGGATGTGTCATTGATATTATCTTTCATCACTATGGCAGATGTCAAGTGATTCTAAGGTGTTCGTTGGGTATGCAGACGGTGCTAGTTGGCACACTCGGAGGCTTGCCTCCGTAGCTTGGGTAATCTTTACACCTCAAGGCCAGCTATTATCTTCCGAAGGTATATGCTTAGGTGACACCAAAAATAATGTTGCCGAGTATAGCGCAGTTATTTGGTTGCTTCGTGATGCTTTGTCATTGGGTATCTCTCATCTCCAAGTCTATCTCGACACTCAACTAGTTGTGTCTCAGTCAAACAGAGTGTAATGGATTCATGATCCAACTTTACACCGACGATTCCTTAGGTTACATCTCTTAGAACGAAACTTTTATTATATTACATATTTTCATGTTCCTAGGAGATTAAATCAAGTTACAGATAATCTAGATAATCAAATTTTAGATTGGCATCTTGCACACATATGAAAGAACATTGACATAAGCATGTAAATACATTTTTTCACACATGATCCATAAGACACAAAAGACCAAAAAACCATATATAATATCATAAAGTAAGCAGAGTACATGGATGGATGCAAGCGCCTCAAAAAATAGGACCGATAACGAATCACAGGGCTTATGCCCTCAAAACATATATACAAGTAGTGCTCGTGGCACATAAAAATGTCTAGCTAAAGTCAGGGCCTGTGGGCCCTGTTATACTGGTCCACAGCATTGGCTAAGCACCGAAACAACCGGACCCATGTCTGTGGTGCCCCCACTACATGAGGCTGCATAGATGGTGGCAGGTCCTCAATCTTTGCCATCAGGACTGCACGAGTGAGTGCAGTGAAGTTATGCTCAACCCGTCTCAGTACCCTCTCAGCCTCCCCGGCTGGAAGATCTCCTGCTACTGCTGGTCCCCTGGTGGTGGTAGGTGCGGCCCTTGGCCAAGGACGATGCCTATTCCTCGCATAGTCAGCGGGTTGCACTGGTCCCACGTCTGCACACAATGAACATATATCCGTCAAATACTCTGGCATAACAAGAAAATGATATATATAACAAAACAATATAAAAATTACATATACAAAAAAAAAACTACAAATGTGGAGACTTACCCATTTCCCCTCACACGTCACCTGGAGGTACTAGTATCTCCAGGTCTCTCGAAAAATCAATCCCAACATAGGGGTAGTCCTCTATAACCGGGATCTATCGTGATAGCCATGAAAAAAATTCATCATCGAAGGACTCATTGGTCCTTCCACCACGCTGTCATGGCAGTAGTATTGCCCATCTACACACAGTAGGAAGAGAGGCATGGTGTCCTCGTACCACTACTCAAGGACTAAAGCTCAGAACTCTCTCAAAAAAGAACGAACACAGAATGGTCCCGAACCCAAAGTTCCTATGTGTCTACAAACGATAATCTATCAATTGCCTCTTCATGCACTCAAGAAAAGTGGTACTCCAATCAAAAACTTTTGCATTCAAGCACTGGACAACATAGTTCATCTGTGCACGGGACGCCTGATGTAGAGCCGCAGAACCAGTAATGTGCCCAATAAGCAATACTATCGCCTATAGCGATAGGTTAGTGATCTTGTTTATAGGCACCTGCGTGCTCACGTGGTCTGTATCAGCTGCACAGTATAGGCCTATCAATTCCACTATGTTATGCGGCCACGCAGGAAAAGTCCAGAAATTGACTGGTTCCCCTCTCCTAGAGAGGCCAGTAAAAAACTAAATGTCCTCAACCGTGGGCACCAATGACTTCCCCTCTAACATGAATGCCTCTGGATCCAGATGTCAGTAGTCAACCAAGGCATTCAGTAGCCTAGGTTATGCCTGCATGAAAGGAAATAGAAAAAATTTGAGTATCCCACACTGCATTGGGGTCTTCCCCGACCAACTCATTCACCTCTTTGTGATCTCTTTCTCTCCAATGGACATACATCTTGCAAAACAAAAAGGTTCAGGAGAGTTAAACCCTTGCTTTTTTTGTCTTTAGCATTCAATAAGGGGCCCCACGCGTGTTGTATTGGTGACAGTCGCGTGTACACGCGGGTAGAGTTTACTTTGCCTGAATGTACACGTGGCCTGTCCTGAGACAGCTTGCGTGGACCTAGGGCTGACCTTTTAAAGGTCGACGCCCCCCTAAAAAATGAAACCCAATGCATAATTAAAGACATAAAATGCAATATAAGGGAGTTTATACTTACTTGGTCCAGATAGAAGTTCGTTTCATCCACTGTAGCTCCTGGAATCACCACTTTAATCAAAGGGGGTCTTTTGGCTCCAGAGTCAATTTCCAAGTCAACAATGGTGATAATGAGATGCTAGCTTCTATTTATAGACTTTTTGGCCTCTTTTTGTCACTTTTTTAGCCTCCCTTATCATTTTCTTTATACCAAAAATTATTTAGAGTGAATCAGGAGTTATATAGGAGGGATTTGATTGGGTATTGGGACAGTTTTTTTTAGTTTTGAGTATTTTTCGACGGTCCATGGAATTTTTTTTCGACGATCAACTTGAACATATAGGTTAGGTTTCTACCCTGATTTTTGTATCTCGTTGTCTTTTTTCTTTACCATAGGATCGATCCCATCAGGTTGTGACACAGAACCATCATCTATGCTTTATAAGTGTCGTAACTTGGTGGTAGAGCTTATCGGAACATGAATGCCCTAGGTAGATCCTGGTTGCATTATGGTATTCATGCTGCCCCTAAAAACACTATAGGCTCGGGAGTCCTTGTAGTTTTTCCTAAATACGAGTTTGAGCCTCATTTGCATGATTCTTCTTCGCTCTTGACCTCACCCTCAGGACTCCCAAAAAATAACGGGTCTTCTTTTAAGACCTTTTCAGACCCTCTAAATATGAAAATATTTCTGAGGGATCTTGTGGCCTTTCACGCTCGTTAAACTGAAATTTGAAGTCACGTCTGTTCGACAGTATTTTACCCCTTTTTCAGTCCGGACGATCAACTGTACGAACAAAGGTATACTCTATGGAACTTTAGCTCTATAGAAGAGTACTCTCAAGTATAATTTTATCCCTTTTTTAGGCATGAGGGACTAAAGTTACGAAGAAGGAAACCCCACAGAGTCCATAGTTAATCTCTTTTTAGACTCCCTAAAATTGAAAAGATTATCGAGTGACCTTATTCTTTCACACTCGTTAAACTAGTCCAGAAGAACATTCCTAACAAAGTCCATAGTTAAGATTTTTTCAGACTCCTTAAAAATGAAAAAATGGCCGAGTGATCTTGTCCTTGTCAAACTCGTTAAAATGGTTTTGAATCGACGTATTATTGGTCCTAGTTTACCCCTTTTTCGAACCGACTAGACTATCTTCGAAAAAGGTACCCCAATGGAGTCTCCTTTTATGTTTTTTCAGACTCTCTAAATATGAAAAACCACCAAGCTTACCTTCTCTGGGCTCGTTAAACTTACATCGAAGGACGTTACCATTGTGTGTTTTGTTAACCGCGTTTTCATACCTTATACGCCATCCTTGTAATAGTTTGCTTCTGCGTCTTAACACATTTGGCCCTCGGAGGATTTTTCCCGAGTATCATTCTACTAGAACATCAGTCTTGTCCTTATGCCTTGAACTTGTATGTTTGCAACACTCGTTCCTCCATTGTAACGTAATATTCCTTTATTCTTTTTCCCAAAATGATTGAAAAAGACAAAAATCAAATATACCCCAAAAAGAGGAAGGGAAAAGTATTTTCTTTATTGGCAGCATAATGAGTCACCCTTGGATAAAGCACATCTATTTGTTTGTTTGTTAGACTACGGGATGTAGTACAACCTTAGGAAGTTTTTTCTCGCTATATAGAGTTGTGCCCTCCACCATTTGGTTATCCTTCTAAACATATGGAGAGTTTGCGTTTCCTCCTGCTTCGTAGACTTATGATTAATGCCATGCTGCCTGAGTCTCATCATTTGTCATGCTATTATCCAAGGGAAGTTTGTCACCAATTTTGAGTCAGCCCCTCTGCAATATGTCTCTTTTCCTCATACTCGACCATCCTGAATGTCCAATCAAGTCCTTATTCGAAATCAATGAAGCCTTCAGTCTGATCATCAAGATTATCTAGTCAATGACCGATGAGCTATCGAAGACCTCTGGGTAGTGCAGTCGTACACTCATATTACACTCCTACCCGAGTTTTGAAGATTTTGAAGTTGTTGCTCGAGCTCTGAAGATCTCATCTCTAGCCATCAGGCTATATCAACTTCTAGAAGATGGATACTCTATATGTATATCTTTTCGATTTCGAGATGTATCTCTGTTGTGTATTGTTTGTGGCTACTCTTTATATAGTTATATGACATGGATCTACAATGTATTTGATTGGTAGCCATGATTCTATTTTATCTCGAGCATGGGTATGCCCGCCTCGGTGAGACATTTGTTATTTTGCAGATGGCACCTCCCGGTTCCTGATCCTTTGGCTCAATCATTTGGCATATCAGTAAAGATTTGTAATGTATTTCGGCCATTCGATGCTCTTCTGAACTCACACATTAGGGGGCATCTGTTATAACCCTAATTTGCACCATACATTCTTACCTGGCATCAGGCCATCTCAGATCCCTTCTTTGCCAAAGTAATGTTGAACAACTCTTTAAAAATCCTCTTTTATAAAGGCCCACATGCCCTACTCCATTACTGCACGTGTGTACACGCTAGCTGACCTCAAACAACCCGCGTGGACCGACAAAAGCATGGAAAAAGGAAAGTTTTTGACGGAAAACACATCATTGGGTGAGTTAACTGAAACTCCCGACCATGCATGGCCGAGGGTTTGTACAAATACCTAGCTTCTTCTAGCCTATAAAAGAAGGGCTACGGGTCCTATTTGGAAGAGGAAAAATATAGCAAAGAAACTCTACCCATTTTCATATTCCCATTGTCCCAACCCTTTAGCCATCCTTGTGCGAAAGGAGATACAAAGAAAAGTAGTTGGAGGACAGTTGAAGAGGAGCCCAGGATCAGGTTCGCGGAGCGGTAGCCGGTCTCGAATTTTTGTAAGTTGACTCATTCAAAGTAATAAAGAAAGTGCTTTTCCCGTTCCAATTCATGAGTTATTCATAATTTTCTAGGTACATGTTTGAATTTCTAACCCGTTAGTCTATAGGTGGTATGCATGTGTAGTTGTTTCTGGTCTTGTATGTAGGTCAAGTATTGGAAAGGAGAGTTGTGAACAAGTAATAAAGTATGACAAGGGATTGACATCGAATGCCCGGAACGAGGTAGGTTGATCTAGCCATGCATTTACTAAAAAGAAATGGGATTTAAGTTTGGGGACGAAGGTAGAAAGTAGATTTTCTATAGGTCATATCTGCATGCAAAGTCTAACCCTATTTGCTAGTCCGTAAGGGGATTTCCCTCACAACAGTAGTCCGCTGATGAAACGTTGCACCTTGGCCTTTTCTACTTTTATATAAGGTACGTACCTCAACAACTCGAGGAATCTGCTAACATATTCCTCTATAGTGAGTTTCCCCAGTTTGAGTTCATAGAATTCTTTAGTCTTTTCGTCGAAATATTTTTCCGACAGATACTTCTTCTGGAAGTATTTCTCAAACCGTTCCCATGACAGGTCCTCTTTGCGAACCCCTTTCATATTCTTAAGGTCTTCCCACCAAATGGAAGCCTTTCCGTTCAAGTTGAAGGTGGCCACTCGGGCCTTCAAATTTTCTGAGAAGTCATGGACTCTGAAATACTTCTTTAGTCCAAGAAGCCATGCCTCTGCTTCCTCTCCCTTATTTATTTCACTGTCTAAGGAGGGTGGTTTAGCCTTCCTGAATTCTTCGAATTTATGATCCTTGTAAAGTTTTCACTTCTTCTGTTTTCTTCGGGAATAAGAACTAGTTCTGCTGCTAGAAGATCCCTCTGGACCGCCAGCTTCCTTTTCAGAGGAATCGTCCGCCACTGGTCCTTTACCTCTGGGATGGACCTTTTTCGAGGTGCTCCTCTCAATGTGGCCATTGATATCACCATGTTTCTGTACCTCAGGTTCACGTTGCATTTGTCTTTGTAGGTCGGATAAGCTCTGCAGTAAAACTGCGTTAATTTCTGTTTGCTTCTCTTGTTCTTTCATCATCCTCTCATTGTCAGCCTTGCAGCTTTGTAATTCGACCATGAGGCTCCTGACAGTCTCGACTAGATTTGGAGGGGTCCCTACCACCCTCCTTTCGTCAGAATATCCGTCTCTATTATGGAAGCCTTCCCCCACTTCATGGTGAGTCACCATTCTCTACGTCTACAATTTTCCGTGATTGATCTTCTACTTTTTGTGCAAAATAAAAATGTTGGTTGTTAGTCAATGTTTATATTCATTTATAACCAGTACATAATTCATATTTTTCACATGCACACACACAATAGGAGTTTTCATTCTTAACTTCGACTTTTTAATTGAGAAGGTTAAGACAGGGGGTTACTCCTTTCAGGAGTGTTTCGAACGGAGCTCCTGTGCAACTCGTTCATGAGCCCAAGCAGGCCACGTGTTGTAACCATGCTCTGATACCAATTTGTAACACACCCACCACGGGGCTAAAATTTTTTTAGCTTTTCCTTCTCTTCTTCGAGGAATAGAATCCCTAAATTCATATGGGGCTTGTTGCAGACCCTACCATCCCTTATTCGTACCTATATGATCATCGGCGATGACCACATGCCTTACCGGAAAGGTGCTCCCGACTTTTGCGATTCGAGAAATCGCGAAGCATGCATTCTCGGTTCCCTGACTTTCAAGGTGCTGAAACCTGAAGGGAACCAACAGTGCATCACAATTAATAATGGCTCGGATTGAAGCCTGGCACTATACTTTTCAGGGTTTCACATACCAGGTTTTCACGGTATAAGAGGGCGAGGGACTCCTACCCTTCGGTTTCCCAAGTGCCAAAACACCAAAGACCCTATATCCGCCAAACTCATTTTGGGGTTTCATCCATTGGAAATTCATGTCTAGCGAACACAAGGAAAACTGACCTTTGGAGATCCTGGGTACTGAAACGTCGAAACACCAAAACCATGTGTGCTAATCCATTTCGGGGTTTCACCTATCGATATTTCGCGATATACGAGGATGAGAGGGTTTCGCACCTAGGTTCCCTGGGAGTCGAAACTCCAAAACATCATAACCTGTCCATGCTCTATCATTTTAGAATTTCGTAAGTCGAGATTTCGGGATACGCAAAGACAGGAGGTCTCGCATCTGGGTTTCCCGGGTGCCAAAACTCCGAAACATCCAAAATATAGACACGTTACGCCATTTCGGGGTTTTGCAAGTTGGGATTTCGGGACTGGCGAGTATAAGACACTTGCCTCTAGATATCCCGGGTGCCGAAACACCGAAACAATAAATTCTAGTCACGCTATACCTTTTCGGGGTTTCATACTTCGGGGTTTCGCGACTGGCGAGTACAAGGGATCTTACCTTTAGGTATCCCAGGTGCCAAAACACCGAAACACCATAACTCATCCGTGCTATTGTCATTTCGGGGTCTCATCCATCAGGATTTCGCGATATGTGAGAACAAGAGGTCTCGCACCTAGGTTTCTCGAAAGTCGAGATTTCGAAACACTGAACTCTAAATACACTATATTATTTTGGGATTTCAAAAATCGAGATTTCGAGACTTGCGAGTGCAAGGAAACTCGCCCTTGGGTATTCCAGGTACCAAAACACCGAAACGTCGAATCTATATGCGCTAAGCCATTTCGAGATTTTGAAAGTCGGGATTTCTGGACTTGCGAGTGCAAGGGAACTCGCCCTTAGGTATTCCAGGTACTGAAACTCCGAAATACCAAACTCTAAACATACTCCACTATTTTGGGGTTTCCTCCATCGTGATTTCGTGGGTCGGGTTTTCGATACTGGCGAATACCTGGGGCCCGCACTTAGGTACCTCGGGTGCCGAAATACCGAAGTATATTAACTTCTCCACACTCTATCTTTTCGGGATTTCACAAGTCGGGATTTCGAGACTTGCAAGTACAAGGGAATTCAAACTTAGGTACCCCAGGTGCCAAAATACTGAAATGTCGAAGTCTAAGAGGACCATTCTCTTTCGTACAGGGTTTTAAGACTTACACCATAAAATCCTCTAGTAGATCCTTGGATAAAATTTCAAAAAGGGTGTCCCTGTGGGGAGATCTATCCAGGGAATTAATTGGGACAATTAGGGGAATAAATTTCCCAAGAACATACTTGAAAACTGAATCTGTTCAAAACACACACACACACACACAGATATATATATATATATATATATATATACATGTGTGTGTGTGTGTGTGTGTGTGTGTGTGTTTACATAAGCCATAGGTGGTCTTTCCAACATAAGCATACAACCACCATTTCTGATCAAAACACCATACAAACAATCTTATATTGAAACCATTCATAATTGCACAAACCATGAACATACATGTCAGAATAATAATTCCAAGATACGAGATATAACACTTACCGGAAAAACACCAGGTTTGATGCAACTACTGAGAGGGGTGCTAGTTTCCACCCAACCATAGGCTCAACGATTCCGAATGGATTTACCACTAGCCACCCCCGAGCTTAGACCACGATGCTGTGAGACTGATTCTCTGTTCATCAGAAGTCGAGAACGAAGGTTACTCTCCTTCTTCTCTGCTTATCAATCACTCTGTATATTTGTTTTTTGAGTCCTTCCGATTTCTCCCCTCTTGTGATCTCTGTCACGACTGCCCCCTCCCACACCTCTTTCCTACCTTTTCTTTTCTGGCGAGGTTGTGTGTGGAATGAAATTCCCTGTGGTGGTCAGGTCTGAGGCTTCCACAGATGGGCGTTTCACCCCCCATCTCTCATTAACTCATGAGGAGCCTCTTCACCTACCAACCTAGAGAGTAATTCAATTTGGGGCCAGCGAGCCGCTCTTGATCTTCAAGCCAATGAAGTTAACACCACCATCCCAGGTGCCTTCCACCACCTTTCATCAGCCATCGTGGTCTCTTTTCAGCACATCCCCCTCCAAGCAGTCCTGCAACATATATTCATAACATTATTTACATTCATCGACCTTTTATACTAAGGTCCATTCAAAATCACACATTCACATCTTTAAGTCTGCCATAGTTCTTGGCCAGTATAGTTATTTTTACAGACTGGGGGAAACAGGGTGTTACAACATTGAAAGACTAACTATAAAATCAGTAAATTAATCTAGGAAAGCAATACAACATGTGAAGAGTTGAATGGAAAAACACATATGTGAGCTCACACAATATATCAATCTCAAATTATATTACAAGAGTCAAATGACAAAGCATGAAAGAATAACAAAGCTAAGAATCCCCTTCTCCTCATTACAAGACTAAATTATGAATTACATGATCTCTCACTCTCCAAATTATGAATAACATGATCCCCCTCATGAAGAGAGAACACTCTCTTATATACATGAGAGTCTTGAAGAGTGTCATAATTACAGATCCACTATTCTCTCAACCATTCTCAACTACTTTCCTATTATTAGAAGATATGATCCCCTCAAATCCTCCACACATCTCTCACATATCTTAGATAATATATGCCATCCAAATCTTCCATGATCTTCTCCTTTGAATATGCTTGAATGATTGTCCCAAATATTCTTCAAATCTTCAAAGCTTGAAGATGGAATTCGAATTTCAGGCTAGGTGGTAATATTTGACTTTGATGGAATCTTCAAATATGCCTGCACACATCATCAAACTCTTCCAACCTTGATATATAATGAAAATATGTCATTTTTCTAATATTTAATCATAAATTCACTTATAATACTGAAATGAATACAATGGAAAATAATAAGGAAAAACCCAAGTATCATTATGGAAATGGTATGATAAAAGGTTAATGGGANGATGAAATGTAAGGAATGGTGAAGGGAAAAGAGGATATAAATGTGACATTTCTGAGGCCCAACATGCCCCCCAACTCAACTTGTTGCATGTCCTCATGCAACCATGCATGGATCTTTTTAAGAACTTTTGGCATTCAAACTATGGATTTGATTGATGATGTTATTTTAACAATGAATATTTCCAGGATTTGAAATACAAGAGTAGCATCATGTAAAATACATGTGCAACAACATGTGAAATATGTGTAACAACATGTGAAATTATCTTATGGTTCTTGTGTGACAACCATGAATACAAAAGATATTGGTTCTTGTGTTAACAACATTCATTTCACTTATTTATTTTCTTGCTACAATAATTTAGCCATATACTCACTGGAAATAATAAGCTATCAATGTGGATAAGAAAGCAACATTGTGTGTAAAAAAGCCTTTTCGTTATCTTTATGAATCATGCCAATATGTATATTGATCGAAATGCAGCAAAGTGTTTGTTGGAAAATAAATGTTAGTGAATCATAAATGGAATGATGAGATGGTAAAATGGAGTAATGGTAATGAATATGTGGTGAACTAGTTCCCCCCCAACTGAATCGGTTGCATGCCCTCATGCAACTTAGTGTAGGTCATGGAAGGAAAGAGAGCATGGCGAGAAAATTTTCCAAAATATTCAAGTCGGCATATAAGAAATTGTGTGATTAAAGCTTAGAAAATAGCATACCTCCACTTACCCAAAAAGTAGATGTAGCTGTTGTGGCTGCTGGATCAGGAAAATGGAACTGCTAATGTTGTTGTTGTTGTAACTGGATCATGGGAAATGAAGGAATCTGAACTGTTACTACTGAATCACGAGAAATTTGGAAGGCAGAGAATATGGAACTCTCATAGATCTGAAATCAAACTGCTTCAACTGCTAAGGGGATCATGAAAAAGTGTATAGTCTTTACCCTCTACAAAACCGATGGTACAATTCTCATCATGCGAATGAATGTGTCAATGTTGAGCATGAAGAGAAATCATTGGATTACCGGCCATTGATGAATTTCGTTAACCAATGTGAGACAAACTCATGAGTGATGTCAATGAGTGTCAAGGTACCCAAGTACATCTTGCGAAGTCCGAATAGATGGGCTGATGTCGAGCCACTTGCAAGATCTAACGATCAAGAGACATTGATGTATTCCCATGATTGCTAGCGAGAGAGTTTTCCATTAAGGCATGCAAGCCTTTAGGTACTCAAAAGGAACTCTAGTCTATATCCCATATAAGGTGTTGAGGTTTATGGGGCAAGACTTGTTGAAAGGCGGGCCTTAAGGAATCCCACATCAGTCAACACGAGTTTTTATAAAAAGATTTGGTAGGACTATATGAAATATCTCAGTAGCAATAGTGTTTATGGCAAGGAAATGTAATTATGGAAAGGGAATTGGTTTTATTCAGGAGAAAAACTGGAATGGAAAAAGAAGGAAAAAATGAACTGGAAAGATAAATGAATGTATGCAACTCAGAAAGGAATAGGCATGTGTGAAGTCATGAAAGTTAAGGTAATGGAAGATAGCTTCAACACCAGGATGATTAATCAGCTTTGAAGGAGAAATGGGATAGTGTCACAGCATGAAATTTGGAAAAATGTGGAAGTAATAGTGTATCAGAAAAATATTGTTGTGTATCAACAACCGTCATGAAGTTTCTGATGAGTAGCAGCTCCTTCAAGCTATCTAGCAAAGCATGTGTTCTTTGAAGAGTTTTGTGATTCTTGAAAATCACTTCAGCATGGAATGTGATCGGTTGTGAACTTGAAAATCTTAGCACAAATTCCTGCATACAAATTGTGAGATTTGCGAAGAATATATCATGAAAAACAGAAATAAGTACGAATGCAAAAAACTCAAAGAAATAAACTGCGTTTTTATACCTTCTGTCGTTGCATGATTATCTCATTGTCCATTGTTGCATGAAGTGACTTAAGAAAAACAAATTAATGTTAAGCGAAAAAAAACATGTCTTGACTATCGTTTTCAGGAATGAGATGTCCATTTTCAATTTTTAACAATGTTTTTGGTTTTTATAATTTTGTTTTTTATAATGTTTTTGTGTGTTTTCATGGTTTTCTAATTTTTTTTTAATTGTTTTTCTTTGTTTGTTTTATTGTTTTTGTTTTATAATAAAACAAAACAAAAACATATATATAAACAAAAAGAATTTATGTTATTAAAAACTAACACACAAAGAAATATTAGTTGTTGTTAATACAAAACGAACAAACAAAAATATATATACATAAATATTTATTTATTTAAACTGTTGCATTTATTTACAAACAAAATATAATTTATTTACAAAAAAAAAACTATGATAAAACTTTCATGCCTGTGTTTGGATCGAATTTCAGTGTTTTCAATGCGCGGTGTTGAATTTTTGTTGGAAGGATTTGTGTTCTTAAGCTCCATTCTTTCCCAATCGTGGTAGTATGTCCTCCAAAGCTAGGATTCCCATATCTCTCAGTTGCCTGTGTTTGTGTGCCACGTTGGAAAACCGACCATCCCAAAAATCTGTATTTTCATGTTCAGAAAAATGTGAACTGCTCTCAAACTAAGCAGAATTTTCAAAAATCGTTTGTAAGTCAGCTAAATGAGACCCTTTTGCACAAAACCCGTGTGCTGGATTTTTAAAATTCGTCACTGTTTTCTCGCTAATTGCAATCGAAGTTGATTGTCTGCAAATGGATGTTAATTGATGGATAGTTTCAATTTGAGCATTAGAAATCAAACTAGATCTTTCACGTGAAATCAAATTTGGAAAAAATGTCCAGCAAGAGCAAGAAAATCATGAAAGTTGGAAACATATCTCCAATACCGTAGATCAAGACCATCATTTAATTCTGGAAGAGATGAATTAGCAAGAATATTGTTGCAAATTGAATTGATACACAATCAAATGACAGATGGATTTTAGTTTTGGAACCTCTGGCAGGAAAATCTCTTCAATCTCTTGGTAGTACAATGGTCAGCAAAGAATGGGATCGATTCATCAACTGACAACTAACAATCGACCCCAGAAAGGATTGATCTTGAAATCTTTTTGAGATCTTAAAATGTGCAATAACTAATCAATCTCATAAAATTCTCACTTGCATATCATTCTAGTTACCGAAATTTGTGACAAAAATCACGTGTGGATTCTCATTCATGGAAGGTGGGGAAAAGAAAGAGGAATTGATTAATCAATTGATTGTTTTGTTGTTTGTTATCATAGATCCAGGAGAAGTCCACTGAAGTATTTTCTTATTTCGTTGTCACAATTGCAGGTTTTGTTTTTGTTTCCAGGCTGCAGGGTTAGCATGGGTGGAAAACACAATTCAATCAATTGCAAGCAGAACACAGTTTCAAAAATGGACTAGGCCAGAAGTTAAAAATGAGAAGAGCTCAAGCATGACACTGTTTAATCACTGTTACAGCAAAAAGCATCACTGTTTCAGCATATAAAATTCACTGTATCAGCATGAAAAATTTCGTTGTAACAACATGAAAAATTTTCGTTGTAACAACATGTAAAATTTCGTTGTAACAACAATTGTCTCAGCATGTAAAAATTTCATTGTTTCAACATAGAAAATTTTTATTGTTTCAGCACGCTATAACAAGATGTAAAATTTGGTTTTGTTTTAATTCATTTGTGTTTTTATACTTGCAGGTCCAGGATGAACACATAATTATTATTATTATTATTATTATTATTTTTTGTTTTATTTTATCCTAACGCCACTACTGTTTTTATTATTCAATCACTGTTATAGTAAAATTTTGATGTAACAACATGTAAAATGTTGTTGTACTAGCATGTTGAAACAACATGTACAATTTTCATTGTATCAGCATGTTGTAACAGTATGTAAAAAAAAAAAAAAAAATGTATCGGCATGCTGTAACAGTGAAAATTTTCGCTGTGTTTTATTTGTTNAAAAAAAAAAAAAAAAAATGTATCGGCATGCTGTAACAGTGAAAATTTTCGCTGTGTTTTATTTGTTTACAATTTTTTTTTAACTGTGTTTATTTGCAGGTCAAAGGATGGATGTAAAGACATTCATTCCTAAAATCAAAATCATTCCTATTTTCTGATCCTCGCGATTGCACAAAGTGTGGAGGAGAGCATACTTATTCTAGGTAAAAGAAAAACTGAAAATTAAAACCTACCTACTCTATGCTAAATGGAATTAAAAATTAGTTACGTGTAGGAAAATTTTCAGTGGAGCCATTCACGTAATAGTAACATCAATATATTCAATGACAATTTTTCAAATGAAAAATAGGATTTTACGAGAATGAATGAATCTAGTTGCTGTGACTGCAAACTTTCTAAATAAAAAAATGGAGCTAATCGAGTACTTACTTGGAGCCATTTCTCGATAATTCTTTCATAGGCGCGTTTTTCCTCACTCGGATCTTGCTGCAACTCCTCATTGTCCTCCTCAAGTTCCTCAGATGTTGATTTCTCGTTTGTTTCTAGAGGAGTAATTAAGCTCTGGGCTGCTGTCAAGATCTCCTCTTCCTAAGAAGAAGAAATCCTAGTTTTCGCCAGGATCTGAGCGAGTTGTTCCAAGCTGACACTCATGGTTAAATCATATTACAAAAGGGGTTCTTACAACACCCAAATCAAAATAAAAAAACTAACAATCATACTTGTCGAAACACATGAAAACCACTTCATAGTTGCAAAAATCAAGCACACTTGCTGAAATTGAAATTCACACTCTAGTTATGCTTGCAAGAAAATCAAACTAAACTTCAATCCATCATGCTTCCCCGGCAACGGTGCCAAAATGTTAGGTAGAAATATTGTCATTTAATTCCGTTGTAGTACTTGCCCAACTATTTAATTTGTCAATCTGAGGTTCGTAGGCTTACGAAGCACACACACTATATATGCAGGGCTGAAGTAAAACTAATCTAATATAATTTGTTGAAATGAAATTAATCTAGGAAAGCATTGAAAGACTAACTATGAAAGCAGTAAATTAATCTAGGAAAGCAATACAACATGTGAAGAGTTGAATGGAAAAAGACATATGTGAGCTCACACAATATTTCAATCTCAAATTATATTACAAGAGTCAAATGACAAAGCATGAAAGAATAACAAAGATAAGAATACCCTTCTCCTCATTACAAGACTAAATTATGAATTACATGATTTCTCACTCTCCAAATTATGAATAACATGATCCCCCTCATGAAGAGAGAACACTCTCTTATATACATGAGAGTCTTGAAGAGTGTCATAATTACATATCCACTATTCTCTCAACCATTCTCAACTACTTTCCTATTATTAGAAGATATGATCCCTTCAAATCCTCCACACGTCTCTCACATATATTAGATAAGATATGCCATCCAAATCTTCCATGATCTTCTCCTTTGAATATGCTTGAATGATTGTCCTAAATATTCTTCAAATCTTCAAAGCTTGAAGATGGAATTCGAATTTCAGGATAGGTGGTAATATTTGACTTTGTTGGAATCTTCAAATATGCATGCACACATCATCAAACTCATCCAACCTTGATATATAATGAAAATATGTAATTTTTCTAATATTTAATCATAAATCCACTTATAATACTGAAATGAATACAATGGAAAATAATAAGGAAAAACCCAAGTATCATTATCGAAATGGTATGATAAAAGGTTAATGGGACAATGAAATGTAAGGAATGGTGAAGGGAAAAGAGGATATAAATGTGAAATTTCTGAGGCCCAACAGTAGGGAGGAAGTATGGTGTACACTCTATAATATAGAAGGTCATATATAGATCAATTTCCCCATGGTTCCAATATATACTATTGTTGTGGCTAACCCATTTGTAGGAAATTTGGATGTTGGGATTCATGAGATATTCTAAAACAATAGGTATGATATCCACCATTTCTTATTGCTATAAAAATTTAGTAATATTGTAGCATTGTGAATTGAAACTTATCTTAGGTAAACATTAATGATACAAAGGGTTTTTGTGCAATATCTACACTAATGGAAAGGTTTGAGAAAAACTTGTCCACAATGGATTCAACCATGGGAGTGGATGGGGGACATAATTATAATTAGGGTAATAGGGCTCTATGGAATTAAGTGAATCATCTCCCACCATGATTTTATAATTATAATGATGTGGGGTATATTGAAAGGAATTACTTATATCCTCACCATCCTTTATGTGGGTACTACCAAAAGACAATACATAATACACATGATTGTGTACAATTTATTAATAAATGGTAGGAACAATACATGAGATAGAGTATATGGTGAATTGTGAGCTTTATATCCATGATGAAAATATAGTAGGTTGTGCCTACATTGGGATCAATATCATCACCTAGTTTGGAGCCAATTCTAGCACAAACATGAGAGATGCAAATCAAGGACCCATATATCAAGCTTTATAGTGAGCACCAAGGTTTGATGTACTATTAAAGAAAGGTTACTTTAAATATGTAATTAAGGTGATGCAGGAATCTATTCATGCTAGAAACATAGTTACTATGAATGCAAGAAATAGAAAGCCTTCCATAATTTGGCCACTAAGCCAATGCATGATTCTACTAGTGTATATAGTGGAATATGAAGTCAAAGAATTTTTGAAAAGTTTTCTATAGATAATAGACAATGATAAATCCACAAAAAAGTTAAGGGAGGTCCTTGGGATAATTTTAGAGTCACCAATAGAGGCACAAGATAGGCCCTTAAACCATGTCCCGTGAACAAGGTATGGAAAATAATTTATCTTAAATGCATTGATTCAATGATATGAAGTGTGAGAAGTTATGCTCAACTTCAGGTTGGATGTTAACATCCTACTGAAGTAATCATGGGAACTCATGGGATGACCAAATTGGGTCCACTTATCGATCTAGTGGTAGTTGGTGAACTAATCACACATTTTCCCCATTGTCAAATTGGTGTAGATGGAATTTTATCTTGATTGTGTGAATATTTATGCTCACTTTGAGTTCATTGACATAGTAGATGACAAATATCCATACCTAGTATTGTAATGGATTTATTGGGAATTTGATAATGATGTCATTTGATAAGAAGGATTATTGGATGGTATATCCATTGGATCTAATGTAGGGAAATAAATTTGTTAAATAGATAGAATAATTATTGGATGAAGGTGTTTTTCGTTAATCTCACCATAGGATAGTGGGAAGACTACAATAATCCAACTGCTAGTGGAAATTTGAGTTGGAGAATAGTATTCTCCTATGTCATTTACTTCAAAGTGTCCATTACTTTTGGGCTGCCTAGGGAGTATGATAATTAATTGACACAAATATGCACACTACCAAATTCCATTAAGTGGATTCATGTAGAGATTAAAGATACACTAGTGTTTAATGGCACAAATAATGCCACAAAGTTTATGGAACACATAACTTAACACATCATGTTTGAATAGAG
>ML805595.1:15243-36980 GCA_009831015.1 Picea engelmannii
AATAATTCTGCAGTTGGAAATATTTCTTCATGCCAAGCAACCATGTCTCAGCATCTTCCTCCTTCTTATGCTCTCCATCAAATGTTGGAGGTTTAATTTTATTCATCTCTCCTTTCAATTCCTCCCTTCCAGAATTTTGATATTTTGTGGTAGGTGATGGGCTTGAACTGTTGTGTGTCTTACTGCCAGAACGTCTTTGGGAGTGACTGTGATGTCGGCTACCACTCCTCAACTTGCTTCGTCTCCCATGAGTTCTGCGACTCTCCATCGTACTTGAGTCTCTTCCTTTCTCAAGTTTCTTCTCTATTCTTTCCAGACTCTGCAAGAATCTTAAGTTTAATTTCCCTTGCCGATCCTTGACTTTCATGAGCTTTCGGCTATCAGCTCAACGCTCCTTGGCCTCTCTTTGTATCCCTTCAATGATTTTCATCATATGTCCTTCCTTATCCATCTCTTTTCCATGCCCATTAGAGTTCGATCCTTCGACTCCCAGGTTAACATCCTTTCCTTCTTGTTCATCTTCCATTTCCGGGATAATTTGCATTCTTCCCCACTCCATACTTGGCGTTGATTAACTTGGTGTTTTGGCCTCTGTTGTATTCTGAACACACACTGTGCAATCCAATTCAAAATTGTCAGGCCATTAAACTTCATGAATAACCCACAACATTCATAACTAATACGAACAAGAATGAAAGACATTTCAACTTCACAAGTTTTCTATGCTCTATCTGGATCTGTGTTTTTTGGGTATCCGAAACTTCAAGTTTAGTTATTTCGGAACTTCAAGTTTCAGAGTTTCGCAATTTCTGATGTCAAGGTTTATTTCCTTCTTGGATTCCCGATCTTCAATAACCCCTTTTTACGTGCTATCCCTCCTGAGCCTAGCTCCTGACTCATATGACCATGCGCCCCGACCGTGGTCATTTCCCTCTCATGACTACTCCTATTGGAGTTTCGTCACTTGCATTGTCAACAGGTGCATATCTTCGCAACCCCCGATTCTTCGATATTCCTTAGCCCTCCAAGCTAAGCCCTGGCCGATGTGACCGCTTGACTCGTGACCCAGGCCTTTTCCCTTATCGGGGTTCGGGGTTTCGCAAATCTGAATGTGCCAGAATGCTTGACAACGAAATCCCCGATTTCTCGATTTCCGATGGACTCCGTTCATGCTAGCCCTCTGGGCTATAGCCTCACCATACGACCACTGCCCATGACCGTGATCAATCCTCTTATCGGGGTTTCAGAATTTGTGATGTCGTGATGCACATACATTCACAACCTCCGATCCTCCGATTCCCGAGGTGATTTTACACTGGCTAGCTCTCCTGGCTCAGCCTCTGGTCCATATGACCTCCACCCTACCCCGTCGGGTTTCGACGGTTTCAATGTCATGCTCATGTGCTCATGGGATCCCCGATGGGTCCCAGTCATTGACTTGTCAATAGTCCTTTTTCCTGTCGCTAAAAATCTGCCACCTGTCCTCCTGACAATCGGTGTGGCCCCACGCTCCTAGGCCTTATCGGGAAATCGCGTATCGTGATTTTCCAATGCACGAAACCTTTGCTTCCGGGATCTCCGATATCCCGATTCCTGATATGCCGACGCGCCATTCGCTTTAACCCTTCGCGGTCAAGTTAGGTCCATGTGATCTGCGTTCATATGACCACAATCATATGCTTCTGTCGGGTTTTCGGGGTTCGAAGTTTCAAAGTGTATGACTCACTCGTCATCGGGGTTCCCGATTTCCCGATGAACCTCAATCACCGATGGATTTATTCCTTGTCGGGACTTTCCCCGATGGTGCAGATCTCTGCCACGTGTCCACTAAATGAACAGTCCAAATTTTGTCGCGAAATCGCGGATCGCTATTCCGTGTGACGAGATCTCTATGTGTTCGAGAACTCCGATTCTCCGATTTCCGACGCTGTGGAATCTCCTGACACGTGTCCATCCAAGATTCACAGCTATGATCCCTTCTCGGGTTTTCGAGAATCACAAGGTCTCGATTCTCTTGACTTCTAAAATTCCGACGCCTCTCTGGGACTTCTCCTCTACCCATGAGGACTTAAATCTTGCGCAACTTCTGTCAACTCGGACAGTTGACGGGTAATCCCACAGGGATCTTACGACTCATGATCCTCTCGAGTTTAAAATCCTGTGCAATATCCAAAGGTTTCAAACCTGGTGCACATCCTCCAAATCTGACGGTTACAAGGGTTTGCCTTCCCTCCCGAACAGATCCGACGGTTCTAACACCATTGGTGTAGAGACCCGTCTTCCTGTGGTCATAGACCATACCAGCTGCGGTTTCATAGTACCGCTATACCCCCTGAGCTTAATAAAAACCCGTCGAGTGTCCCCTTGACGCTTCGAAGCAAACAGGGTCCGAAATTGGTCCTCTAACCACAATTTCTCCTCTCATCCTTGGTCCAACGACCACTCAACTGGCCCATCTAGGCTCAGTGTCGAAACCTTAGCTCTGATACCAATTTGTAGTGTACCCTTTCACTACCGAGGTTTCCAAACCTCTCAGTTTACCATTATACATGGATATTTACATAATTCATACTGAAATCGTAAGCAAATGCTTTTAACATAATTAAACCCACTCAAACTCAGAGTAAAATATATGGGTACTGCTATAATTAAACAAGTCATAGTATTCAACAACACTTCATTTACACACAACGAAAAACATGATAATATATACAGCACAATCGTGCCAAAACATGTTCAAAACATAATTCAGAATACTTATCTTTTATCAGCTGTAGAAATCACCAACCAAGTGCAGGCCTTCCACGAACCTCCCAGCCTTAGACCACATTGTTCATCAGCTCAACAGTAGGTCACCTCCGAGCTGGGACCGAGCTCCACCCCAAGGCAAGAATCCTAGGCTAGGCTGAGGTTACGGGGAAGATAACACATCCATATTTACCAGGAAGAAGCTCTCCCAGGAATCTCCCACGCTCACTGCAAACAGACCCTCATTCCCCACATGCCTGTTCCACCCCAGGAGAGTGCACCTTCTCTGTCACCTAGACAGTCCTTCGACTGCCAGTCTCCCTTACCTTGGGTTACAGGAACAAACCGGACCGAAATTCGTCGGGCTCTATGGAAACTACAGGGTTCCTTCTAGGAGTTCTCTTCTCCCTCTACGCACTCTCTCACCTGGAGGAGTCACTCACAGGCCAACAAGCCTCATGCAGTCCAGCACTGCGTGGTCACCATAACCACGGAAAAAACCAACAATCGCTTCTCAAAACGGTTCAGCTGTCACAGGATAATCTCACGGGATGATTTCGGAGCAGGCTTCACGCACAGGCTAGCTCAGTTTTCCCTGAACCACCAGGGATTCTTCCACTCGAGTTCAACACAAGGAATTCTGGTTCAGGAATGTGCTCTCGGGATTTCCTGGAACAGACATAGACTCACAGCTCTGGACAGGGTATACACGGTTTTCCTCCGGAAAACACAGCTTAATGGTTTTAGAGATGAATCAGGATATTCGGCAGAGGTCGTACTGGTTCCACGCTCAGAGGTTCAGTTCATAATGGAGAGATTCCCACCCACGGTTCAGTTCAAAGCTTATATTTGCATGCACCAGGGTTGACACTTTCCACCCTAGGAACTGCATGCATACCACAGCGTGCATCCCCTTTGCACGTTCCCTCCCTTGCCAGGAACTTAGGATAAATAGAAATGCACATGTCCCTTTCTAAAATAATATTAAAAATATTATTTCCCAGGCTTAAGCCCTTAGGCTTAGTACTCATCCCTTTTCCCACCTTTTAGCCCCTAGTTCCTTTCCCATTCTGTGGACGCTCGGTCCCCCATCACTCATTCATCGTGGTCGGTCTGCACTAGCGGTGTTTTTATATTTTATAAATTGATCTGCATACATATAAGTACATCAACAGGCTCCTGGCCTTCAACACTTAGGCTCCCTGGACTAACAAATCACATAAGCCTACAGCTTATACAAAACTTGGCTCACCAGCCTATAGAACACATTTACAATTCTTTGCATATAACATGTTCTGTAACGGGGCTCGGCCTTGGGGACACTACAAATGCACCAAGTACTTTCATGATATTGATGAACGAAGTCTTGAAAGATTTCATTGGGAAGTTTGTAATTGTGTATCTTGATGATATACCGATCTTCAGTAAAACTGAAGAACATTTGAGACATTTAACTCTGGTGATGAGGAGGTTGCAGAAAGAGAAGTTGATGATAAATCTGAAGAAGTCGTCTTTCATGAAGAAAAAACTCATTTATTTGGGTTTTGTGATCTCTTTGAATGAGTTGAAGATGGATCCAGAGAAGGTAAAAGAAATCAAATAATGGTCGTCGCCAAGGAATATCTGAAGTCAGAAGCTTCCATGGACTAGCCAGTTTTTACAGGAAGTTCATCAGAAATTTTAGTGGGATTTGTGCACCGACGATGGACACAATCAAGAAAAGATGTAATTTTTTCATTGGACAGAGGAAGAAGAGAAAAGTTTCAAGTTATTAAAAGAAAAGATAACTGGACAACCTGTTCTGGTTCTACCAGATTTCAGCAAGACATTTCAAGTTAGATGTGACGCAAGTGGATTTATGATTGGAGCAGTCTTAAGTCAAGACAATAGACCAGTTGCATACTTCAGTGAGAAACTGAATGAGGCCAAAAGAAATTACTCCACTTATGATAAAGAGTTTTATGCAGTCATACAGGCACTGAAGAAATGGATGCACTACCTGGTTTCAAAAGAGTTTTTTTTGTATAGCAACAACTAGGCCTTATAGTTTATAACTAGATAGGATAATCTGAACCAGAAACATGCAAAATGGGTTGATTTCATGCAGAACTTTACTTTTGTTACAAAGCACATTTTTGGAAATGCTAACAAGGTTGTTGATGCGTTGAGAAAGAAATGTTTGATTCTACAAGAGTTTCAAGTGAAGACCTTAGGGTTTGATAGCCTTAAGGAAATGTACAGAGATGATTCAGATTTAGAGGATGCTTACGAAGCATGTGAGAACCATGTTTTAAGAGACAAGAGCCAATGGATAGAATATTTAATTCAGGATGGACTGTTATTCAAAGGAAATCAATTGTGTATCCTGAAGAGTTCTATGAGAGAAAACCTTTTGAAGGAAAAGCATAGTGGGGGATTGGCTAGACATTTCGGCCATGACAAAACATTTGCTCAACTGAATAGTTTGTGTTATTGGTCAGGAATGAGGACGGATGTGCGGAAATTTGTCAACATGTGTAGAATCTGCCAGCACACAAAGGGAAAAAGACAAAATATTGGGTTGTATCAACCATTGCAAATACCAGAGAGGCCATGGGACGCGGTAAGCATGGATTTTGTGTTGGGATTGCCAAGGATGCAGAGAAGGTGTGATTCCATATTCGTGGTAGTCGATAGATTTTCCGAAATGGCACATTTCATTCCATGTCAGAAAACCAGTGATGCAACACACATTGCAAATTTGTTTTTCAAAGAAGTTGTTTGACTGCATGGTTTACCCAAGAGTATTGTTTCAAACAGAGATACCAAATTTGTTGGTCATTTCTAGAGGACACTATGGAAGAAGTTGGGGACGAATTTATATTTTAGCTCAACATATCACCCTCAGACGGGTGGATAGACTGTGGTAGTAAATCGAAGTTTGGGGGACTTATTGAGGAGTTTAGTAACTGGACATCACAGTTAGTGGGATCAGATTCTGCCACAAGTAGAATTTTCATATAATGACTCACCTAATAGGAGTACAAGAAAGAACCCATTTTAGATAATGTATGGAATGCAACCAAGAGGAGTGTCTGAGTTGAGAGACTTAGAGCAGAATGAGTTCAGGAGTGGTAGAGAGAAAGATTTTGCAGCAGAGATGCATGAGCTCCACAGTAAGATTAAAGAGCGGTTGCAGAGTTCCAACCAGGAATACAAACACAGAGCAGATCAACACCGAAGAGAGCTTCAATTTGAAGTGGGTGATTTAGTCTTAGCACACCTCAGAAAATAAAGGTTCCCAAGGGGAACATATAACAAGTTGAATATGAAGAAGATAGGACCGTGTAAGATTTTACGAAAATTTAAGCAAATGCTTATGAGATACAACTACCAGATAATGTGGGTATATCACCCATACTCAACATAGTAGATATGTATCCTTATAGAGAAGATAAAGCAGGAGGAGTAGAAAGTCAGAGGGAAATTCATTGGGTTAAACAGATGCATGTAGCTGAAAATCCGTAGATGGAAAGGATCATTGACCAAAGATTTAGTAAGAAGACCCGAAAGAAGACATATTTTGAATATTTGGTAAAGTGGAAGGGACACCCAACTGAAGATGCCAGTTGGGAAAGTGAAGAAGACATCCAAAAACATGGACAGACGGTGCAGGAGCTCATGGATAGGAGTCCATGAATTTTTCATCCAGAAGAGTATGATGCAGGAGCATCGCTAGTAAGCGCGAGTGGAAGACAGTTAGATATGCCAGTGCGCATTTTGAAGACATTTTTTGAATTTCAAAAGACAAACCATTAATGTAATAGCTGGAAGGACGTATTTGATTTTAATATTTTGGGGATTGTAATACAGATCTTGAGCATTGCTCTCATCTGTCAGTTGTAGACATTTATTAGAATAAATGTAAAGTAGTTGTAGTCTTTAATTCGATAAGATAGTTTGATATTGTAGGAGGGAAAACTCAAGAAGACTCCCTCATAGATGTATTGTATTTCCATTCTCATTGTATGGACTGTAGAGAAAAGAAAGCTTAGGAGAGAAGAGAAGAACATATATTTTAGAATTTGTATGAGCATATAGTTGTTGTTGTTGTAGACCATGTACAGAAGCACTTGAATTAATATAAGAATGCTTTGATCCAATTGTCTGGTGTATTTTGGTTCATGTATGCATCTATTGAATGGTATGTTCACAGTTTAATTCCAATATCTGTTATGTATTTGTTTCAATGCCATAGGTATGTGATTTCATGTTGAATGTATGAAGTCTGTCAGGAAAGTATGAGTTTCAATTGTTTCTCTTCCTGAGAATTCCTATGAGGAGTTCAGTGAAATTCCACAAGGAGTGCATCAACAAGGTTCTGAGTTTATCTCATAAAGATCAGGAGAGATAGCGTTAACATATACCAGTAGAAGTGCGAGTATAACACAGAGCTGTGCAAGGTGTGCGCAGGCTGAGGAGAGTCTTAGACTTTTCCAACCCAAGGGAGCAGTTGAAGAACTTTTGTCGCAAGGAGTGCACAAATTTGGAGTGTTCAAATAACCAGAGGTTGTTTTGGAAGCCACAAGGAGTGCATGCAGGATTCCTTAGAATCTTTGAGTTTGCAGCAAGGATCAAGCTCGGAAAGGATAGAGTTGAGGAAAGTTCAGAGGAAAGACAAGGTTTGAAGTCACCTCATGGAATCAAGCTCAAGAGGGTTGACGCCGACTCATTTGGTGAGAAAGCATCGAGAACCTTGACGGACGGTAGAAATTCCTGAAAGGATAAGGGCGAGAGTCTTTCAACACTCGCAAGCTCAGGAGAGATCGAACCATTGATTTCTTTCGTGGGAAAGAGATATCAGGAATCGGGAGTTGGGAGAGTAGAGGAAGTTGCTTTCGGAAGTCGCAAGTCAAGAAGTCCTGACTTCACAAAAAAAGGATCTGGACTGTGGGGGAATCAAGACCGTTGATCTGGGGTGAGGAATTTGCGAGTTCAGACTTCAGGAAAAGGGGGAAGAGCTACCTCGCAAGTTCCCGATACGTGAAATCCCGTAGCACTCGGGAGCTAAGCCCCAGATCATAGTTGGAAGTCATATGGGTGAAGGATAAGGGAGGAGCTAGCTAGTGCTAGGATCTAATTCAGAGAATCAGAAATCGAGAGTGCGGAGAGCCAAGGTTGGCCTATAGCAGGACACCCAAAATCGTGAAGTGTGAAACGCCTTTTTGGTTAGGATTGTGGTCACCGCCGATGGTCGCATGAGGAGAGCTTGCACCTAGTGCTTACTCCCATAGGAGGAGTTCATAAAAGGACCTGTGGTTTTTATGTGTTGAAGGTTCCAGTAGGGACCAAGGAGCCATTTCGGCTCAGAGGAGTTCGATTATCCATAGACCAGGAGGTCGATAGACCCTACTTAGGTGGGGCTCTGTATCACTATGTTAAATATCGGGTTGCTAGGAGGAGAAGGGGTGTCATTCTTTTTCATTATAGCTTGTTCCATAACTGAGAACAACATCTGAGAGTGGTACTTTGTGAGAATAATAGAGGAGGAGGAGGATTATCTAATAGTCGTTCATGTCATAGTATCAAAAGGTAACTCCATAGTGAATTACCTTTCATTTGAATGTACATTTTATAATTGAATCAAAGAGAGCACAACATAGGCCGCACCTTCTACCTAGGTTTTCTCCCATATTGGGTTTTCGAGGTCAAATCTTTTGTTCATTTGTGTGGGTGGTGTGTATTTTGTGCCTATTCTTTCATTTTTATATTTTTGTTATTTCTTAAATTCAAGAAAATCTAGTAATTAACTAATCTGGAATCTATGGAAATAAACTGCAAAAAATCTAAGATTTCATAATAGTTTAAGATTTGTTGTGATGAACTATTCTAGTGGAATATCCATGACAGTTTACATATCATATTGGTATCAGAGCAGGTTTATTTGGGGTATTTGTGAGAACTTGTAGGGACCTAGGAATCGGTTTAAGAAGAAAGTCATAGAACCCTATCCATGGATGACGAATCCATTCATAATAACCCTCGGGTTGTTACAGAGGAGATATCTGCAAGGATGGAAGAGAAAGTTGTTGACATATCTTGCAACATGTCCTTCCTCATGGCGACTCTAGCAAGCAAGATTAGATTGTACAGGGAGGCTGGAGGCTTTAACTCAGAGATTGGATCATACGAGAAATCAACAGATAATGAAGACCCATAAAAGGAGTCAAGGAAAGAGGTTGAGAAAGAGCATCCCAGTTCGACTATTGTTAACCCTTGGGCCTTCACAATTCTGATTCAATATGGAAGTGAAAGTGGACATAAATCCATATCAAGGTGAGATCAATGCATTAAAATTGAATCAATGGTTGTAGCAACTAGAAGTTTATTTCATTGCTCACCATCTAGATGAAGAGAAAAATGTATCATTTGCCAAACTAAATTTAGAGGGCCATGCTTTAACCTGTTGGGGAAGTCACATGGAAACACTTAGGACGAAGGGTGATCCACCAAAAACTAAGTGGGAGGATTTTGAAACTCTCACTAATTCCCAGATCTATCCTATTGGATATGTAGAGAACCAATGGATCCATTGGCATTACTTCAGGCAAACACAAAGGTAGAGTGTGAAAGAGCACACCACTGAATTCAAAATGATGGCTATCATGTTGGGTATCTCACCCAAGTACCCAGATAAATTCCTAGACTATCTGAGGGGTCTACACAATCATTTGTGGAAGTAAGTGATGCTTTTCAAGCCCAAGATACTTGATGAGGCTTGTATGCAAGAATAATATTTGAAAAGTATAGGCCATAATAAATGACAACCAAGTGGTTCCAAATAAAATGGGTGTACTAAAGAGAAGAAACATCAGTCGGAGGAGTTACAACTCCTCCAACTCATAGCTTAAATATTGAAAATTTGTCCCAACTCTAACCCCTTTAGCTCATTGATTTTATATTTTTTGAATAGAGGATTTAATTAGTTCTAGAATTTATGAAATAAGGGATCCTAAAATACAGATCTAATAATATTTCTAACACCTAAAGAGTAGTTTATGGTTTCTTAGTTCATATTTTTCATTATTTTTCTCTTGCTCGCCCTAACATATTGATAGTAACCACTTTGAGAAGGGTGTCTTCATCTAGATCTAGGTATGTGATTTTGTTGGATTTGATTATCATAACCTTTGCTTATTAATATTTACTAGCATACGATAACTTGAATATAAAGTTTTGAGAATTCTTAATTGTTTATCAAGATAAAAGGAACTCGACACTAAAAACAATATCATCAGCCTAAAGAAGAAGATTGATAACAATGCCAAAAAGGATAGGGATAATGGATAACCTTGCTTAACCCTCGTATTGCAATAAATTTATTTTGACCAACCCCCATTATTCTTGGACTTAGTAGTTACTTTCTCGTATAACCTTAACCCAACAATGCTAAATTCACATTGAAAAGAAACATTTAGATGTTTTAATATTTTCCCTAGATTATTTTTGGGCATAGTGTCAAAGGAGTTTTTAAAGTCAATGAAACAATAAAAGATAGTATTTTTATTATTTTAACATTCATTTGCAATAATCCTTAGAGTAAATGGTTTACAATAGAATGACAACTTTTAAAATCAGCTTGGCCTTTTAATCCTTTTTCTATGACTTTCTAATCATAAACCAATCTTCTTTTCAAGAATAATTCCAAGCATTAATAATAATTCTTTTATAATTTGAAGGGTTATTTTTGTCACCACTTTTAAAAATAGGAATAATGAGGCTTTTAATCAAAAGTTTAGGAAACCTTGTTTGAATGCTATATTTAAAAGTTTATGAACACATATATATAAAAGTTCTTTTATTTTTATTTTATGGATTTCAATTTATTTTTTTAATGGTTGAAAAAAATGACCCATTATAACATATAAGTTTCAATATACCCTAAAAATTATGTCAATAAAAATAGCAAAAGAATAATATAATATACTCCATGTTCAATTAAAAATATTAGTAGAAATTATATTTTTTTCAATTAAAAATTAACAAATAGAATATAAAAAAAAATTATAAACATCAAATAGAATATGTATTTAAGTTGCAACATACACATTGATTACAAAGTCGTGTGCATATATTGAATTCATGAAGTTGTAACGTTCAATCATTAAAAAAGAAGAATTAGATGAAATTAATAGCACCATGTGGTCCCAATGAAAAGGTAGAATGATATTGCGGAAGAATTCAGTTCAAGATGATGAACCATGAAAAAGAGAAACATAAATTACATTAATCTTTTCTTGATTTTTTTGGCTTTCAAGACATGGATGACACCTCTAAAGGGATGGGTCAGCACTATGTTAAGTATCTTATCACAATTGAGGGTTGAGGAAGTCAAAACCCTACCCCTATATGGCTATCAAGTTATGTTAAATATCGATTTGCTAGGAGGAGAAGGGATGTCATTCTTTTGCATTGTATCTTGTTCCATAGCTAAGAAAAACATTGAGAGTGGTATTTTGTCAGCATAATAAAGGAGGAGAAAGATTCTGTAACAATTGTTTAGGCCATAATTTCAAAAGGTAACTTCATAGTGAGTTCTCATTCCTTTGTATGTGCATTTTATAAAATAATAATAAAATAATTATATAACCTATTCAAAAGGCGTTGTCTAGTTGTTTTACAAAAAGTTTTTTTTCACCAGAATCTGGTGATATAAATTTACACGAATCATTATTTTTTGTTGTTCAAAATCCATTTCTTAATGTAGAAATGGATTCAAATGCTTAAAAACCCCTGGGGTACTCAGATTATATAGAAATAATCACTCAAATCTAAGAATTTAACAATTTCTCTTCGGATTTCGGGCAAATGTCCCTGGAAATCAATGATACTTTGTAGCTAAGAGCATTTGGAAGGTCTCACCGGTCATTAAGTTCAATTTCCAAAAGAAAGAGATCCAAATTTCAATTAATATATTCTCTAGTGTTAAGTTATAATGATAGGGAAACATTAAGCACTATACAGTGAGCTAATTATTGGCTCATTATTTGGTGATCGTGTTCATTAGATGATAAATAGTATGTATCCAACGGAAAGGATGTATCCTACAGTTAGCCAATTATTGGTTCACTGTTTGGTGATTCTGGTGTGATAGATGATAACAGACAAGATGCACCAAGCAATTAACCAATCATTGACTCACTACATGGTGCTTAAAATGTTTTCCCGATTTACTATCAATCACTTGTATTTATAATATTATTGATCAAACCCACTAGCCATGGAATGCCATGGAATGGAATCAAATGCATGGCTAGATATGAAAGGAGAGTTTAAGATCAATAAAATATTTTATAAGAAAATAAGAAACGCTACAGCCACCCCAGCTATCCCTGTAGACATTTTGAAGAAGAAAAGTTAGAGAGCATTTTCCAGCCTACTTCTCTGGTCTATTTCTGGCCTATGACCCTTTCATTCTAAAGAATAGGAAATAAATATGGGGCACTGTCTTTCGAACCCCAAAGTTTAACAGGTGGCATCACAAGGAGAGAAGTTATAACTAGGGCTTGAGTGATTAGATGATTCAATATAGGTGTCCTTACTGACCTTTCCATGAGCTCTATCATAATCTATGAGATATGCATTGTTATTCCAGACTTGTTTGGTGTCCCTCATAATGTCTTCAATTTATTTGTTAAGGTCAGTGTCCTTCTCCTTATACTAGTTGATTTCTTTTCGAACCCTTCTTGAGCCATGTTGAAGGGATTAATATTACCTTTGTGGAACTCTAAAGTCTATAATCAGTCAAGATTTTAGAGGTCAATTTGCTTCTTGAGCCCTTGAACTTCTTCGTCCCTTGAATTTGCTTCTTGAACCCTTGAGCAGGTTGATTATCCGTTTCAATGACTAGCTGGACAAAAGAATAGTGAGTGCAAATGATGAACAAGAATAAAAAAAATCTTTGAATCTAATTGTGATGAACCATAATGTGATCTAAATTTAACGTAGTCCCCTTATTTGCAATCTTGTTTTCCCTTTCACTTGGATTACGGGTAACTCAGTAAAGGTTATAAATTCAAAATCACCTACCTATTCTCCTTTATCCTCTCCATCCATCCATCTTCTTTCCTCTTGAATTCTGTCTTTTTGACTTCCTTCTTCTGAACAYTCAATGTTGAGAGATTGAATGTTAATCCARTCTTACCACTGCAATGGCCAGAGATAACGAACTTAATACTAGTTCCCATAATTGTAGTTTAACTACATAYTSAGTCAGTGATGCCATCAAACATTCTCTCAATCAGTGGATTAAATCTTTSTACTCTATAGGTTTTTTAATTTTATTTTATAATCATTTTGATGGTAAGAGAAAAGTCTATGCTTGATGCCATCAACATTCACTCTTATTGATTGGATTAAWTTTTTGTATTTTAAAGATTTTTTAATTTAATTTAATAAAAAWWTTGATGACAAGAGAAAAGCCTTGGAATAGGATTCATGGTTTTATGGTTGAGATGTTTTCTTCATTAATTAGGGTTTTAAAGGTTCAATCCCATCACCATCCTTGTTAGGACCACTTTGTGTTTGTTAATTCTATCCTTTTCAATGTGGATTTTACTAACGTTAAAAAGAATTAGTAACATTATGGAGATATTTCTTAAGTCTAACATTATTCAGGTTTGAAAGATTGGTATTATTAATTGTGTTTGTATTTGTAGAGAGCATGATTTGAGTTAGGGCTTCATAAAGAAGATCATTTTGAAACGGAATACTTCATTGAGTTTAGGAATTGGATTATGGGAATATAATTTCCAAGTACAAAGTATGTAAAGCAACTTTTTATTTGAAAGATGTTTGTCTCCATGCTAAGATCTCACAAGAGAAAAAGAGGAAACTTGGCAAACCTTGAGACTGGAATTGTATTTCTAGCTTTTGAGGTAATGGATGGGCATATGGTTACTATCTCACCAAGAAATCCAAGCCCTCTTATGAATATTATTTTGACTAAGTACCTTTAAGGAAAATGAAGTGGTTACATGACTTAGATAAATCCTATACAAAAATTGACACAATCATGATATATTATATACACACATATAAAAAAGTTCATTTATTTTTATATATCATATACACACATATAAAAAAGTTCATTTATTTTTATTTTTATTTTATTTTAGGGAACCTTTTTGAATGCTATATTTAAAAGTTTATGAATACACACACATATAAAAGTTAGTTTACTTATTTATTTTTAATGGATTACAAAAAAAAAATTATTGATTGAAAAAATGGGCCCATTACAACATATAATTTTCAATATACCATAAGAACGATCTCAATAAAAATAGCAAAAGAATAATAAAATATACTCCATGTTCAATTAAAATTATTAGTAGAAATTATTTTTTCAAATTAATAAATATTATAAAAAAAGAAATTACAAATATCAAATAGAATATGTATTTAAGTTGCAACATCGAACGCATGAAATACAAAGTCGTGTGCATATATCAAATTTATGAAGTTGTAACATTCAATAATTAGAAAAGAAGAATTTGATGACATTGATAACACTCTGTAGTCCCAATGAAAAAGTAGAATGATATTGCGGAAGGATTCGGTTCAAGATGATGAACCATGGGAAAGAGAAATAGAAATTGTGTCAATAAATTCCTATTTCATTCCACTTTCGAGACATGGACGACACCTCTAAAGAGATGAGTCAGTGATTTGTTAAGTACCTTATCACAATTGAGGGTTGAGGAAGTCAAAACCCTACCCCTAAATGGCTATCAGGCTATGTTAAAAATAGGGTTTCCAGGAGGAGAAGGGGTGCCATTCTTTTGCATTATATCTTGTTCCATAGCTGAGAAAAACATCTGAGAGTGGTATTTTGTGAGCATAATAGAGGAGGAGGAGGAGGATTATGTAGCAGTTGTTCATGTCACAGTTTCAAAAGGTAACTCCATGGTGAATTACCATTCATTTGAATGTACATTTTATAACTGAAGCAAAGAGAGAACAACATAGGCCGCACCTTCTAGCTGGGTTTTCTCCCGTATTGGGTTTCCGAGGTCAAATATTTTGTTCATTTGTGTGAATGGTGTGTATTTTGTGCCTATTCTTTCATTTTTATATTTTCATTATTTCTTAAATTCAAGAAAACCTAGTAATTAACTAATCTCGGATCTAAGGAAATAAACTGCAAAAAATATAAGATTTCATAATAGTTTAAGATCTATGGTGACGAACTATTATAGTGGAATATCCACGACAGTTTACCAATCATATTGGTATTAGAGCAGGTTTCTTTGGGGTATTTGTGAGAACTTGTAGGGACCTAGGAATCAATTTAAGAAGAAATTCAAATAACCCTAACCATGGACGACGAATCCATTCATAATAACCCTTGGACTGTTGCAGACGAGAGATTTGCAAGGACGGAAGAGAAATTTGTTGGCATATCTTGCAATATGTCCTTCCTCATGGCGGCTCTAGCAAGCACACTCAGACCGTAGAGGGAGGATGAAGGCTTTAACTCAGAGATTGGATCAGATGAGAAATCGGGAGATAATGAAGACCCATAAAAGGAGTCGAGGAAAGAGCTTGAGAAAGAGCATCCCGGTTCGACTGTTGTTAACCCTTCACAGTTCTTATTCAATATGGAAGCAAAAGTGGACATAAATCCATATCAAGGTGAGATCAATGCATTAAAATTGAATAATTGGTTGTAGAAACTAGAAGTTTATTTCATTGTTCACCATATAGATGAAGAGAAAAATATATCATTTGTCAGACTGAAGTTAGAGGGCCATGCTTTAACCTGCTGTAAAGTCACATGGAAACACTTAGGATGAAGGGTGATTCACTAGTAACTAAGTGGGAGGTAATCAAAACTATCACTAAGTCTTAGTTCTATCCTATTGGATATGTAGAGAACCAATGGATCCATTGGCATTAGTTCAGGCAACACAGGGGTAGAGTGTGCAAGAGCACACCACCGAATTCAAAAAGATGGCTATCATGTTGGGTATCTCACCCAGGTACCCAGATATACTCCTCGACTATCTGAGGGGTCTACACAATCATCTGCGGAAGCAAGTGATTCTTTTCAAGCCCAAGATACTTGATGAGGCTTGTATGCAAGAATAATATATGAAAAATATAGTCCAGAATAAAGGACAACCTGAAGTGGTTCCAAATAAAAAGGGTGTACTAAAGAGAAGAGACATCAATCGGAGGAGTTGCAACTCCTCCAACTCATAGCTTAAAGCTTTAAAATTTGTCCCAACTCTAACCCCTTTAGCTCGTTGATTTTATATTTTTTGAATAGGGGATTTATTTAGATCTAGAATTGATCAAATAAAGGCTCCTAAAATACAAATCTAATAATCTTTCTAACACCTAAATAGTAGTTTATGGTTTCTTAGTTCGTATTTTTCATTATTTTTCTCTCACTCGCCCTAACATATTGATAGTAAACACTTTGAGAAGGGTGTCTTCATCTAGATCTAGGTATGTGATTTTGTTGGATTTGATGATCATAACCTTTTCTTATTAGTATTTACTAACATACCATAACTTGAATATAAAATTTTGAGAATTCTTAATTGTTTGTCAAGATCAAAGGAACTCGACACTAAAATCCAATATCATCAACCTAAAGAAGAAAAATGATAACTATGCCAAAAAGGATAGGGATGATGGATAACCTTGCTTAACCCTCGTATTGCAATAAATTTCTTTTGACTAAACCCCATTATTCTTGGACTTACTAGTTACTTTCTAGTATAACCTTAACCCAACAATGCTAAATTCACATTGAAAATAAACTTTTAGATGTTTTAATATTTTCCCTAGATTATTTTAAGGCATAGTGTCAAAGGATTTTTTAAAGTCAATGAAACAATAAAAGATATTAGTTTTATTATTTTGACATTCCTTTGCAATAATCCTTAGAGTAAGTGGTTTACAATAGAATGACATCTTTTAAAATCAGCTTGGCCTTTTAATCCTTTTTCTATGACTTTCTAATCATAAACCAATCTTCTTTTCGAGAATAATTCCAAGCATTAATAATAATTCTCTTATAATTTGAAGGGCTATTTTTGTCACCACTTTTAAAAATAGGAATAATGAGGCTTTCAATCAAAAGTTTAGGGAACTTTGTTTGAATGCTATATTTAAACAAGGGTTGCATGGCAACACAATCCCTGCCGAGGAAATTGGGAAATACATGTTGAACAATGAAACTTAATATAATTAAATGCACAAGTAATGAATATTTTTTGTCAAAAGATAATAATTGAGTGTTGTTTGTTATTCAAACTGTATAATGAACAAGCTGAATGGAACTATAATATTCATAAATATAATAAATATATTATAAATATAATAATAAATAATATATTAGATAATAAATATAATATAAATATAATAATTCATAATAATAAATACATATTACAACTTTTGATATTTAGATGTGGTGATTGGTGAAATTCATTGATTATGTAATTAATTCTACATATAGAAAGACGTGAAGGGAGCAATAACACTTCAATTCGATCAACCAATTAGAAATGAGAAACACACATATTTTTATTATATCCAAAAATATATATTTGTTTTCTTATGTTAAACATTACATTGCATGCACAAATTTATGGTAAAAGGCAAATTAATGTCACATCAAAAGCAAACTCATTGCTATAGTCCCATGGCAGGGACTAATAATAGGGTCGATTTAGTGATAAAATCTTAAAAATTAAAACCAAAAATTGACATTGTAATGAAAACATAAATTAAAACGAAAAATAAATTTACATTCTAACAAAGATTAATAGATACTTAATTATGATTAATATTTAATATTAACTATTTTTATAATACTTTTATTTAAAAAATTAGGATAAATTTATTACATATTTTTAATAATGAGGTTTGATGTTATTTATATAATAACTTAATGAGAGATAATCTCTCATCTTTAAGTACGAGGGAACTTAATCTTCTTCAAGCTATCCTTGAAAATGACTTAATTGTGTTCGATCAAAACAAAATAAGAGAGTTTGCATTTATTTTATTTTTCTTTAAGTTATTTTGGAGTAATAATTAAAACGATAATTAATAAATCTTATAATTTAAATTTAATTTTATTAATTTTTATATATTAGTAATTATGATGGAACTTAACTGAAAGCAATAAATTGTGTTGTTTAATGCTAAGTCAAAGTAAAAATGGAAATCCTCCTCACTTACTAGGAATTGAACTTGTAACTTGTAAATACATGTTCTTAACCATTAGGCCCAGTCAAGATGTATTAATTTCACTTTAAATCCAAATATTTTAAATCTAGAAAATTACCACAATATTTTAAATATTTTAAATATAATCTCGATTTTTTTTAAATATATTATCATATTAAATATTATTAGAAAAACAAGAATATATATATAATTCATTTTAAATCCAAATATTTTAATTATAGGAAATTGCCACAATATTTTAAATATAATTTTGATTGTTTTTTAAATTGCCACAAGTGTTTAATAAACCATTGAGATTGGTATGGTTGTTAAATCATCATAGAATTAAGATGAATTTAGCTTTAATAATCTACATAACACCCATTCAAAGTATAATACCGCACGTACCTACATCTGTAGTTAAATGAATAGAGGCGTTCGTTATTAAGAGATGTAAACGATTTAATTAACAACATAACGTCATTTAGTACAATGATCAATCAAATCCATAATGGTTTGAATGATGGATGAAGCCTGAAGGTCTTGCAGTTGCTGCCAAAAAACAAAAAATAAATGGAAGACGTCTACGGCTCCTTTCATTGATGTTGACTGAGATGAGACATTGATGACATTCACCATGAATCAAATTCGCAGAGAATCCAAAACTCACGAGTCACGGAGATAATCTACAAGCCACGCTCACAAAATCAATGATAATCCTTAACAAGGACAGTGAGTAATTGAGTTAAGAGTGGCACTTGGAAGAAGTGAAATAAATATTAATTAAAGTATTGGAAGAAGTGAAGCTGGCAATAACACTTCAAAGTTATCCGCCAATAAAATTGTAACAAATATATTTTTTATTTATTTTAAAATATATGAATTGAAACTTCCTAAGTTAAACATTAGAATTTATGAAAAAATTTAAAGTCAACCATAAACTAATGTCAAATCAACCATGAACTCATTGCTATAGTCCCAGGCCTTCCAACAGGGACTAATAAAAGTTTATGATCAATTACATATAAAAGTTCATTTTATTTTATTTTATGGATTTCAATTTATTTTTTTATAGGTTGAAAAAGTGACCTATTACAACATATAAGTTCCAATATACCATAAGAATTATGTCAATAAAAATAGTAAAAGAATAATAAAATATACTCCATGTTCAATTAAAAATATAAGTAGAAATTATATTTTTTCCTATTAAAAATTAATAAATAAAATATAAAAAGAAATTATAAACATCAAATAGAATATGTATTTAAGTTGCAACATTGAACACATTGATTACAAATTCGTGTGCATATATTGAATTCATGAGGTTGTAATGTTCAATCATTAAAAAAGAAGAATCAGATGAAATTGATAGCACCATGTGGTCCTAATGAAAGGGTAGAATGATATTGCGGAAGAATTCAGTTCAAGGTGATGAAGTTATATACTTAAAATTGACTCATCTGGTAGGGGGGCTTTATGCACTTAGATACCTGGCTAGTGACCGAAATAATACGAGTCAATACGTTACACTTCGCCTAATGGTCGGATTTTGGTTGAGCCTTCTTGCGCTTCCTCATCCTCCCTATGGTCAGATGAGAGAGAAATCCCTTGCCCAATGCGGGCAAGCAATAAATTCCTCTCCCCTACATTTGAGAGCCTGCTTGCGCTTCCTTGCCCAATGCCACGAGAAAGAGAAACATAAATTGTATCAATATTTTTCTGATTTGTTTGGTTTTCAAGACATGGACGACACCTCTAAAGGGATGGGCCAACACTTTGTTAAGTACCTTATCACAATTGAGGGTTGCGGAAGTCAAAACCCCACCTCTATATGGCTATCAAGTTATGTTAAATATCTATTTTCTAGGAGGAGAAAGGGTGCCATTATATTGCATTGTATCTTGTTCCATGGCTAAGAAAAACATCAGAGAGTGATATTTTGTGAGCATAACAGAGGAAGAGGAAGATTATGTAGCAATTGTTCAAGCCATAATGTCAAAAGGTAACTCCATAGTGAGTTCTCATTCCTTTATATGTGAATTTTATAAAATAATAATAAAATAATTATACAACCTATTCAAAAGGCGTTGTCTAAATATTCTATGAAATGTTTTTGTTCACCGGAATCCGACCATATAAATTTACACGAATCATTAGTTTTTGTTGTTCAAAATCCATTTATGAATGCAGAAATGGATTCAACATGCTAAAGAATCCCCGGGGCACTTGGATTATATAGAAATAATCTCTCAAATCTACGAATCTAACAATTTCTCGCCAGACTTAATCGACATTTCATAGAACGTTTAGCCTAGGGCTATTCAAAATCAAGATGCTATTAAAACAGAATAGATCCATCTTAACCCCAAATATATCAAACCCCGAGAGGGATCAAATATCTAGAGATGCAAACCTTTAACATTTTCTTAAGAGATTTGATCCCTCTCAGCACTTGATAGATACGACGTTAAGATGGATCTATGCTGGTTACAACCTACATAACCACTACATTGTTTCCAAAAAATCTCTGACATTAGTGAAGTGAAACATCGGATCAAGCTCTCGATTCTGATAGTCTGATCAATTTATTGAACGAGAATTCATCTGCTAGATCTTCTGCGATGAGGAGTACTCGTTTGCCTGGTATTGAAGAAGAAGAACCCATCAGGAGCACGAGTGAGGAAGCCGGGGATCGAAACGAGGGCGATTTGAATAATGGCAATGGTAGAAGGGATAGCATGGCTCTGGTACCTACCAATACTACAGTTGCTGAAGGAAATTGAGAGTAGAGAAATGTGGGGACAGATTATTTCGCGCTCCTACCCATTGATGGAGTCCCTTGTTGGAAACGGTGACAACAAAAATCATCCGTGAATAGGATTCTAGATTCTATAAACCAGGATTGGTTGTAACCAATGCACCTAAGTTAAACTATGGATGAGATTACATTTAATAGTCAGTTTCTAATATACATTGCTATAAATTTGTATGCCCGTAGAGGCTGTGAGTGTGTCTGAGAGGAGTGAGATCTATCTGTAATCTCCATTAGTTGAATAATAAGATAATCGATACCTGCGCTTGGTGGACGTAGCCCAACATTTGGGTGAACGACGTAAATTGCTATTGTTGTGTTCTTTGTCTGCATGTATTGATTGTCTTATGGTAATTGTTGTTTCTGCACTGGAAATTACAACAAGTGGTATTAGAGCTCAGGAGCTGAGGAGCTGAGGAGGGCGCAAACTGAAAAAGCTGAAGCCGGGAAAAGGCTGCATTGAAATTTGTTTTGTTTGGGCATCAGCGCTTGGCAAAGAATTGCACAGGGGCGTCGGCAATGGAGATCAAGCCGAAGGGCGCGCTGCTTAATTAATATATGCTGGGTTTTCAAAGGGAGCGTTGTGTGGAAGCCAACACTCACCTCTCCGGCTGAAGGGAGCGCTAGCCCTCTACTCCACTTGCGCGCGGATTGTAATTTTAAGGCAGCGCACCCCTATACCCTCCCAAGAGCGCTGAGAAATTCATATCAGGTTTTGATTTTTTCAAAAGTTAAAAATCTATTCGTATGTATACTTTTGAGAGTATCAAAGGTAGATTAGTATGAAGTATTGTTCAAAACGTTAAATCTATACTTTTACATTTTTTTTTTGAAAAGTGTTAAAGTATTAAAGAAAGGTTTTATTATATTTGAGAATTCAAATATAATATGGAATGATGGAGGATGTTAAATGGTGGAGGAATAAGGTGGAGTGAACCTTTTTTATTAA
>ML805595.1:118805-139095 GCA_009831015.1 Picea engelmannii
GCCTTATTCCTAGCACCTATGGGCTCTAATACCATGTGAAATTGGGTTGAAACCTGCACATAAAATATAGCTAGAAATATTGAACATCAAACTTGCAAAGTTGAGAGAAGAAGAGAAGATTTGGAGAGAAAGAATAAAGAATTGTATTAACCAAATGAGAGAATGGAAAAACACGCATGATATAATTTACATGGATGAATTAATATTCCATAGTAGTGATCTCTAGAGAGATGTGCACACACACTTATATAAACATGAGTGATCTACCACCTAACCCTAGTTAACTGGCCATGCAATCATCAATTAACTTGTCTATACAAGTGGAGTGGAGAGAATCTCATGCATGCACATGTGGTGCACCCTCCAAGCCTCATGCATGTCATGTGTGCCCTCCTGGAGATGATTCCAAGGTGAGTGCACCCTCTTGGTGATGATCCCAAGGTGAGCATGCAACACTTGGTGAAGGAATATTGATTTCTAGGTCAAAATACAACGTCCAAGAGTTTAGATACATTCCCCTGGTTCCATAGAAATAAGGGTCGCTTCAAAAAATTAGATCTCTATCCTCTTTGAATTCAAAAAATAAGGTATAATAATATTTACCACAAAAGAAATGGTTGAGCCTGCCCTTGATCAGGGGAACCCAATTTTCATTTGTCGTGGAGAGGGTCAGAGCCTTGTGAACTGTCTGATTAAACCCTTTGCTGCAAAATCCAGGGCCTTGCATCGAGCCAAGATGCGAGGAAGATTGATTTCAAGAATCTGATCCAATTTCTTAACAAAGGAAGAATGAGTTGACCTGGAGGAGGGTTTATCAAGGGAATCGACCAATTTCTTAAAGGCTTAAGCATCGATATCAAATTCTGGATGAGGTTCAGAGCCTCCTCCTGACATGGTTGCAAGCTTGACAATCATTGGCATGAGAGGTTAGCACCGAAAAAAGATAGGGTTGCAGAGCGATGATCACCAATTTGTGCATATCTCTTTAATGCCTTAAATTAATATATATGGTCATGAGACATAATTGAAGGGAAAAAATCAATAATCTTTGCAAAGTGAGCATTATTATTGTTTTGCCAAACTAAAAACAATTCTGCCAATTAAATTCACCATAGGACAACATTCATTTACTCATTCAACAAACACGATTTAGCATGAAAAACCAAAAAAAAAATTTAGATGCATTAATAGGTTAATTAAATAGAGCATCACATTTTATTTTTTTATTTTTAATAAAAGAAAAGATAATTTCAACTGATGTTTTTAGTTGAAGATCGTGCATATTCCATTATTCTTTTGCTATTTTTATTGACATAAGAATTATGATATATTGGAAATTATATATTGTAATGGGTCACTTTTTTCAACCAATATTTTTTTTTAAATCCATAATATAAAACAAAAATAAAAATAAATGAACATATATGTGCACATTCATAAACTTTTCCATATAGCATTCAAGCAAGGTTCCCTACACCTTTATTAAAAGTTTCATTATTCCTATTTTAAAAGCCGTGACCAAAACATACCCTCAAATTATAAAACCATTATTATTAGTGGTTGAAATTAGTCTTGAAAAGAAGTTTGGTTTATTATTAGATAGTCATAGAAAAAAATTTCATTTAATTGTAAACCACTTACTATACGGATTGTTGCAAAGGAATGTCAAAAAAAAACAAAAAAACTAATCTCCTTTATTGTTTCATTGACTTAAGGGTGAGTTCACAAAGTTGGTGGATGAAAAAGTGGCAAGGGGGTTAGTAGGAATGCACACTCACAAGAATCCTATAGGTTTGGAAAGGCCCAAACCTCTAGTCGGCATGCCACAATGGTTCATCAACAGGGACACGCACGTGTGCACGTTCCTGCTGTGCCCGATTTTTAAGGGACCGCAGGTGTGTTTTGTGCTCATTTTCACATCGTGCCTCATGATTTTCCCAACTGGAGCAAGAAAACATGACTAATAAAGGAGGAGAAAAACTTGGGATCTTGCCACCATGTCCATTGCAAGAAAGGTATGGTTGATCTTTTGTCATTTCCTCTTGGCTTTGCAAAAAATACAAAAAAATTAGTCATGGGTTATGGATGTAAATACAAATGATATTGAACACTTATTAGCTAGGTTCACTACACATGATTAATACTTGAATGTAAATCTATCAAGAATTCACTAATATTGTATAGGTCTTTTTCAAGTTCATTATAAAAATAACACATAGTTTTTCTTTGTTTTACATGAAATTACATTAGTAATTTTGTTGGGATAAAATGAAATTGTTGTTTGTAATACCTTTGTCACAAGTCCACTTATTAAATTTACTTTTTAAAGTGCAACATATCTCATAAAATGGAACCAAGAGAAATGTAAACCACCAACCAATAAACTAAGTCGAGGAAAACCCCAACCCACCACAACCACCCAACTTAAACACCCAAATTAATTAAGGGTTGGACACATTAAGAACACTTTTAAATCAATTAAGGGGCATGCGAGAACCAAGAAGAGATTCCTTGGCCACTTCTTTGGACGTCATTGTGAGGTCCATTGCAAGTTCCCAAGGGAAACTGACTTCTATTTTTGAATATAGGGAAAGAATGTTTGAGTATTACAACACTGGATTGGATAGAAAGAAAGTTGGAGACTTGGGTATATCAAAACAACAACTAATGTCTATTTTTATTGATCCTCGATGTCAATAACAACCACACGTGACCAAGAAAGACATTTGCATTAATTTGTGCATCCACCCACAAATTAGTAAAAACTAGATGGATAGGTGGTACATGGTATTTGATAAACCTCTTTGGAATAACAGGGAGGTGCCTTTATATTTTTTGTGAAAATTGTGGGATGTATTTGTTTTAGGTCAGCATGTCAACTACTTTGACATTGGTGAATTCCAAGGGGTGGGTTGAGGGTATGCACAAGACCAAGAGCATACTAGGCGTGATCCCATGTTAGGTCCTCGTCCCCCCAAGCGAAGGCCTAACCCCCTTTCCCAACATCCTCCAGTTGCAGAGAGCTTGTAGTAGGCACAATTAGATATAACATCATTGAATCAGAGCCTAGTGCAACACGATAGCTTTGTTTCACTATCTCGATAGGAGGTGCCTGTCGATGACATTGTTAGAGGGGTCGGAGCTTCACCGCATACAACAGAGTGGAGTGAGGAGAGGGAACATGGACATAGAATCCATCCATGTGAACCTCACAGATGCTCAATTTGCGGAAAGAACTGCTATAGGCATATGGAGATTATTCAACAACAAAGCTTCATGGAGGAGGTTAGTATCTTAACCATCTCTATGTTCTTCATCGTTATATATTTATATGGTATTATGTGTATTTATATCATTATATCGTTATGTTGTTTTTCAATTGTTGCGTCTGTGTAGTAGACCCTCTATGCCCATGGATGCATCAATGAATGTCTCCACCATTGATGTAGCAATAGAGGTAGCCTGCTCATTTKTCGTAACCCATACACAACTATGTGTCACATTTTGATATTTAAATATGATTTAAATATCAAAATTGTTGTATTTATGTTGCTAAATTTTACTATTTGGTACTAATAGTTCAATATTATTAATATGTATGAGGCTAATGACATATTCTCTAGTTATAGTACTAGTCCACTCCTCGAGCACCTGGCCTATGCTCATGGGTTACCTTACTTGATCCGTATTATTTTCGGAATGAAAAGAAAGCAGAGATATTACAATGAAATACACATAAAAATTGTCAAAAACAAAGAAATACAACAATACACAATTTCTATTAATGAAAGAAATGTACAAAGACTGTAAAAATATAGAGTGCAAGACTCACTAGAATGGCGACAGCTTTATCTCTAAGAAGAGATGTGACGGCTACGCTCATTAACAAAAAGATGAGTACAATGAGGCTTTGAAGGCCTTTTTATGATAAACATGAATTCCAAAAACCTAACCCTAGGAGATGAAGTGCCAAAAGTCACGTGGGCCCTGTTGTGGTAAGTTAGTACATTAACTTCCTAGGGTTGTAACTTTTGTATACGATCTCCATTTTAGGCATGTGATATCCCGTTGGAAAGGTATTTTTGGAAACTACTCATTATTTCATCAAACTCTGACTCTGTCTATAGTTTGACTGTGGCAAGCCAAGAAAACATTGTTTAGGGCTCCAAAACGGCCCTAGAAGTACAAAAAGATGTGTTGACATGAAAACTTCCAAAATAATCTGATTGGAATAGGTGGGAGGCCACCAATATCCACCTGGATGTTGTGTAGGGCTTCAGGACAACTCCATAAGTGCATAACCCACAATTACAAAGAAATGTCCCCATTACAGAGAAACGTGTTGAACTAAAAACCGTCAAGATGAGCCAATTGGAAGTTGGAATAGGTGGGTGGCCACCAATATCCACTTGTAGCAATCCTCCCCCCTTAGGAAGCAATGGTCTCCATTGCATTGAGTGCCCAAGGAAGAGGGGAAATCATTTTCTGAATTTGAATCTTGGTGAGTTGCGTGTCTTGTTGGAGAAGTTGTGTTGCTTGGTCTGGGAAAGGTTGTCATGAATCTGTTTCTTGCGGGGTTGAATATGTTCCATCAACCTATTGTCTCTGGTCTTGATGGGACATTGTGTAGGCACCATTGTAGGTAMAGAAACAATATCTTCTTTCACTTCTGCAATTTGTTTCTGCTAGATAGAAGGTGTTGAGGATGCAGTGGTTGTAGTGGCCTTCTGTGCATCCTTTAAACAAACTGTGTAGAGGATGAATTTTGTAGTATTAGATATTACCTTGCGGAAATGTTTTGGTTGAACAATAGTCGAAACTACCTCTGGTATCTTGTAGAGTTGATCCCCCAGAGTAATAATGACACTACGGGATCGAGATTCATAAATAGCATGATGTTTCCACATATATGGTTGGCCGAAAAAAACATCACAGACATCAAGAGAGGAAACATCACACACTACCTCATCCTTGAAGGGATGGATTCCATATGACAGGTGACACTACTGGYTGACACAGAGATCTCATCCCTGGTGAAGCCACCTGATGTTATATGGTTGYAGGTGTGGTGTTGTCAACAACCCCAACTATTTGACGACCTCATCTTAGATGAGGTTCTTTTGGATGCTGCTATCAATAATGAAATGCAACAGGGTCCTCTTCACCCACATATGTGAATGGATAGGCACCCCCCTTGTTCAGGATCTACTGTTTCTTTTGGTTGAATTGTTGCAGTCATGACAATAGTAGTGGGGTCTGCATCAATGATCTGTTTTTTTTCAATATCTTATGGATCATATTCTGAATCAGGGTTCGGCTCCTTATCTTTGACCTCGACCACCAATGATTGTTTCGAGCAACATTCATCAGTGTTGTGTCGGGGGATTTTTTGGAAGTCGCACCACTTTCCAGTGTCATTCTTCGTCTTTCCTTTACCCTTATTTTCCTGTGTCTTGGAATGGTTGTATAGAGGCTATTGATTAGGGATGTCTTTACCATGCTTTGGTTGTTGTGGATTTGTAGAACCAAACTCCCATTTTTTCTGGTGCCTAAACTTTTTCTTGATTTTGACAGCATATCGATAGGCATCTCCCAATGATGAGATGTTTAGGAAATCCATTTTGGTTTGGATGTACCTATGTAGAGCCCCACGGTATTTCAGAACTAGATGTCGCTCGGAGTCTTGGATACCCATCTTGGTGCGCAAGGTATGGAAATTATTTGTGAACTTCGACACTATTTATCTCTTTTCTTGCTGTAGTGTGGTCCATCTTATGTACTGGCCTCCATAGTTATCAACACGATAGTATTGTTCCTTGACCGCATCCACAAAAAAATCCCAAGTGGGCTCAACCCAATATATTCCAGATTCCTCTATGGAACTTTACTCCCAGTAAGTTTCCCACCAATGTTTGACATGGGGAAGATCCTTGATGAGCGCGAAGGTGATATTTTCCCCGTCGAAAAAATTGTGAACAAAGAAATAACCTTTTAGCATATTGAACCATTTTTCTAAGGTATCTGCATTTATCTGACCTTCAAATACGGGAATATAAAAATTAAATTGTACCTTGAAGGGAGAGGTTCCTCCAAAGTGGTCGCTTGATGAAGATGCACATGTTGCTATCGACAGGCATTGAATGATGTTGGAAAAATTCTCCATCATTTCGTTCCTCTATCGTGCAAGAGCTTGCTCAAGCAATAGGTTAATATAATCTTTTTCTCCACCGTTTTTATTTTCTTCCCCCATAGAGGGTTTCTTGGGTGTGCAAGAACGATTTTCCTCAAGAGAGACAAGCTCGAGACCCAACTTGCTATACTTGGAACTTGTCAAGGACATGCACTGAAAAACGAACAAGAGAAGCCTGCTATGATACCATTGATCTGGATTATTTTCAGAATGAAATGAAAGCAGAGATATTACAATGAAATACACATAAAAATTGTTAGAAATAGGTAAATACAACAATATATGATTTCTATTAATGAAAGAAATGTACATAGACTGTAAAAATACAGAGTGCAAGACTCTCTAGAATGGTGACATCTTTATCTCTTAAAAGAGATGTGACGGCTATGCTCATTTGCAAAAATATGAGTACAATGAAGCTCTGAAGGTCTGTTTATGATAAACATGAATTCCAAAACCCTAGACATCCAAAAACCTAACCCTAGGAGATGAAGCGGCAAAAGTCATGTGGGCCCAATTGGGGTAAGTCAATACATTAACTTCATGGGGTCGTAACTTTTGCATACGATCTCCATTTTAGGCATGTGATAGCCCGTTGGAAAGGTATTTTCAGGAGCTACACATTATGTCTTCAAAATCTAACTTCATATATAGCTTGACTATGGAAACCCAATAAAACACTATCTAGGGCCCCAAAACGGCCCTGGAAGTACAAAAAGATGTATTGACATAAAAATTTCTAAAATAAGTCAGTTGGAATAGATGGATGGCCACCAATATACACCTGGATGTTTGTAGGGCTTTAGGATAATCCTAGAAGTGTAGAGCCCATAATTACAAATAAATGAACCCATTATAGAGAAACATGCTAAAATGAAAACTATCAAGATGAGCCAGTTGGAAGTTGTAATAGGTGGGTGGCCACCAATATCCGCCTCGATCATTACTATAGGCCAAGGGAGTTTCCATCACTTGTACATCCTATGGGGGTTCATTGTTGCCCATCTCCAACATCATTGTTATTCGGTGCATCATCAGTGGATGCACCCACTTGCCACTCATATGCACCACCTCTTCCATCACACCCATACATAGTGGATGCACTCATATGCCACCGACCCCCACCACCATTTACATCGGTGCCATTCACAGAGGCTACCGCAATAGAGATTTCCTTGGATCAGGTTATACAACCAAGTGTTTCACCTGTGAGTGACTTTCCACTAAGGCCTGAGATATTCGTGGTGATATAATTTGTTGATGATATTTTTTTATGTATCATGAATTTGATTTTATGCATATTTATTTAATTTTGATGATTTGATCCTTGTAACTGATGCAGGGTGGCATTGTTGATCAATTAGTGTAACGTACCCAACCACCATGGTTGGGTCATGCCACACAAAAATTCTCTCAATTACAGCTTTGATGCCATAATGTAACGTTCCCCAGCCCAACTGAGGAACATTACGGTGTGGAATAAACATAAAAACAAAAATTCTACTAAGTAAGTAATTCTTTTATTGTTATTTGATTTCTTGTAGCTTACAAATACAAATTTAGAATATATTTAGCTACTGTCTATAATCATAAAACAGATGCATCTAAAGCATGCTAATAATCAACATGAAATACAACTAAACCGCTCTTTACATAAACATATAAGTCATTATCATTTACGTGGAGTTCATGCACAACAATAATAGATGTAAATAACTAAGTAAAAGATAAAACACTTATCTTTAAAAAAGAATTGTGCAACTAGTTTTTTGGGATGGTCGTTCCACCCAACCATAGATCGACTATTCTAAATATCAACAACGAGTCACCCCCGAGCTGAGGCTAGTAATATACAAAAGAGGGTGGTCTCTCATATTCCAATGACAACTCATAAAAATCATAACCCAGCTGATATCCTCCTATAACTATCTTAATTTTTCTACCATCTCTTTTTCTCCTGACCTGCCCAACCCAAGGAATGGACCATTCATTTATTAGAGACAACCCAAGGGATGTACCATTTGTTTATCAGGGATAACCCAAGGGATGTACCATTCATTTATCATGGTTAGGCCAAGGGATGTACCATTCGTTTATCAGGGATAACCCAAGGAATGTTCCATTCATTTATCATGGTCTCTCTAGCAGAGGTAGCTAGGAATATCTCAGCTGGGAACTCAAGGGAACTTGCTGCTAGGAAAACTATCAACGAATCCACAAAAAACACTTGTTGTTTTAGTGCAACTCACATATAAGTTCACTCTTCATGCATGAAAACCTGGATCTTTAGTTATCCAACTCTAGTTCACTTCAGTTACGCTCCAGATTTCATCCTCCATGGTTGCACCAGCTCCAAGTTCTCTTTCTTTCTCTCTCCTTTCTTCTCATGCACATACTTGATTGGATAAAACTTGCTCCTTCAACCCACACAAATTTCCTCTCTTCTAGCTTGCCTTTTTTGACTCACACTCTTCCCCAAGCTGATTGTACTCAACCCCCATGCACCCAATAAGTCTGGGATGTGACCACTCATACCCACCCTCTTACATGTATTCAATGATTGGCTTTGGGAGCACTCAATCAAAAATCAGAAGGTTCATATACAATAAGAAATTTTAGGAAAAATGGATTAAATTAATATACATAGGTATTCCCCCTTTGACCCCTCTTGGCCATTATCCTAGACACTCCCCTCTCTTGTGGATTAATTCAGCCCCCATCTCTTTTCCATGTCCCCTTAACAACTACCATCACATTTTTTATTATTAAAACATTGAAATACAATTCACATATTACATCGCTTGGCCATAGCCACATATTAAATCCACATAAGCATTAATTAAACTGGGGATTATAATGGGGATGTTACATTCCCCCTCCCCTACAATTGTGTGTCATTCTTGGTGCACTATCTACCCATATATATATATATATATATATATATATATATATATATATATATATATATGCAAATTTACATCACAACACTTAGAAATACAAATTCTTCAATTTAACAACTCTAACAAATTAGGGATGATTTTAGGCGCTAAATTTCGCTCATGGGATAATTTTCCATGTTTTTTCCAAAAATGAGATTCGTTATTTTAAAAATGATTCACCCAAATTCTATAGGATAAAATTATTTTACCTTAAAAATCACCAACATTTTATAAAAACTATATAAAATACTTAGAAATTTGAATATTTTTACAAAAATATTGCCAATCATTTATAGTTGGCATATGAAGGATTAGTAATATTTTCCAAGGTTTCTATATTTTAAAATAAATTTCCATCCTTAAAATCATCCCTGCTAAAAATAGCTCCAACTAACAATCAGATCTCGTTCCTCTCAACTCGTTGGCCCAAGGAATGCGCCATTAATTTAATAGGGTTAAACCAAGGGATGCACAATCTGTTTATCAAGGCTAACCCAAGGAATGGGCCATTCGTTTATCAAGGTACCCAACACAGTTGGCTAGGACTCTAAGATGTGGTTCCAAAACTATAGCTTTCCAAAATGGAGTCTTGCATTTTGTCTTCAAAATTGTCAAAAAACATGGCAGGGTACTTTGTTTGCATGTTTTCTTCATGCTCCCATGTAGCATCTTCAGGACCGTACTAGGTCCATTGAACTTTTACCAGCCATATGGCTTTGTTCCTGAGCACTTTTCCAGTCCAGGATGCATACTAGTTTGACCTGAAAATCCCCTTCATGCTCCACCTAGATCACATTCCAATCAATTATGTGGTTAGGATCAAGTACATACTTCTTTAATAATGATACATGAAATACATTATGCACTCTCATGGATGCAAAAAATGCTAGCATGTATGCAACTGACCTTATCCTTTCTAATATTTCAAAAGGTCCACAATATCTTGCTGCCAACTTCGAGAAACTTCCTAATATTAGTGAACTTCTCTTTTCCTTCACTTTCAAAAACACATGTTTGTGTAATTTAAAGTCTCTGAAAACTGTATTCTTGTTTGCATAATGTTTCTGCCTATTCTGGGTAGCCTTTAAATTATTCTTTACTCTTGTCATCTACTCTTCCATTTCCTTCAACAAATTTGTCCCAACAACTACTCTATATACTGGATTATCCCAAATTACTGGAGTGTTACATTTTCTGCCATACAATGCTTTGAATGGACTCATTTTCAATAAGGCCTGATACCCATTGTTGTAAGCAAATTCAACTAAATGAATATAATCTTCCCACTTTCATGGTTGATCCATCACATACATTCTAAGCATGTCCTCAATTATCATGTTGTTCCTTTATGTTTTCCTATATGACTCTAGATGATACGCTATACTGATATTCAAATTTGTTCCAAATCCCTCGAACAAACTCTTCCAAAAATTGGATGTGAACTTTGGATCTGTAGTATTCCATATATAAAATAGTATGCAGAACATAAATATTTTAGCTAGAAATGGCAGAACACAATGATATAACCAGAACAATACCAGAATAACGCCAGAAAGAAAACCTTGATTAATGATAACAATGTTCACTTGCCTCTTCGAGGGGGAAACCTCCAACAGAGAAGAGCTCTATTACACTAATATCCAAGATAAAAATTTTCATACCCTCTACTCTTATTTATACTAAATTTGTCTATCCAAAAGAACAATCTAGAGGAAGAACCTTCTATAAGCGGAAGGTTCTATTAGGTCTTCTTACATTTGACTTATTCTTCCTTATTGATAGGCCTTACTAATATTGACCTTTATTACATGGAAATATATTATTCTACCTACGTGAGGGTTTAGGGAGGTTAGGTCCCTAACATGTCCTCCCCTGTAAAAATAACCTTATCCTCAAGGCTTGAGATGAGGAAATTGTTGCAGAATGGTAGTTGGTTCCCAAGTGGCATCTGCTGGAGTTGTATCTTTCCACTAGACTAACACTTCCTTGATGGTGCATTGACGTAGACGATGCTCACGCTGGTCCAAAAATGATTGTGGTTGCAACTAGATGGAGCTTTCTTTATCCAACTTGGGAAGGCTAGTTTGAGTTTGGCATTTAGTTCCAATCACCTTCTTTAATGTCTGGGAAAATCTAATTGATAGGTCACCTATCCCACATTCTTGAGAACAATATAAGGACCATAAAATTTGGGTGCCAATTTTTGACAATGGTCAGCCTTGAGGGAAGTTTTCTTATAATGTTGCAGTCAAAGAAACAACTGGTCTCCTTCAACAAATTGATGTTCAGAGCGACCTTGATATGCATGTTTCTTCATGCGATTTTGGGTCATGACCAAATTCTCTTTAAGGGTACAAAGAATAGCCTCTCAAACTATAAGTATTTGGTTAACCGTCTAGACCGTCGAGACACCTGGAAGGTATGAGAGAACTGAAGGTGGATTTTGTCCATATACTACTTCAAAAGGAGTCATGTGGGTACATGTATGGTAAGAAGTGTTGTACCACCATTCAACTAGTGGTAACCATTGATTCCACTGATTTTTCCTTTTTGATTAAAAACACCTCAAATATGTTTCCAAACACTTGTTGACAAGTTCAGTTTGACCATTAGTCTGGGGATGATAAGTTGTGCTGAGATGCAATTGGGTGAGTCCCTGTAGCATGAACAATTCTTACCAAAAATTTCTGGTGAAAGTGGGGTCTCGATCATAAACAATAGAATGAGGCATGCCATGAAGCTTGAAGACATGATCCATGAAAATTTGAGCCATAGTGGAGGAGGAAAATGGGTGTTGAAGAGCACATAAGTGAGCATACTTGGAAATATGATCAACGAACACCATGATGAATGATTTATTTCCCAATTTAGGTAAGCCCACAATAAAATCCATAGAGATATCCCTCCAAATAGTAGGTGGAATCAGAAGCGGTTTTAGTGTGCCAGGAGCTTTGACTGTTTCTCCCTTGTTGTGTTAACAAACATCACATTCTTCCACAAAAGTGAAAACGTCATGTTTCATACCATCCCAGAAAAAAGAACGTTTGACCTAGTCATAGGTTTTGGTAAAACCTAAGTGCTTAGTTGTGGGTGTAGCATGAAGCTCAGAAAGTACAGTCAATTATTTTTTCTCATTAAGTGGATCACTGGATCCACATCTTTACATCAGGCTTCCTGAGCGCACATGAATTGTGCGGTTCACTGCTTAAATGCACAAATTTTCGACTGGAGTACCACCTTACTAGACCACATGAAGAGGCAGCTAATAGAGTGTCGTATGCGGAGACACAAAAACTTTTGGTTTGGGACTATTTTGTGTTCCTTTTTCTTTGAGAGGGTACCAAGTCTCATCCCTAGAGAGACGATATGAGGGCATGAGCCCTCTATCCAAGTGTTATGCATATGGGTGGCATTGTTGCCACGACAGGGTGGGGGGAGGACTATTGAGGCCTTCGACGACAAGTTTTTTTCTTGGTGGGCACGAATGATTCCAACCATAGAGGACTACCCCTATGTCAGGATCAACTATTCTAAAGATCCTGACATGCCTGTACCTCCCAGAGAGGAGCGAGGAGAGATGGGTAAGTTTGTTTTTTTGTTTTCAAAGTTATTTAATTTTTATGTTTTTTATATATATCATGTTTTTTGTATACTAGAGTATCTAACACGTATGTATCCATTATATGCAGATGTGGGTCAATGTGTCTAGTAGACTTCATGAGGACTAGACAACATGCTCGACCAGAGGTGAGACCATCTGCAACCAGTGGACCAGCAACAACATGGGGACCTCTAGCCGTAGAGGCTGAGAGAGTTTTGAGATGGGTGGAGTGGAACCTCACTGGTCTTACTCGTATAGTTCCTATGGCGGAGATCGAGGATCTCCCACCGTCCATGCAGACTCATGTTGTTGGGGTACCATGGACCTGGGTCTAGCTTTTTCGGCGTTTGGAAAACGCCGTTATTCACTATGGCAGGGCCAACAGGCCCCGCCCTTAGTTAGGCTAGACTTCTTACGTGCCAAGGGCACCTTTTTTATATTTTTGAGGGCATAAGCCCCGTGACTCTTTACTGGACACATATTTTTTGAGGTGCTCACACCCACCTATGTACTATGATACTTTGTGCTATATATGCGTTTTTACATCTTTTTTTGTTTTATGGATTGCATTTATTTACAAATGTATTTACATGTGTGTGTGTGTGTGTGCCTTTTCTTACATGTGTGCAATATGCCAATCTAATATATGATTAGCTAGAGTATATGTGACTTGATTCAATCTCCTAGGAACATGGTTATACATAATGTAATCAAAGATTCATTCTAAGAGACGTACCTTAAGGAATCATTGGTGTAGAGTAGGATCATAAATGCAATAAACTCCATTTAATTAAGACATAACCAACTGAGTGTCTGAGTAGACTCGGAAGTAAGAGATACCATGTGACAAAGCATCACAAAGAAACTCTAAGACTACGTTGTATTCGGCAACATTGTTTTTGGCGTCACCTAAATAGATACCTCCTGAAGATAGAAACTTGCCTTGAGGTGTGAAAATCACCCAAGATGCGGAAGCAAGCCTCCGAGTGTGCTGACTAGCATCGTCCGTGAACCCAAAGAACACCTCTGATTCACCTGACATATGCCACAGTGAAAAAGATGACATCAAAAATGACATTTGCATACAACTAAAAAGATAAAAACTACAAAAACAAATGTACAAGAACTATACATATGTACAAGAAGTCACCTGAGGCGACCTACCTACGAGTAATACTTCTTGAGGTAGAACCCATTTCTAGGCTCTACCAAAGAATTTCCCTTAAAGTCCACCAGATGATAAGCACCCTTCTTTAGAACCTCTTTTACGATGAAAGGTATGAACCACATGGGTTTGAACTTGCCTTCCCCCAGGGGGTCCTTATCTTGGTCATAGGCTAAGACAAGGTCGCCTTTAGAGAAAATCTGAGGACACACGGACCGATCATACTGACACTTAAATTTTTGCTTGCGAGCCTCGTTTGCCAAGGCCGAATCATGACACTTCTCGTTGAGCTGCTCGAGGTATAATAAACGCTTTTCAAAAGGTGAAGTGTCTAGCAATAACTGTACTGCCAACTTTAGACATGGGATCTGGCACTCTATGGGAAAGACTACTTCCAACCCGTAAACAAGTTGAAAAGGTGAGAAACTGGTTGCAGTCTTAACAGACATTCGGTAGACCCACAATGTCGAGTATAACATCAAATGCCAATTTGACTTGGCCAAATTGATCACTCGTTGTATAATGGTCTTAAGAGATTTTTTTACAACTTCCACCTGACCATTGGCTTGTGGGTAGTAGAGTGATGAATGTTCTTTCCTCAACCCAAGATTTGATTTTAACTCAGACATCCTTTTGTTCTGAAAGTGACTGCCATGGTCAGTGACAATCTCTCTCAGGACGTCAAACCTTGCTATTATCTGGTTGAACAAAAAGAGAGCTACAGTCTCGCCATCATCTTTGAATGTTGGCATAGCTTCGACCCACTTCATGAAGTAGTCTACTACTACGATGATATAACGGTGCCCCCTTGTTGAAGGGGGGTTGCATGTAGTGTAATCAATTCCCCACTTGGTGAAGGGACCAATGGTAATGACAGGAAACATGGGAGAGGGGTGTACCCTCATCTTCCGAGAGAAGATCTGACACTGGTGGCACTTCTTGACCGATTCAACACAATCTTTGATTAATGTCGACCAAAAGTAACAGACTTGTAAAATATTTTGGGTTGTTTCAAACCCAGACAAATGACCGCCACATGCTCTAGTGTGGCAATCATTAAGCATGATTTATTCTTCTTCATGAGTTAGACATCGACGAAGGATGCAATATACACCTCGATGATACAAAGTTTCCTCGAGTATGAGATATTTCTTGGCCTGATGGCGTATATGGAAACGCTCATCATGAGAAGCAGGGGTGGGGCACTTCAAAGTCTAGAGATAGATAAGTACATCTCCATACCAGGGGTCCGAAGATGTGATCAAAAACATGTCTCCTTTAAGAAGCAACTCTTCAGGCATAACATCACCTGACTCAACCGAAATTTCTGAGATGAGTTCTGCAAAGACCAATGACTTTTTGGATTTCTTCGAAACAAAATCTAAGTCAAATTCCTGGAGGACAACTATCCATCTATTGATCTTTTCGCAAATTACTCATCGTGTCAACACGTATTGAAACAGATTCATAATGGCAATGACGGTGGTCTTGCGAAACATGATATAATGATGGAACCGTTGGACAACATGAACTGCTGCCAACGCAAGTTTTTCAATGTGGGAATAATTGAGTTTCGGTCCAACCAGGCCTCGGATCAGGTAATAAATCACATATTCTGAGAGTAAATGATCCTCTTGAACCAAGACCATACCGATGGTCGACTCTGCCGCCGCCAAGTATAATAAGAAATCCTTATTATAATTGGGTGGCCGGAGCAGAGGGGTAGTTGTGAGGGCACGTTTCAATTCTTCTAAAGAGCATTGAGCGAATTCATCGCAATGAAAAGGAACGTCCTTCTTCAGTAAACGCATAAATCCATTTGTGATCTCGACATAGTTTGTGATGAAACGTCGAAAAAAGTTTTCTTTTCCCTGTAAACTTTGAAGCTGAAGGATTGTGCGCGGAGGAGGCAGCTGAACTATTGCCTCAACTTTGAGAGGATCGACCATGATCCCTGTTGTCAAAACTATGAAACCTAGTAGACGACCTAACATCACACAAAAACTACATTTGTTTGGATTCAAGCGAATCCGGTAGTAGCGACATCGCTCTAAGATAAGTCGGAGGTGCGTGGGATGATCATGTCTCTTACGAGATTGTGATGCTAAATCATCAAGGTAAGCCTCGACTATATGTTTGAGATCATGGAAAACAAAAGACATGGCCCACTGAAAGGTAGCTCCAACATTTTTCAGACTAAAAGGCATCTTTAGATGAGCGAATGTACCCCACAGGAAAATGAAAGCAACTTTCTGTTGGTCTTCAGGTTTGATCTGTATTTGATTGTATCCTGAAAAACCATCCATGAAAGAAAAGGCATCGCAACCTGCGCATTCATCGACTATTTGGTTAATAAATGGTGTGGGGAAATTACCCTTTGGACAGGCTTTGTTCAAATCATGGAAGCTCGTACATACGTGAATCATACCCTATTTTTTGTCGACCAGAATGGGATTTGACACCCATTGGGTCAAATGAACGGGGTAGATAAAACCTGCTTTGAGAAGTTTCTCTACTTCAGCCTTAATAGCTGCTACTTTCTTAGGATTGACTGGATGAATATTCTACTAGACCGGCTTAGCGTCAGGATAAGTCATGATTTTATGTTCGATGATTCTTGGATCAATGCCTAGCATTTGCTCATAAGACTAGGAAAAAATGTCGCGAAATTCTTGAAATAAATCTGTGTATATTCGAATAACCTCGAGGGAACAATCAGCTCTGACGAGAATATTCTCTACGACGTCAGGGGTTCTGGAGATATCTATAGGTATCGTTTCAGCGATGGTTTCCATATTACCCTTGGCGTAAACCACGTGTGTAGCCAAGGGATTGATAGGACAAGACCTATCTCCAATCATAGTCAAAGTGAATTCTCCTGCTTCAATTCTTCTTAACTCTGGGAGGAAATAAGATCTGTGGTGGAGATCAACCCAAGGTCTATCTAGACTAGTCATTGCTTCAATAATCACTTCATCTAAAGGCAAGACTAAGTCTAAAGAATCAATATCAGCAAGGGAACCTTGAGCCCAAGTAGGCTCGAGAATCGGATCTAACTCATGTGCAGGAGTCAAATCAAGGTCGACAGAAGCTTGCTGGACTATTGAGTACGTAAATTATGCTGCGGACAAGGGCATGGACATACCATGGTGCCCTGTCCCTTCCATCGTGGTTGATGGGGAAGGAAGAGTCCACATATCATTGAAGTAGGTCGTATGAAATGACGAGACTTGAAAAATCTCAACCTTTGGCTAGTCTGAAACGAACTTAACATCTCTGGAAGGAGGCGAGTAATTGAAAGTACCCATCAAAGGTGGGCACAACCAACCCCTATGTTGACGATGTCGAGTTGAGGGTTATCAATCATCGGGACCACGGATGCCCTCGATGAAGGGTCAATATGGGAGAAATAAAATTGATCAATGGTCATGATCCGTCCCTCGTGTGGAAACAACAAGACCCGAAAAACTGTAGCAACCACTGTTTGCATAGAATAGTTCCAACTCCTTCCTAACAAGAGATTGCAGTTGAGAGACGCATCGACCACTTCAACCTCAATGCACACGGTCTTAACCTCCAACTGCACAGGAAAGAGGGGATGATACCATGTGGTCGGAATGAACGACCGTCGAAATAGGTAAGAAGATTCGGTGATGGAGACAAAATGGGTTGGCCAATGGCCTTCCAACATGCCAACGACATGATGCATGTCGAGGCACCCTCATCAACCACTATGCGGAAAATGTTCTGGGTAAAAGTTTTCGTGGTGTAAGCCACTACTATCTGAAATGCCACGTGGTAAGGGAGACAAGGTTTTAAGTCAGTCATATCAAGCATGATCGTACCCAGATTACAAGTCTCAGTAGATCCTAGGGCGGCTAACAAAGCCTTTCTCTAAGAAGAGCAGCTCTAGAGGACCTCCAAAGCAGACATCGCACAAGGGGTTTGAGACAAATCCTCCACCACAGAGTAATTTTGGGTGGCCCTTGCATTTGGATTGTGAGAAGCTTTCTTGAACGCACCTTTTGGGATGCGTGTCATTGTTTCGCCCAACGTCTTCTTGATCTGGAGAGGAAGAGGTGGGTTTTCTTCTTCTTTACTCTTCTCAGAGGTGTTTGGCATTCTGTAATCATGTTCTCTAGTCGATATATAGGTGTCACCTTTCATCATATACACATTCATGGATGAATAATTACTCGAAGATGGAGGGGGTCCTTGATTGCCCCCGTCCGTGCTTAGAGAGGCTTGTGTTAAATTTTTCCCATGTTGAAATGGGTTCGTTAACACATTAATCTATTGCTGCGCCAATAAATTTTGGGCCTCCACGAGCCAAGGGCACTTGTGAGTTGGGTGGTCTTCTATGCACAGGTTACACAGATACTTCGACTTCCTTTTTTCAGTGTTTCCCCCACCAACATTATCGATAGGTTTCTTATCCCCCTTACCTTTATTTCGTTGTTTCTTCTTTCCTTCAAGCTGTTGGGTGGCCTTTGGGTTGGTCGATTTCACACTATGTACATCCGACATTTGGGTAGGGGGAGCAACCGGACTGTTGGTCTGGCTGGTCACTTTCTGTTGTATTAACAATTGTTGCAATTGTTTTGACAGTTGTTCAACGGGCTTCGTTTGTGTTGACCCAACAATACCATCGACAAGTGGTCCAGCTCTCTGTCTGGTCTTGTCAAGTATTGACCATGGTGCATCTAGCAAAATTTCATAAAGTAAACTAGACTACAAGTAAATTAGCTCTAGTTGTCGAGCTCTCATCATTGCATCTTCTTCGAAAAACACTCTCGACGTTGCGAGGTCTTTGGATAACTAGGGAAACAAATACTTAAGGAACCACTCAAGCAGGAATGTTGGTGGGATTGGCACTTTTATCAAACTCTTCGAATGTCTCTATTCTCGGATGTGATAGGAGATATGGCCTGCCTTTGTCTACTCAAAGTTGGTCAAAAATTCAGTGCTGACATTGTATCTCACAGGTAATTGGAAATGGTTTAAGAAAGCCATTGCCAATTCCCGAAGGAAGAGTATCTCGAGCGGTCAAGCTCAATGTACCATTTTGCAGCACTCCCTATGAGAGTGCGTTGAAACAAACACAACTGGACAGAGTCGTATTTCAATGAATTGGACGAGCACCATAGATGAAAGGTAGTCACATGATCGCCTGGATCTTCATTAGGCTTAGCTTCAAAATTTGGAATGTCTGAAGGCAACTTGGTCGGCAAAGGAGATCAATGCGGATTGTGACAGATGGAGTCATTCAATAACCTTGTCAAGTCTGGCAAGTGCAGAGTTGCCAGAAATGGTAGTTTGGGTTGTTGATTGTGACCAGGGAAAAAGGGGCCTAGAGTGTTATCACTCTGTAATTTGTCCAAGGCTGTGGGGACAGTCACAGAGGCAACATCAAAACCACTTTGAGTCTCAGATATAGCCCTCCAAGACTCAGAGAGGGATCTCTCTATTTGATATAGTTTTTTTTGAATAGATATTAGGCTAGCTAATGAGTTTAGAGTTTGGATTTTATATTTGAGGTGTTTGGGAGATTGAAAACTCGAATTTTCAATGGGCCATGGGGTCTACCTTTATGAAAATGGATCTATCTCAGATGTAAAATATTATCTCCACATGGAAGGATAGCAAGGCTGTTGGATCAAATTGAATTAAATGCAAGTGGAGGAGTGGAAAAGAAGGGAAAATCCATCAAGAAGAGGAGCAACTAAGAATTCCTATGCTCAACTTCAGACGAAAACATGTAGATCATTAAAAGACCAGAAATAGAGTGCAAAAAGAAGTTTTGTTCTTTATATTTCTCTCAATGATTAGATCAAGGAAAAAAATGAATGGATTAACAGAGTAAGAAAACAATTACTCGGAGAAAAACATCAACAGGGAGTCTAACACAAGAATCCTACAGATACAACTTTTATTTCTGGAAAGTCATCTAGAAAATTACAATGTATCCCCTGTGGGGCATGAATCCAGAGCTCAATCATCAACCCTTGTGCATTTTTCTTATTAAAATATATGGAACTGACTCTCCCCAGGCTTAGGAGGTCGAATTCAACCACCTCTTCCAAAAATAGCAACAAATCCCCAAAAATTCTGAACTTTCCACCATGAAAGACGGGCCAAATTTATGCAAAAAGGGGGTATGTTCAGACATCTGATTCTATTTAATGTTGAAACTTGGGAAAAAAATGAAGGAGGTTATTGTAGACGAGTATGTTTCGGACAAACGCCTCTTTTTATTTCTCCAAATTTGCCTCCATCTCGCTGAAACAACTCCTGCAAAATCAGGGCTGAAACAGAAAGAACCAGAAATCCAAAAAATGAGGTTGAAAGATAGATTTGATTCTCCCAAATGGTGGCACTTGTGAAAAAAATGAGAT
>ML805595.1:144669-155471 GCA_009831015.1 Picea engelmannii
TTTTTAATCTTTGTTTATTTTAATTTTATTTTGTTTTAATATTTTTATTATGTTTTTTAATTTTGTTTTAAGTTTTGTTTAATATATGTATTTTTATATTGTTTTTTATATATATGTTTTTTTAATTAATTTAAATTAAGGTAACACTAATCTAATTACTAACTTAAATAATTAACTTAATTATTAATTAATTTATTAATAATTAATTAATTAATAATTAATCAGTTATTAGTTAGTTTAATCTATTCTAATTATACTAAATTTATTACTAACATGATTAATCTATTGTTCTTTTTGTTTATCTTAAGTTTGTTTATTCATGGATGGGTGGCAAGCGGGATGTAGTCAACTAGACAAATGGGCAAGGGAGTGAGGGTGCAGAGGTGGATGAAGGATGTAGTAGGGTGATGAAGGATCGGGCGAAATGGATGGAGGGGAAAAAAGGGGTCAACCGAGCTAGAAGTCTTCATCATGGGGGCAATGCCAAATCAACAGTCGAATAATCGAGTTACATATAATTATAGGACCCCAATAAGTTGGCACCAAGTTTCCAGGAAAAGTTATGTTGTTGGCTAGGGTTCTGGTAACAACCATGGCCTTGACCAGCGTACGGATTCTGCGCTTGTTGATATGTCATCGGTTGATTCTCGTAATAGGACATGAAGGGATAGGCTTGTGTCGCATTCCAAGGATTTTGGGAAGGGTTGCCCCTTGTCGATCTGTCGGGCATAGGTGTTGAGCCTTTCCCGGGGTTCCACTGGCTATGGAAGGGGTTTCCCCTGATCGACATCCCTAACAAGGGAACTAATCCTTGCAATGGATTCCATGGTCCTTGTGAGGAAGGAATTCCTAAATTTGCCCCCCTGTGCAGGAATAGTACCCTGCAAAGGATTTTGTTGTCCATAACCAGGGTTGCCCCCGACCAAGAAGGAAGTCGACGAGAAAACATTGTTACCAAACACATCGAACAAAGAGAACGGTGTCAAACCAACCAAAATGTTATAAGAAGGAAGTCCTTGACTACCTGTTCCAAACGAACTAAAATTTACGTTTGGCCCATCGGGATGTTGGTGAGCACTGTCGAACGAAGGGGACGAAGGAGGTATATGACCCCCTCCATAAGGGAAAGCATTATAGGAAGCTGAAGTGCCCCCCATGGATCCTTGCAGAGGAGCGTTGGAGCTCCCTACCCCGAGACCTAAATTATGTAGAGTGGAGTAGGAAAGTACAGGGCTTGTACCGAAGCCAGGCATCCCGTATGAGAACATAAGGCCTATCGCATTCTATGTAAATGGAGCAGTGATCGCCGCCATAGATGGAATCAGACCATTTCCCGAGGTAGATGCAGTCGAGACCATAGTGGCCCTGACCGACGAAGGTTTCTTAGGAGGTGGAACACCCCTTGTAGTGATAGTCCTAGAGGGAATATAGGAATTCCCTAAAGAAGTTGTAGCATTTGGTTCCATTGTTTCTTGTGACACTATCAGGTGCTCATAAGGATAAACTTGTACAATGACGGGCGCCGATAGATCAGTGTTTGGAGGTTCATACGGACCAAAAGCTTCTGCTTCAAGATATGAAATGGTTGGTTCCTCTGGAATGAAATGTTCTTCTCTCGGAGATTGGTTAGGCATAGTTTCCTATGACCTGGTCACCTCAAAAGACCCTTGTTGGTCTAGTCTTCTCCTTAGCAGTGGTGGGGGTGGCTCCAGATTGACCGGTGGCAGGCTAGGAAGCCTTCGTGACCAACGAAGCTCCCGATCCTCCAATGTGTGAGAAGATAAATGACACGCTATGGATTTCTATTAATCATTCAAGAACCATCACACACTAGAAAAATTCCCTATGAGATAAGACAAGAAGATCACTAGCTAGTTGGAAGAACAATTACACCAGTCAACACTAGAGAAAATTACCAGTGCAAGTGAAACTCAAATATGGAAGCACCCTCTAGGTATACTCTACAAAGCGTGGCCCAATGTCTGTCATAGGTACCATGGTATACCCCTGCAGTCACCTGTGTAAGTCCCTAAAATAAAGGTGACTAGGTTGTCAACGCGTGAATAGTCACCAGGCGGGTACAATCGATAGTCGGGTGGACTACAATGAGCAAGGTATCAAGCCCAAAACCTATCAAGAGTATCGAAAGAAAATGTTCTGGAAGACAATTGAGGACCTCAAATGGATTTGAGACCCACGAAACTCCGTGGAAAATGCAATCAATGGAATCCCAAGATAAGCCCTCTATATGCGTTCCCCACTATTCTTGGTCCGGCTTTGGAGGGGTTATCTTCGCTACCTTTCCGCACGCGACCTCGTGTTTATCCCCTGTGTTAGAGGGGGGTCATGGATAACTTTCATGATATTGGACTTTTTATCACTCCCTGGCACAGACTCTTATGTTTGTTTTTGTAGCCTTGAAGAGTTTCCTCTCCAATCCTAAATCAAGGCTCTAGCCTAGATTAGTTGATGTACCCTACAATCATAAAGTCTAGTTGATTTTAATTAATCGTTAATTTTAGTGGTTGTCTTAAGTCAAAGGGAACAGAAATGAAACTAGTGATGTTTTTAAGAGATGAAAGAGAAGAGCATATAATGGAACTGAAAACAAACTACTTCCTCTTCACAAATTCAGATTTCCACATTTAAACTCTTTAACCAACTTTTCAAACTTTTTTTTTTTTTTCTTAAGATCTTTTCATAGAAAACTCAAAACAAGATTTCGCTTGAATACGAGCTACTTATTTTCCTAATTCAATCAGCCAAGAACTTATGAAAGCATTCTTTTTCTTGATTGCTAATGCAAACAACCAACTACTTGACCAAACAAAGAAAGTGAAATCTATATTTTTTTATTATGCCTCCAAAAACAAGAAAGTTTAAAATGTATTCTTTTCTTCTTTTCAAAAGAAAAAGGGGAAAAATAAAGACAAGACAAAACCAAGAAATGATTTCTGGCTCTTCTGTGGATCTCAGGGAGTCACTGACCAAACCTAAAAAGGCAGATTAGAACAGACTCACAATCTCATCCAAAAACCTAATAAAGAAAAAAAAAAAATCTTTTGAAGAAAAAGAAAGCTACGCTGAAGTCAAACCTAGGCTACAGACTACTATGACAGAGACCAGGGCTAGATCAAGAAAACCCTTGAGAAGTGTGACTCCTGAAAGGGAAAAGGATGACTGCCTCTTCTAAAAAAATAATTCTCAACAGGCACACTACTGACACTTAAACAACAAGTGTATGTATGCGGGTTGTCTAAGGGAACGACACATATACACGCGTGCATGCCCACTACAGGCCATGTGCACCTCTGAAACTCCTCAAAAAATGAAAAACAAGCAGTCAAGCACAAGCAGGGAGTACTGGTATTGAGAACCAGAATCCCTTAAAGACACAAAAACTTGCTTTTATAAAGAAGATGCAAGGAAAATTTGACAAAACAAAGCTAATATGAGGTCATACCTAAACTATAGATTGCAACAACAGAGACCAAGAATGGATCAAAAAACCCTTGAGAAGTATGAATTCTGACAGGTGAGAGGATGACTGCCTCTTCTTTAAAAAATAAATTATGAACCCAAGCACGCTATTGACCCTTCAACAGCCAGCATATGTACACGGGTTTTCCAAAGGTAGGGCACGTACATACGCGTTCAGGCCTTGTACAGGCCGCGTATACCTCTATGACTTCCCGAAAAAGAGAAAACAATCTAGTAATCAAAGCAGGGAATACTGGTATGGAAGACCATAATCCCTACAAACTCAGACTCTTGCAGAAACTCAGGAAAAAGGTCATCAAACCAATTTAAAACACCCAAAAAGTATCCCCAAAAACCCTAGAGATCTTCCCCAGTATGGTCTCCAATTCTGTTGTGGGTGGGAAAACCCCCTACGGATGAACACTAAGGGTTCTATAATGCATGCAAAAATGACCATCTAAAGTATCCTACTTTCTACCATCATCCCATCACAGACCCCATTATTCATATGTAAACACAAGGGTAAAAGGATCCAGTCACTCTACCTTGACTTCCACGTTTGATGTCGATCCTTTTGTGTTCAGTTTCTCCTTGACTGCAAGTCTCCTCCCAAAGCTAACCTACATTCATAAACAGACAAACAAAGAACTCCAAACATGCATATTATATATGAACTTAATGGGTTAGAGATTCTAATAAAATATAATCAATATTGAATATTGAACACCTCATATGGCGGGACGGGAAAAGTACCTATTTTTATTAACCTCACAAAAGTAACTTACATTGGTGAGATCGACCACCTCTCCTTGAATCTGGTCTTAGGCTCCTCTTAAACTGTGCTCCAACTGATTTCACATATGAATGGTGAGATCGACCACTGCTCCTGGAATCTGGTCCTAGGCTCCTCTTCAACTGTGCTCCAACTTCTTTCACATATGCTTCTCTTCACAAAATAATTGCAAAGGATTGGGGCAAGGGGAATACAAAAACAAGTCGAGTTTCTTTACTATTATTATTATTTTTTTTCTAAATGGGACCCCTACCTCTTCTTTTATAGGCTAGAAGAGGGTGGTTATTCGGTTAAGTGACCAGCTATGGGTGGTCAAACGGTTTAGGAAATTACCTAGAAATCTGTATTCCATCTGCAACTTTCTATTTTTTGTGCTTTTGTCAGTATACGCGGGATGTAGTGGGTCAACTAGCATATACACGCATGCAGCAGTGGTGTAGGGCATGTATGCCTTCGCAAGGATGGTTTTTAGAAGAGTTGTTCAGTAGTGGCTTGGAAAAAATGGCAAGTGAGATGGCCTTATGCCAGGTATGCATGTCTAGTGCAAATTAGGGTTATAACAATGAGTCTGTCTTGGATGGCTCATGGATTAGCTAAGCATATTCACTGCATAGCATGAATCAGGTCTGGTGTTAACTAGATACATCAATGATCCAATCATTTGTGGATCAATCTCGTCATCATCATTCATTTTCTTCAAATCTATCACAGTATTTTTGTATTCTATCATACATAACTTCTTTAATATTCCCATTGTATATTTTCCTTGAATCGGGAAAATCTCATTGGTTCTCTTTCATACTTCCAGGAAGTAGAGCATCATTCTTAGATCCTTCATATTGAAATCAAAATTCAAGGCTTACTTGTTTTCAACAACAAGGATTTATGAATAAGTCATCAAAATCATGCTCTCGTCACCAACACTTGTAATAACATAGGTTTGGATCAACAACACTCTTGCAGAAACCCAAACTCATCAAGAATCCATTCATCCGATATAGTTTCCAACTCATGGATGGTAGTACGGATGGAAGTGTATCAGGATTACTGGATCAGGTGTCTCATCATAGACAACTCCCTCTGTTTGTGAGAATACTCTGGCTTTGTATTTCTTGACACTTCCATTGGTTACAGGCTTTCTCTTATAGGTCCATTTGGAAGTTACCACAAACTTCTCTTATGGTATATGAATAATATCTTATACATCATTCTTTAGGATACACTAGTTTTCTTCTATTATGGCATCTTGCCATATCTATTTATCTTATTGTTTCTTCAATGGAGTGACTCATGACTGAAGACTAGCTTTGAAAAACTCTTTTTCTTTCTCAAGGTGTCCCTTGAGGGACTTGTATGTTTCTATGTCTACCAGCAGAGTTTTGTCGACCCTGGGCATGCCTTTTATGCCCCACTGTAATATCTTTGTTCATATCAACTAGAGTAGTTGAATTTGTTGGAATATTGTTTGTCTTCCTCTAAGCTACTGAGGATATTAACTCTTTCTTCCTTTTATTTTGTTTTTGACTCCCTCTAAGTCAAGAAAATCTCTATGAAGTTTGAAGGAAGGGAATCTTCCTTTATTTTTTTGTTAGATCTTTTTATGTCTCTTTGTCCAACATAAAATCAATCAAATAAGGTTTGGAATCTCGTACCAAGGACAATGGTCCAAGTCTTTGAGGGCTCCCATACTAGGGATAATATCCTTCATTTATCAAGAATGAAATCAACTATAAAATTAGAAATCAATTGATTTACCTGGGTTTGTAGTCATTTTTAGTTTAGAGGAAGTAATTCCCCTCTCTCTTATCTTCATTCCTTTGAGGTGGATCTAGATCAATGTTAGTGGTAGATGCATGTTGTCTTCCCTTCTTCCTGGTTGGACAATTTCTTGCATAGTTCCCATATTTGTCACATCTGAAGCACTGAATTTATGAAACATCTCTTCTCTAATTATAACCTGGGTTTGATGAAGAATTTTTGTCTTTGAATATTTGTCTAAAGTTTCTTTTGAATCTTCCTCCTTTCTTTGTATGAAGTGCAAGAGCATGATTTTCTTCTCGGGAGTCTTCCACTCCTCTATTTCCAAGTCTAAGTTCTTCTTGAATACAATCTATCCATAGACGATCAAAGATTGGTAGACTTTCTCTACCATTGATACTTTGAAGAAAAGGCTCCCAATGTTTTGGAAGGTTGTTGAGAGTGGATAAGACAAGTTCTCTATTGGACATGATTTCTCCAATGGATTCTAATTGTTCTTTAATCTATGATATCTTCATAAAGAAGATAGCAATTGTGTCATCTTTCATCATCTTGGTACTTTGAAGTTGGCTCTTAAAGGTAAGAGCTCTGAGGGTGTTGTCACTTTCAAACATTTCTTTTAATGCTTCATACATTTCATAAGTTGTCTTCAAGTTGGAAATAAGAGGTAAGAGATGATCTCTTACTGAGTAGATGATTAATTTTCTTGCTTTGACATCTTCTTCCTTTCTTATCTTATTCTCTTCATCGGTAGTTGTGGCTGGTAAAGTTTTAGTTACCACATCCAAAAGGTCATCTTCTTCAAGGGTGACCTGAATCCTTGATTTCCAGGAGCTGAAGTTGCTTGCTCCATCAAGAATATCTTCTACTAAGGTTATGTTCTTCATTTGTTCAAATTCTTCAAACTCTCGCCAAGTGGATTTGGAAAACCCAATGATTACATTGGATTAGTAACCTTGGATTTTGTTGGGATTATCACTTCCAATAATAAACTTTGATATTGTCACAGGAATGCTTATTGAATCGAAAAAAAAATTCTTCAAGAAGTTGTAGAGATCCTAAGATCAAAATTTGCAGAAAATCTTAGCACCCTAGAAATCCTAGGGCCAAAAACTCAAAATCCTCAAAATTGTTTTTTGAAGGTCTCTGGAGATGCACTGAGGAAGGTTGAAAAACTTGGTCCAACTTTTAGCTCCAAATTCTACTTATAAAGGGTTGAAAGGGCTGATCAAATGATGGTCATGCGGATTTCTGCAAAAACCCTAGAGGTCGTACAGAACTGCAGAAGGAGGACGGTTTTAGCCTTTTGAATGCTTGTGCAGGGGTTCTTCAAGACCTATGCTCTGATACCATGTTGATTTTCAATAAGCAAAGTTAAGCATGAAGTTCATTCCATTTTTATCATTTAACTTAACCATAACCAATAATGTTGCAAAAACCAAGATCACAAGAAGAAACACCATGCACAAGAACACAAGAAGTATCCTGGGAAACCCTTCTGAACAAGGGAAGAAAACCTAGTGAAATCCTTTGCTATATTCTTCAACAGAAATACCTTCACCACCTAGAAAACCTATCACACAAGAGGGTGCTTGCAAGCCCTCGAAGACTAGTGCCCAAGAGAGGTGTGCACTTTTCCCAAGAAGGTGTACTTGCTGAAATTCCAAATTCACACAAAAGATATGTTTCCTCAATGAGGAAATTACCTTTACTTATAGTAGACTGAACCTGTCAACAGAAGTGTCTATTGGCACAACAGGGCTGACCTCTCTATCTAAAAATATAATTAATATTAAACAGATTAATTATCTATAACATTAATTATCAATCACATTAAGATGGGGCCAACCTATACCCTTCACATTACAATTAGGGTTGCATGCATGTCTGACTCTTGAAAAATATAGAAAGGAATCTTATACACCCACTAGTGCTTATCCAATAGGGGCACATCCATATGTATTTCCATATCTATGGATCACTTCATTACACAGAAGAACCACTTCTTCACTAGTTCTCAACCACTAGGATCACGTTCACTTGTGCTCATCCACATGCATGTCCACTCAAAAGATATTATTTCCCACTGCATTACACAGGAGAGTCATATGGAGTTCCTCATCAACTCTCTGCACATAGGAGGCTAATACATCATCTTCATTTCTTTTCTCATGATTATGCACCTAGCACTTTGGGATTTCACACGTTCACCTTGTGCTCAGCCACAGACACGTCCAACTCTCCAGATCTCCTTTCTCACTGCGTTACACAGGAGAATCATATGGATTTATTCTCAAATCTCTTGTAAGGAGGAGGCCATCTCTACATTCTAGCTCTGTCCCAGATAGGAACCACACACCCCTCTCAAGGGCTCTCTCTCAGGTTTGTGTCCTGGAGAATGTCTCACATAGCTGTAAGCATCAACAATAACAAAGCATTGTTTGTCTTCATTCATGTTGGATACTTATTATATTGTTGTTGGAATGTTAAGGAATTGGGTATAAACAAGATTGGTTGAGCTATGTGAGTAGCTATATCCATATGTTGGAATATTCCTCACTTTGTAAAACCAAGGAGTATAATACAATGGTTGTTGGGGTGTCATCATTTGAGTGTCAGTGCATCTAATATTCATCAACAACATTAACACTATGGTAGATACAACTTAGAGAAAGTGCATATCCAATATATTTTTGAAGCTCGAATGACTTCATGCAATACAAAGTTATTCTTGTCTACCTATTCCTGTGTGGAGGAAGAGTCGTGCCTTCTATGTCCATTTGGTCATAATTAACCCCCAAGAAGCTAAAAAACAGAGACATGATTGTCATTAGATTACCAACTAGTTTCTTGTGTGTAAGATACATCGAGAACAAGATCATATAATAAATCTTGAACAAAGATTGCAGAGAGTAAACATGATTTTGTAAAGGATCTGTGTTAATGAAGCAAGTGAGTTATAAGTCCTCAATTTATGGATCAATGTCGAAGGCCAATCGTTTGATAAGTAAATATCCTCCTACAACCACCTATTTTTATCCTATAGAGAAAGTTCTTTCATCACTACAAGCGACTGCACCCAAACCAAAGCAAAAAGTCCCCCTCCTTTTGCAACACTTGCAACCCGAATGCCCACAACAAAGGAGGATTTATTTAGTGTCACTTGGGTGGAAGATGTTATGTTCATAAAGTGACATTAAATAAAAATAAATTATTAATCACTTAAACATTAAAATTAATTTTTGATGTTTAAGGAATAATTAAAGGAGAAATAAGGGTGGGGTTTGACTTGGTCAATAAAGGGAAAGATCTAGAAGGATCGGAGGAAGAATAAAAGGATGGGTAGCCCTTCACTTTAGCATCATGATTTATTCTATTTTCTGAGTGCTCTTGAGAGATAAGTGTTCGTCAGAGTTTAGTAAAACTGTTGGAGTTACTTCACACACACCTAGATTTATTTTTCCTAAGGTTTTTCCTTGTTTATTAGTCACAATTAGTCATTATCCAGTCTCCTATATTTTAGGGGAGAATATTCCACCTAGAGAATATTCTCTTTCAATTGACACTTCAGTTTGACTAGTTGCGTTGAGTTTAGATGCTGCATTGGTTTTTTCACCATGAAATATTGGGATCATCACCAACTAATGCACACTTTCCTTGGGATCATCACCATATTGGCACATTACCCTTGATTCCCTGAGTTAACTCCTCACTACTCTTTGTCCAGTTAGTTTATTGAAGACTAGTTGACTAGTTAACTCAACTAGGTGGGAGTTCATGTTAAGCCCTAATATTGGATCATTACCCCTTAATTGGGGCATATTATATTAATAATGTTATTTTATTTATGTTGGATTTAGGCCACTAGTTGTAATTATACCTCCTAGTCTCTTATATATACCAAGGAGACATTTTCATTTTGAATCATCTTGTACTTGAACATTTAAGTGGGGTAAAAGGATATTTCCCCCTTGAAGAGGCTTATTATCTTAAATTATCTCTTTTTCAAGGCGTTGAGTACTTTTTCTGAGGTTTTTCTATGCTATATTGATATTTGGTTCTTAACAGTTCACTCCCGTAACTGCCTGAGAGACTAGACTAGGTGGCAGTTCACTCCTGTAATTGTTGGTGTGTGTATAGATCACTCTAGAACACCACTATGGTGCATTGGTTCTCCTCCAGTGTGCACTCATTGAGTTATACAGAGTATAGCATGTGTAAATTATTCATTATTCATAACGGTTAATGAGAATTCTTTCATTCATTCTCTCCTTCTTCTTCTTTCTCAAATTCTCTCTGCAAATGTGTGTATTATTGTTTATATAGATATATTTTGTGTAGGTTCAACACATTTACATGGTATCAGAGTTGACGAACTTCTAAGCAAAAGCTACACCAAAATGTTTTGCAGGTATAAAAGATTGAAGACAACGGAAAGATGGATTTCCAAAAATAATTAATTCTTACACCTTACAACTAATTTGCATGGAAGGAGAAAATATGCATACATCTCCGAACCAGAGAGTTGTATAGGTTAACCTTGAATACATATACAAAACCGACATCAGCCATATAAAAATCCAAGTACTTAAATCGCATGGATGAGGCACTTGGAACAATTTGCAGTCTTATTTCTCCCGATCTCCTTTTTCACATATCTTCATGTAAGACTGCCAATGAATCTTAGACCACCTTGGAAGGTCTCTTTGGAAAAAAGGATGAGATGAGGGGACACATTCTAGAGGTGGAGCTACTTACATTGGATCCAAAA
>ML805595.1:172184-194759 GCA_009831015.1 Picea engelmannii
AACTTGATAAGAGCACCAACTCTATGGATTCTCTAGCACCCACTAGACAAAGTCACCAACTCCCTAAGTGTTCCAACACCAATTGATGGAAGCATCAACTTCCAGTCACACAAGCACCAACCTATATAACAGAGAACAACAGTTCTCCCTTGCACCACCCTGCCACCCTAGTTTTTCTGGCTGCAACCAGATGGAAGATACAACTCCCTATGTTCAAGAACCCACTTGAAACTATGAGGACACCAATCCTCCCTAGCATCTCCCAACCACCCTAAAATATAAAAACTTCATTACTGAAACTTATTCCAGTGATACAGTTTTTAGCTATAGCTTACTAGTATCATCATTGTACTATTGCACTGATATGCTCTGCATGCATCAGTGTCTTCTTGTTCTCATTCTTCTTTGAGCTTTCTATTCTTTTCCTCTGTCTCTGCATGCGCACATCGACTTCCTATTTATTTCTCAGATATGCATTTCTATTCTATGCGCTAGGCCTCTTCTCTGTCTTTCAGCTGCTGCACACAGTCTTCTTTTACCCACATGAATCATTCTCTGTAGCAGCCCCCGTCTCTTCTTTGTTATGTGTTTTTATACTCTTTGTGCACCTTCTTCATAGCCCCATGCACAATGAATCTGCATCCTCTTTACAATGTCATTCTTCTGTCCTACAGGTTGTTCACTACATCTCTTCCTCACTCCTACATAGCTTCACAGCAGAATCACTTCACCTCTCTATTCTGCATTAATTTATCACATCCATTCATCTCCTGATCATCGTGGAAACTCTTCATCTTCTCTAGTAGTTATCTCCATGCGTTCATCATCACTGGGTGTTATGCTGAGATTCCTTAGCTTCTCTAGCAATTGAAACTCTTTGTCTTCTATGTTGATCATCCCAAGACTGTTCTTCATCAGTGGTCATTATCCTGAGATTCTTCGGCTTATTTGGCAGTTACAGTCTTCAACGCATTTCTATATGTCAATTTTCTCTTTGATTAGTCTTAATTCCACTAGAATTTACCTCGAAGATCTTTAGATCCTCTGGCGATCACCCTACAGCTCCTCTAGTTCTATGGCCGATTTCATCATTGCTTTCTGGCAATTACAGCTAGTCAATTATGGCTTCTTCGACTTATAGCCTCTTCCTTCACGTGACCATCGGTGGTGACCATATGCCTAACCAATATTCATTTCATGATTTCATATTTCAAGTGATCAACTGTGAGTCACCTTGGTTTTCCCGATTCACGAAAATTGGAAATGGAGCCTAGCACCGCTAGCTGCTTCCCTTCTCTTCCGTTGATGTGACCACTGGTTGTGAACACAGGCCTAATAAAAAAGGCGCTTTGCAATTTTGTGTTTCACGAGTTTTTCTACGAGTCACTCTGACTCTTCCAAATCCCAATCATGAAATGGAGCCTAGCAACTTGTAATCTCCTTTGTCACACACCCACGACGATGAATAACTTTTTTTTCCCTCTTTTCTCAAGGTGTAGAATCTTAGATTCTAAAGCCAAACAATTCTCTAAGACTGGATGGTCTCGTTCTATAGTTAAATGCAGAACCTTTCAGTTTCCTAGTGCAGGTTTAAGGCAATACATGACCTTCCCCTTCGCCCTACTATGAAAACTCAGAGTGTTGGGCGTTAGATCCTTTTGTGGCTCGATCTGCACGATTAAGTTTCAGGCGCAAGTTTCTCTCATGCAACCATGGGCTGTGACCACCCGCCTACCCAAAGGGCGTTTCAGGACTTCACGTGTTGGGTATTCTACATGTGAGTTACCTTGAATTTCCCAACCTCCAAAATCCGACAGGGGCCTAGCGCATGCTAGCTCTTCCCTTATCCTCCTCCACATGACCACTACCCGCGACCATAGGCTTAACGTAAATGATGCGTCGCATTTCGTGACTTCGGAACTTCTGAAGAAAGGCGCCCCAACTCCTCCAACTCCCAATTTCTTAAAGGGCTTAACAACCGTTAGCTCCCTCCTTTGTCCTCCCTCCATGTGACTATTTACTACAACTCGGAGCCTAACTCTAAGGTGCATCGGAACTTTTCATATCACGAGTTCTCACGACTTCCCTCTCTAACTTTTCTACCTTGCGAGTCAGCAAAATGCTGAGATCTTGCCACGTGCCCTCCATAATGGACGACCACGATCAAATCACGATTTTGCATATTGCAAGTTCAAACAATCATGCTCTTTGACCTTCTTTCTCTGCGAGTCAGCGAAATTATGAGATCTCGCCACGTGTCCTCCTTAATGGACGACCATGATCAAATCATGATTTTGCATATCACGAGTTCGAACAATTATGCTCTTTGAACTCCTTTCTCTACGAGTCAACGAAATGATGATATCTCACCACATGTCCTGCTTAATGGATGATCACGATAAAATCACAATTCTGCATATCATGAGTTCAAATAGCTATGCTCTTTGACCTCCTTTCTCTACGAGTCAACGAAATGTTGAGATCTCGCCATGTGTCCTCCTTAATGGATGACCACGATCAAATAAAAAATTACCTCGTGCACCTTCCTCCGGATCCAACGACTATTGGTTCACACGCTTCAGATTTGACAACTCAGATCTGTTTTCCTCCTACACTCACTTCTTGTTGTCTAAATGTGGGCTTCAACGACCCAGATCTCCTCCTCCACAAATGGGTCCTTAGGGAATTTTGAATTCCCCACGTACTCCTTACGTTAATCCGTTTGCGTCGAATAAACATTCCATGACCTTCCTCAATCTAATGGTCCAGATCACATCACAACATCTAGTTTCAAAATTTTAGTCACACCAACCTGTGACTCTCTCGATGTGCGAACTTGCGAAAAGTGAAGTAGACGAGGCATTAACGCCTTCTCTCCTTCTTCAAATCTGGCGGTCATGACAGATCTTGGATCCTCCCGAATGGATCTCATCCACTCATATACCAAACGAAAGGGTATTCCCTTTGATACCTAAGTCTCACTATCTTTCCTGATCTTTGTCAATTCTGAAGGATTAAGAGCGTTGTGCTCCTTCTCATGGACCTAACACCTAGGAGGGTCTTTGACACAACTCTTGTGCTCCTTCATTTAGTCGAGAATTTAGGTGGTTTTTGGTCTCTACTTGCCTCGTAGGGAGCCTGTGCATATCTTCACTACCTCTCTTGAGCTTAATAGACTCCGTCCTCACAGTGATTTGCGGGATTTGACCTCCGCAATTAGGGAAGTACTCACTCGAGTCTAGGACAGGGATGAAATTCCTTGGGAAGGTGCTTTTGAGGAATTCAACTAGAACATAAGGGAAATCAAGCAGATGTAGAAGTTCTCAAGGACAAAGCACACTCTTAATTTAATCATTCAATGCAGAAACCATTTACAGGCATATAAAAACAAGCATTCATCCATTATTTCCAATTTAGAGTTCAAGGCATAAAAACACTTATCACAACCCTAAAGCATGAAGCGACTGCTTAGAGGGGTGCTCTTTTCCACCCAACCATGGGCTTAGTCATTCCCAATGGATTTATCACTGGCCACCCCCAAGCTTAGGCCACGATGCTCTGAGATTCAATCTCTTACTTCCATCTCAACGAAAGTTAGGGACGAAGGCTAGTCTCCTTCTTCCCATACATGAATAGGTAAGGACGAAGGTTACTCTCCTTTGCCTGTCTCTGTCTCCCTATTCCTTGTGATCATAACTCGTTTGTTCACTTTTGATCCTTTCCTCAGACCCGAGAGCTCTACTCACGTCTCTGCACTCTTCATAGGCCGCCCCCTCTATCCACCATGCTTCCCTTCTTATCTCACTCGGCAAGGTTACGTGTGGCTCGAATCCCCCCCGTTTGTGGCCAGGTCTGAAAGCTATACTGATGGGCAGTCTGCCCCATCCCTCATTAACTCTTGAGGAGGCCCTTCCCACCTACCATCCTGATGGGAATTCATTCCTGGTCAGAGGGTTGTTATAATCTAAGCAAAATTAACTCCAGCATGGTATTGGTTCGGTGGAGGTTAACGCAACCATTCTGGGTCCCATCCACCACCTTTTCATTAGAAATCGTGGTCTCTCTCTCTTATCACATCCCATTTCTCAATATCCATGCAACACGTAACATTTTATATTACAATAATCAAAATTTACATTCATCAACCTTCTACACAAGGTCCATCAAATAAAACATTCACACTTTTAAGTTTTCCATAGTCCCTTGGTCCATATAGTTATATTTACAAACTGGGGGTGAAATAGGGTATTGCGATTCCCTCCCCCTTAAAGGAATCATTGTCCTTGATGTTATATCTATCAACATGATATGTATGTATAGAAGTAAACAAAATCAGAAATGTCTGCCTCATGGCATCTTCCATTTCCCGCGTAGCCTCATCTGGGCCAAAGTGTTTCCATTGCACCTTGAACTGTGCAATGGTTTGATTCCTGAGTGATTTTTCCTTCCTGTCGAATATGTATTGGGGTTCTGGAAGAAATTCTCCCTCCGATTCCACCTATATCACAGACCAGTCAATTATATTATTAACATCATGTACATATTTCTTTAATAATGAAACATGAAAAACATTATGTGTCTTTATAGTATGAGGAAGTGCTAGCCTATATGCTACATGTCCCACTCTATCTAAGACTTCAAAGGGTCCACAATGTTGAGGTTCCAACTTGGCATAGGCTCCCATTCTCAGGGAACTCTTCCTAGGTCTAACTCTGAGATAGACATGGTCTTCGGTCTTGAACTCTTTGAGATTTCTCTTTCTGTCGGCGTAACTTTTATGTCTATCCTGATAAATCTTTAGATTTTGTCTTATCTGAACCACTTGTTGTTCCATTTCCTTCAGCATGTCGGGTTCGATTGTAATTCTGTCCACTGGATTTCTCCAGCTGATTGGAATCTTGCACTGTCTACCATAGAGGGCTTCAAAAGGTCTCATCTTCAAGGAATCTTGATAACCGTTGTTGTAGGCAAACTCTACCAATGGTAGGTAGTTTTCCCACTCCTTAGGCTGATGCATTACATGCATCCTTAACATGTATTCTACTATCTAGTTCACTCTTTATGTCTGTCCATCAGTTTGGGGATGATGAGTTGTGTTGAATAACAATTTTGTCTCCAAACCGACCATTTGGGATTTCCAAAAACTTGAAGTGAATTTGGTATCTTGGTCAGATACAATTTCCTTGGGCATGCCATGCAGTCTGAATATCTCCTTCATGAAGATGTTTGCAATATCTATTACCTTTCAAGTTGACTTGACAGGGATGAAATGAGAAGAATTTCTCAGCTTGTCCACCACAACCATGATGGCATCATTTTGCTTGGTCGACCTTGGTAGTCTAGTGATGAAATCCATGGAGATGGTTTCCCATTTCCTTTCTAGGATCGATAGGGGATGTAATAATCCGGATGGATGTCGGTGCTCTGTCTTAACTTGTTGGCATTCTAGGCACTTAGCTAGATAGTTAGCTATGTCTTTCTTTAACCCAGACCAATAGAATTGTTTCCTATTGGTCATGATCATCTTCTAATATCCCAGGTGACCAGTACATGGTCTCTTATGCAATTCATCCATTATGAACCTCTTCAAGTCATCACAATTCAGAATATACAATCTGTTTCTGTAAGTCAGTAGCCCTTCTTCGAGCATTTGGTAGCCTTCATACTTCATCCCTGTCGGCTCTTGCCTTAGGTATGAAGTCACGGTCTTAAAGAATGCATATGTCTCTTGTTCATTTTTTATTCTCTCCCCAACATCCATTTTGTAGGTGTTTACTGTTGCTAGATGAATCCTTTTTATACTTTTTCTAAGGGCATTGGCCACCCTATTTTCCTTTCCTTTTATATCTTTGATTTTGAAATTGAATTCACTTAGGAGATCCATCCACCTCACTTGTCTGGAATTGAGTTTTGGTTGATCAAACATGTGTCTCAATCCACAATGATCTGTCATAAGCACAAATATTCTACCCAGGAGGTACTGTCTCCACATTTTTAAAACATGTACTATGGAAGCCAACTCTAGGTCATGGGTCAGATAATTGATCTCATTCTCATTTAATTTATGGGACGTATAGAGAATTACACGTTCTTCTTGCATAAGGACTCCTCCAAGTCCTTCCTTGTAGGCATCTATACACACAAGTAAATCATCATCCGTGTCCGCAATCTTTAGCATGGGGGCATGGGTCAGGAGGTATTTCAGTTCTTGAAATCTTTCTTCACATTTTGACGTCCAAATGAATTTAGTCCCCTTTTTCTGAAGGCCAGTGATTGGACAACCAATCTTGGAAAACCCTTTTATGAACCTTATATAGTATCTTGCTAAGACAATGAAGGACCTAATATCGGATACATATTTCGGGGTAGGCCATTCCATAATGGATCTGATCTTGTCGAGGTCTATTGCCACCCCTTCCTTAGATATGACATGGCCTAAGTAGTGGACTTTCTTCTAAAAGAAATCGCACTTGCTAAACTTAGCGTAGAGCTAATTCTCCCTTAGTACTTGAAGTATGAGTCTAAGATGTTCTTCGTTCTCCTCCCTGTTCTTGGAGTAGATTAGGAAATCATCAATGAAAACCAATACAAATTTGTCTAGAAATTTGTTGAGTACATTATTCATCAAGCACATAAAAGTGGCGGGGGCATTGGTTAACCCAAATGGCACCACCACAAATTCGTAGTGACCATACCTCATCCTGAAGGTTGTTTTGTGGATGTTTTCATCCTTAATATGGACTTGATGGTAGCCATATCTTAGGTCGATATTTGATAATATGGATGCACCTCCCAATTGGTCAAACAGGTCATCGATTCTTGGTAAGGGGTACTTGTTCTTTATGGTTGCCTTATTGAGTTGTATGTAATCTATGCACAGTCGGAGTGTGCCATCTTTCTTTTTCACAAACAGGACAGGTGCTCCCCACAGAGATACACTGGGTTGGATGTAGCCTTTGTCCATCATATCCTTTAGATGTAGCTTGAGCTCAACCAACTCTGGCGTGCTCATTTTGTATGGTGTTATAGATGCTGGTACCGCTCCTGGTGTAAGTTCTATTGAGAAGTCAATATCCCTTCTCGGAGGTAGACCTGGTACTTCTTCTAGGAATATGTCCTTGTATTCTCTTAATATGGGCTGGTCCTCTAGGTTTGGTTTGTCGTCTTCAACATATTCCAACACCTGTATTGCATATAAGGAACACCCTTTTCTGCAATACTTCTTCATTTGAAGGGTCGATATTTTTCTCATTGAGACATGCTTCTGAATCCCTTGGAGGGTCATCTTTCTCCCTTCTTCGTTTACACATTCTAAAGTTTTATGATAATAGTCAATTTTAGTTTTATGAGAAGCCAACTAGTCCATACCAATCAACAAGTCATAAGATCCCAAGGGAAGTATGTTAAGGGTTTCTCGGGTGGGCAATCCACCCATGATGATTTGGCAGGCTGGTATAGCCTCTGCCACCTTTCTTTTGGTCCCAGTGGCTAGTTGTACCAACCATGGTTTACCATGTCTAATTGGTTGCATTTTACACTTATCAACAGTCTGAGGGGCTACATAACTCAAATTAAAACCTGAGTCAATTAAAATAGAAATTGGGTGGTTGGCGATCATACCTTCCAGCTCCACTACTAAAGCTTGGTGATCGGCTTGATTATTGTCCAGGGCTGCATAGATTTGTGGCCTGCTCCTAGCCACATCATTAATGGTGGTAGCTTCTTGGATATTGTAGACCCCCTTACTGTTTTTTTTTCTGTGTGGGAAGTCCCTCAATCTATGATTTTCTCCACATCCCCATCATTTTAATGGTTCCTTCTTTAGGTTATCGATCTTTATGGGGGTTGTCTAAAAAGGTTTATTTCCACTTTGAGAGTGGAAATTTTGCTGATATACACTTCTAGTAGGAAGGTTCCCCCTGGAATATTTTCCATAGTTCTTAAGTCTTGAGGAGTTAAACCTTTTCTTCTCGAATCCTGAACTAATCTTCTTCCTCCAGTCCTCGTGGGGTATTTTCTTACTCCCAAATTGTTCATAGCAATACCTTGCCTTCCGAATAGCTTCTTCTAAGGTCCTTGGTTCGTCAAACTCAATCCTATCCCGGTAGGTATGAGGTAACCCACTAATGAACCACTGCATTTTTACTTTTTCATCTTTTAAGTAGGGTACATACCTCAGTAGTTCAAGAAATTTATTGACGAATTCCTATATGGTGAGTTGACCCACCTGGAGTTTGTAGAATTCCTTAGTTTTCCCATCCATGTATTTTTCTGACAGATACTGCTTCCTGAAGTATTTCGTAAACTGTTTCCATGAAAAATCCTTCTCATGGACTCCTTTCACATTCCTAAGGTCTTCCCACCATATTTAATCCTTTCCATTCAGGTTGAATATGGCTATCTGAGCCTTCAGGTTCTCAGAGTAGTCATGGACTCTGAAATACTTCTTTAAACATAGCAGCCAAGCTTCTGCCTCTTCTCCCTTATTTATCTCTCTATTGAAAGAGGGTGGTTTGGATTTCTTGAACTCCTCAAGACCACGGGTTTTGGAACGCTTATGTTTCCTTCCTTTCTTCTGAGAATGCAAGTTGGCCTTGCTACTAGAATACCCTTCAAAGTTGCCAGCTTCCTTTCTAGAGGACTCTCCTAATGAGTGTCCCCTACCTCTAGGTTGGTCCTTCTTCGTGGTACTTCTCCCAGTGGGGTCACTTATTGAGTCATGTTTTCAGGTCTTAGGTGGACTTCAACCTCTCTTCTTGTGTCGTCGGTCCACATGACTAGTTGTGGGTTCGTCCTACAGTTGCCTTTGTATGTCGGATAAGATCTGTAGCAAGATTGCGTTAATTTCTGTTTGTTTCTCTTGCTCCTTTATCAATCTCTCGTTGTCAGCCTTGAAACTCTGTAGCTTGGACTTGAGGCTCCTTACAGTTTCATCTAGATCTGGAGAGGTTTCCACCACCCTCCTTTCATCAGATTCCTTGTCTCTATTGTGGGAGCCATCCCCCACTTCATGACATGTCATCATCCTTTAGTATTGGAGTCTTCCCATGATTCAATGATTATTCAAGTGTTTCCAAAACACTTATAGTTAGCTAACATTCTATTAGTTCATGAAAAATACATGGTCTAATTCCTTAATGTACACACACAATAGAAGGTTTCATTCCTTTCTTTAATAACATTTTTAAATCAGACTTTTTAAGAAAGAGGGAAGGTAGGGTGTCACTCTTTTGAAAGTACTCCAAATAGAGTTATTTAATTGACTTGTCCATGAGCCCAAGTAGGCCAAGTGTTGTAACCATGCTCTGATACAATTTTATCACACACCCATGACGAAGAATAATTTTTTTTTTTTTTCCATTTCTCTCAAGGGGCAAAATCTCAAATTCTAAAGCCAAACAATTCTCTAAGACTAGATGATCTCGTTCTATAGTTAAACGCTGAATCTTTTGGTTTCTTAGTGCAGGTTTAAGGGCATACACGACCTTCCCCTTCGCCCTACTATGAAAACTTGGAGTGTCGGGTGTTAGCTCCTTTTGTGGCTCAGTCTACGCGATTAAGTTTCAGGCGCAAGTTTCTCTCACGGGGCCATGGGATGTGACCACCCGCCTACCCAAAGGGCGTTTCAGGACTTCGCATGTCGGGTATTCTACATGTTAGTTACCTTGACTTTCCCAACCTCCGAAATCCGACAGGGGCCTAGCGCATCCTAGAGCATCCTATCTCTTCCCTTATCCTCCTCCACGTGACCACTACCCACAACCATAGGCTTAACCTAAACGGTGCGTCGCATTTCGCAACTTCGGAACTTCTGAAGCAAGGTGCCCCAACTCCTCCAACTCCCGAGTTCTGAAATGTCTTAACAACCATTATCTCCCTCCTTTGGCCTCCCTCCATGTGACCATTTACTATGACCCAGAGCCTAACTCCAAGGTGCGTCGAAACTTCGCATATCACGAGTTCTCACGACTTCCCTCTCTGAATTTTCTACCTTGCGAGTCAGCAAAATGATGAGATCTTGCCACGTTCCCTCCTTAATGGATGACCACGATCAAATTGTGATTTTTCATATCGCGAGTTTGAACAGTTATTCTCTATTACCTTCTTGCTCTGTGAGTTAGTGAAATGCTGAGATATCTCCACATGTCCTCCTTAATGGACGACCATGATCAAATCGTGATTTTGTATATCACGAGTTCAAACAATTATGCTCTTTGACCTCCTTTCTCTACGAGTCAACAAAATGATGAGATCTTGCCATGTGTCCTCCTTAATGAATGCCCATGATCAAATCGTGATTTCACATATCACAAGTTCCAACAATTATTCTCTTTGACCTCCTTTCTCAGTGAGTCAGCGAAATGATGAGATCTCACCACGTGTCCTCCTTAATGGATGACCACGATCAAATCGGAACTTGTCTCATGCACCTTCCTTCGGATCCAATGATTGTTGGTTCACACACTTCAGATCTGATGGCTCAGATCTATTTTCCTCCTGCGCTCACTTCTCGCTGTCTGAACGTGGGTTTCGACGGCCCAGATCTCCTCCTCCACAAATGGGGCCTTAGGGAATTTTGAATTCCCCACGTACTCCTTGCGTTAATCCATTCACATCGGATCGATGGTCCATGACCTTCCTCGATATAACGGTCCATATCACATTGCAATATTTGGTTTCAGAAGTTTAGTCACACCAACCTGCGACTCTCCCGATGTGTGAACTTGCGAAACCTGAAGTAGACGAGGCATTAACACCTGCCCTCCTTCTTCAAATTCGACAGTCGTGATAGACCTTGGATCCTCCCAAACGGATCTCATCCACTCATCTACCAAATGAAAGGGTATTCCCTTTGATACCTAAGTCTCACTATCTTTCCTGAGATTTGTCAGTTCTGAAGGATTAAGAGCGTTACGCTCCTTCTCCTGGACCTAACACCTAGGAGGGGCTTCTGCACAGCTCTTACGCTCTTTCATTTAGTTTAGAATTTAGGTGGTTCTTAGTATCTGCTTTCCTCGCAAGGAGCCTGTGCATATCTGCACTACCTCTCTTGATCTTAATAGACTCTGTCCTCACAGTGATTTGCGGTATTTGACCTCCACAATCAGGGAAGTACTCACTCGACTCTAGGATAGGGATAGAATTCCCTGGGAAGGTGATTTTGAGGAATTCAACTAGAACATAAGGGAAATCAAGAAGATGTAGAAGTTCTCAAGGACAAAAGAACACTCTTAATTTAATCATTCAATGCAGAAATCATTTACAGGCATACAAAAACAAGCATGCATCCATTATTTCCAATTTAGAGTTCAAGGCATAAAAACACTTATTAGAACCATAAAGCATGAAGAGACTGCTGAGAGGGGTGCTTGTTTCCACCCAACCATAGGCTCAGTCACTCCCAATGGATTTATCATTGGCCACCCCCGAGCTTAAGCCACGATGATCTGAGATTCAATCTCTTACTTCCATCTCAACAGAAGTTAGGGACGAAGGCTACTCTCCTTCTCCCCATACAGGAATAGGTAAGGACGAAGGTTACTCTCCTTCACCTGTCTTTGTCTCCCTATTCCCTGTGATCATAACTCATTTGTTCACTTTTGATCCTTTCCTCAGACCTGAGAGCTTTGCTCCCATCTCTGCACTCTTCATAGGCCACCCCCTCTATCCACCACACTTCCCTTCTTGCCTCCCTCGGCAAGGTTGTGTGTGGCTCAAATCCCCCCCGTATATGGCTAGGTCCGGAAGCCATATCAATGGGAATTCTACCCCATCCCCCATTAACTCTTGAGGAGGCCCTTCCCCTCATAGTCTCTCTCTCTTAGCACATCCCCTCTCTCAGCAGTCATGCAACACGTAACATTTTCTATTACAATAATCAAAATTTACCTTCATCGACCTTCTACAGAAGGTCCATCAAATCAAACATTCACACTTTTAAGTTTTCCATAGTCCCTTGGTCCATATAATTATATTTACGGATTAGGGGGGAAACAAGGTGTTACATCCTTCCTTCATGTGACCATCGACGATGATCATCGGCTACGCCAACAGGCACTTCAAGATTTCGTACTTCGGGACATTGCGAACTTTGTGAATTCGCTCACCTATATTCTCCAAATTCCCAATCCCCAAATTGGCGAATTCCTCAAGACCATATCTATAGTCCTTGATTCCCTTGCAATCAACGACTCAGATCAACTTCGTGACTTCACATTTCAGAGATTTTGCAACAATTTGTCTCCAAACTCCCGATACGCGAAACTCCAAAAAGTGTTTATATAATATCAATGGTCGATATTTCTCAGTGATCCAATGGCTATCCTCCGCCCTGGGACTTCAGCCTTCGGGACGTTGGGGGAGTGTTGATGGTAAAACTCTCGAAGAAAAAATACCGGAGTGACGTAACTCTTGCATCACTCGATGAAATGTCCCTTTTGGATCGACGGTCACAATCCCTTCAGGTATTCAAGGTTCGGAAATCTCAACTCTCAACTTTTTGTCATCCTTCCTTTGCTTTTTCCCAGAGTTGGCAATTCACTGACGTGTGTCCTCTTTAATCCAACGAATATCCTTCGCTCTAGGACTTCAACCTTCGGGACTTTGGGACTTAGGGAATCTGCTACTGGTAAAACGCCTGAAGAAAAACTCTCGAAGTGATGTAACTCTTGCGTCACTCGATGATGTGTCACAAGCCGAGAAGATGCCACGTGTCACTCAGATTTGTGATTTCCACGTACCTGAAATGCTGAATCAACTTGACACTTGTCATTGTCTGATTGCGCCACGTGTCCTTATTGACTTGGTCTACCATGGGTCCTTGCTGACGTGGTATGCTGACATAGATATCCTTGATCTAACTATCATTGTCTGATCTTCAGATCTGACAGTTGACGAAACTTTGAATTCTAGGAATTTCATATCTCAAACATTCAGGAGTGTAACCTCCTCGCATCTCTATATCCGGAGTGAATTTTGTTCGTTTGATCAGGATCTTGGAACGATGGCTCGATCTTTCTGTGATGAAACTTTGCTAGATTATCATATCCTTCCACTCGAAATTGACCCGACGACCCTTATCATGTCGCGATTTCACGTTTCACGAGTTGGAATGTTTAGAGAACCTCCTTCCTTTGAATTTCTAGTTAGCGAAATGTTGATCTCTCGCCATGTGTCCTATGGAACCAATGGTCCAGATCTTATCGTGATTTTCTGTTTCGCGAGTTGGAAGGTTAGAGAACTTCCTTCCTTTGACTTTCTAGTCATTGAAATGTTGATCTCTCGCAACGTGTCCTCTAGATCCAACAATCCACGATTGTCCTCAATGGACGACCATGATTCCTTAACAACTTTGGAGTGTTGGATGACTCATGTTCTTATCCTCCTTCCAGCTCCACTGGATCTAACGGCCCACGGTGCTCCTCGATCCATGATCGATGGCCCACATCACTCCTCCTCCTGAGCTTCATTCCTCCTGACTTGGAAGAATTTCTAGATGCCAAAGGCCTCGACCTTTGATCCTTCTGTGAGTCCTCATGACTTTGGGTCTTGTCTGCATTTTCTCATCTCTGCATACTCGAGATTTGGTTCATTGTTGTTATTTCTAGTAAACCTACCATCGTTACTCCTCCTCCTGAGCTTATCATTCCTGTGTGTTCTTGCCATCACTGACAAGCGCACTCCCAATTGTAAACATTTCAACATTTGGAAGGTCCAATTGTCCCTTTTGACAGAGCCATGAAGTGTAAAGGAGGTCGTGGGGGTCATCTATACACCAAGAAGACAAGGAAGAGAGTCGTGGGATCTTGGAGCTAAATCATGGGAAGGTATTACAATAGTAGGAGGCCAACGACCAATATGGAGAAGGCTTGGGTCAGTGACAATAGTTATTGAAGATATTGAGGCACCATTTCTAGTTTTGCTTAAGATAGAACTTTTATCTCATGCACAAGGTGGGTAGGTTGACTATCCCATATTTTGATGTGTCTTCCAAGAGCACAGCCAAAGCGTGGGTGTAGAAGTTGGACACTTACTTCCAACTTAACCCAATGACAAAGCCAGAGGCAATCAAATTTTCCACCCTTCACTTGGAAGGAGAAGCTCATAAGTGATGGTACCATGTGTTAGTGACGTTAGAGCACACCAACATCACTTCATATGTGGACTTCACTCATATTTTTATAGAAAGGATCAACAAGAAGGATCATGAGATACACTTTAAGGAGTTGGCACAGTTGAGACATAAAGCTACACCAGATGTGTACATCATATATTTTCAGAGGATGGCAATGATAGTGACAGACACTTATGAATAGTATTTGGTGATGTTATTCACAGAGGTTCTAGATCAGCCTTTGAGAGGATGGGTAAAGGCCTTTAGGCCAACCACATTGCAGGATTCCATCATGAAGACCCGGGATATGAGGGACATAGTCTCCAAGGAGGCACCAACAAATCCCTTCATTTCTTAGGGGGTAAGCAGACAAAGTTTCCCCAGAAGCCATGGATAGGGAAGGACAGAATGGATGAGGAAAATCGAAGGGATCTAAGGAGGAATAAACTTTGCTTTAGCTACAAAGAACCATGGGAGCCAGTTCATTGATGCATGGGAAAGGGGAAAGTACACTACATAGAGGTACTATTTGATGAGGAAGATGATGGCAAGGATGAGGTAGTACATGCACATGATAGTAGGAAGAGTAGTGGTGAGGCAGATTCATCACATCCCGAGGTTACAACACAGGAAAAATTGTAGGAAGGTGTCAATAAAGTGACCATTGCCACACTTTCAAGAGTTCCCAAGTATTACACCTTCAATCTCAAATAAATTTACAAGGGTAGAGAGTTACAACACTGATCAATAGTGGGGCCACCAACAACTTCATTGATGCAACACTTGTCACTAGGAGACACATCCCTGTAGAGTATTTCAAGGGTTTCAATACAGTAGATTCAGATGGGTACAACATTACATGTACTTAGAGGATCAGGAGATTGGATGTGACATTGGGAAATTACATGTTGGTAGATGACTTTTATGTTGTATATTTGGCAGACACTCATATGGTATTAGGTTTTCAGTGGCTATACTCACTTGGAGATATCCACATGAACTATCAGGAGATGAGGATGGAGTTCAGGGACAAGGAAGGTCAACAGGTTGTTCTGAGAGGTATGTCCACCAGAGTTCCCATGATCGTGTCAAACAAACACATGGAGGCCATTTTTAGACACGGGGACATGGCTTGCGCAGTGAAATGCTTGATCATCACGCATAAGGCATAACAGGACCATCAACATTATCATGCAAACATACAGGAGATGATTGGGAAACATGACAAAGTGTTTGGGCCACCACTAGTAGGGAGACCGCATGACAGGGGATTTGAGCATGTCATTGAGTTAGAGGAAGGTGTGGAGCCCATGATCACAACACCATAACCGCATCCGAAGAATTTTAAGGACGAGATAGAGAAGTCCATACAAGAGTTATTGGATATGGGGCACATTAGGCCTAGCTCTAGTCCCTCCACTTCTTCAATGGTATTGGTGAAGAAGAAGGATGGCACAATGAGGATGTGCATCAACTACATGGAATTGAATAAGAATACCATCAAGAACCAGTACCCGATACCCTGGATTGATGAGTTGCATTGGGTAGTGTACTTCTCAAAGGTTGATCTTCAATCGGGGTACCATCATATCTAGGTCAGAGAGGAGAACATCCATAAGACAACATTTAGATGCCACTATGAGCATTATGAATTTCTATTCGTGCCCTTTGGGTTGACTAACACACCAATTACCTTCTAGTCGTGTATGAACCATATCTTCAACAAGAAGTTGAGGAATTTCTTACTAGTATTCTTTGATGATATACAAATCTACAACAGAACTTGGGAGGAGGGATTGAGGCATGTTGATGAGATTCTCATCATTATGGAGGAATAGTCATTGTTTTCCAAAGAGGAAAAGTGTGAGTTTGGGATGACAAAGATTTCCTATCTAGGGCATGTGATTAGTGTTGAAGGGGTAGAGATGCATCATGAGAAGATCCAGGTGATCTTAGAATTGCCCACCCCCAGATCACTTAAATAGATGCAAGGGTTCTTCGAGATATGTAGCTATTATTGGCAGTTTGTGAAAGGATTTTCACAATTGGGTGCACCATTTAAATACCTCACCAAGAAAGGAGCATTCATATGGTCAAAAGAAGCATGGGTATCATTCGACAGATTGAATAAGGTGATGAGCACTTACCCAATGTTATCACTCCTAGATTTCTCACAACCATTTGTATTGGAGTGTGACACATCCAATGAGGGGATATGAGCATTGTTGATGCATAATCAACACCCCATATCTTTTGGGAGAAAAATGTTGAGAGAGACATAGAATATCTATCCTATATACGATAAGGAGATGTTGGACATCATGCATGCATTGTCCAAGTTTAGATAGTACTTGGTGGGAGGAAATTGAATGGTTAGGACTAACCACGACAACTTGAGATACTTCCTAGAGCAGTGCGACCTGAACAAGAGGAAGCATAAATGGTTGAGTAAGGTGAAGGCATATGATTTTGACATTGAGTATGTAAAAGGAAAGAAGAACATAGTTGTTGACACCCTATCTAGGAGACCTGCAACCTTCTCCATGACAAAGATCTCCATAGACTAGAAGTTAATTCTCTTGGTGGAGTACTCCAAGAATACCTTTGCATGTGAGTTGATGGAGGGTATTATTCAATATTACATGTATAGGGTATTGGATGACATCATCTACTACAAAGACATGATCTATCTTGTCCTTGAGTCCACACTCAAGGATAATATTTTGAGGGTAGTACATGATGCACCACTGGTAGGGCACTCACAGTATCTAAAGACCTACAAGAAGGTGAGGGAGTGATTCTTTTGGAAGGGTCTCAAGGAGTACATGCTTAGATATGTGAGGGAGTGCATGACTTGTCAACATGACAAGTCATAGCTTACACATCCTACAAGACTGCTTTAGTCTGTCGATTCCAAAGTAGAAGTGGGAAAGCATCTCCATGGATTTCATTATAGGGTTGCCAAAGATACAAGGAAGGGACTCCATCTATGTGGTGGTGGAAAGGTTAACCAAATATGTGCATTTATTTTCCATCCCTTTAGAGTACAATGCATCTCAGGTAGCGGAAATTTTCTTTAGGGAGGTGTTCAAACTACATGGTCTTCCAAGAAACATAGTGAGTGACCGAGATAGTAGGTTTCTTACCACATTTTGGCAGGAGTTGTTTAGGTTATCTAAGATTGAATTGACACCTAGTACCAACTATCAACTATTGGGTATGTGTTATATTCTTTGCATGACTAGAACTAGTGTCCATTTTTTGGCATTCCCTGGTTTTTGTGTCCATTTATGGGTGGTTTTTCGACACATGATTTTTTGTCGATGGTTTTCTATTTCCAGTTAAGGAATTAGGGTTGTTGACAATTCTAGGTCATTGGATTAGGGTTTTGGATGTCATTGGCTCCTATATGTATATTGTATTGTAAACAATGTATGATATGAATGAATGAATATAGAATATGTTGGTTTTCTCGGTTTGGGTTTCCAAGGGAAAAATATTTGTGTAATGTGTGTATTTGTCATTATATATTTTATGTTCTTTTATTGAAAATTTGTTTGCAGTAAAATATTGTACAAGGTTAAAATCTACATCACCCCCAAACCAATGGGTAGAGTGAGATAGTAAACAAGTGGATTTTGGGGTACCTGAGGAACTATGTGTTAGGGTAACAAAGAACATGGATAAAGTGGTTTCATCCTGGGGAGCATTGCTACAACACCACTCATCACATGTCCATTGGGATGAGCCCATTCAAGGAATTATGTGGCTATGATGCCCCATCATTTCTGGATTTGGAGTTTGGGGAGAGCATGGTCCCCAAGGCCAAAGATTGGTTGTAGGAGAGCCAAGACATCTTGAGAGTCTTGAACGAGAATATACACGTCACTCAGAATCAACAGAAAATGTATGCAGATAGGCACAAGGTGGAGCATAGCTTTGAGTTTGGGGACTTCATCTTTCTTAGGTTACAACCTTATAAACAATCATTGTTGAAGAAGAGTGGTACAGATAAGTTGAAGTCTCACTTTTATGGATCCTATAGAGTGATCAAAAAAGTTGAAGATGTAGCATATGCATTAGAACTACCAAAGGGTAAGTAGGATCCACAACCTCTTCCATATATCTTTCCTCGAGAAGGCGTTAGGACAGCAGGTCACCACTTCGGCATATCTTCCTCCACTATATTAGGAGGGACAATTGGTTTTGACTCTAGAGAGGATTGTGGATGTCAAGGAGAGGAGGTTGAGAAGCAGATTCATTCGAGAGTACCTGGTCATATGGAGGGGTTTTCTCGCAGTGTATGATACTTGGGAAGGAGAGACGATATTACAACACCCTGATTTGGAGTTTTGTGAGGACTAGCAATCTCATGAAGGGAGGATTGTAATGTCCCCTTCCAATTGATCATGACAGATGATGAATTAGTAGCCTATATGAATCTCGTAGTCTATAGTTAGCAGAAAAAGGGAGTCACGGGGATTTATTTAGTGTCAGTTGGATGGAAGATGTTATGTTAATATTGACATTAAATAAAAATAAATTATCAATCACTTAAACATTAAAAATTATTTTTTAATGTTTAACGAATAATTAAAGGAGAAATAAGGGTGAGATTTGATTTGGTCAAGAAATGGAAAGATCTAGAAGGATCGAAGGAAGAGTAAAAGGAGGGGTAGCCCTTCACTTTAGCATCATGATTTATTCTCTTCTTTGAGTGCTCTTGAGAGCTAAGTTTTTTTAGGGTTTAGTAAAACCATTCCACACTTCAATTTAGTTTCGGTGGTGAAATACCCACCCTAGCTAGACGAAAAGGGGAATCCATACAAGGTTTCTATTGTGGTTTCATTCTACAGGATTTCTTCAGTTATTGATGTAACTATGTATGGAAGTTCATGATCTTACTAGGAGGACCTATTTGTCCTATTGTAGGTTGATTTATCTTTTTTCTGGTTGTGGATATTTGTAGTAGCCTTGAGGGATTATTGTGGAGGTCATGTGCTTAGGAGAATCGTTGGTGGTAGGCCAAAACCCTTCTCACATGTTGGATCAAGAGGTGTAAGGTACTGTGGAGGCACCTTAGCAGGGTTGCGATCCCATTTTAGGATCCACGTGGTCAAGGAAGAGGATCATGATACCATTAAGTGGAAGTTGTAGGGGTTTGGAAGTTCCAATTGACCCTTTTGACAAAGCCACGAAGTTTAAAGGAGGTTGTGGGGGTCATATGCAGACCACAAAGACAAGGAAGATAGTCATGGGATCTTGGAGCTAAATCATGGGAAGGTATTACAACAATAGGAGGCCAGTGACCAGTTTGGAGAATGCTTAGGGAAATGGTAGTAGTTACTGAAGAGATTGAGGCACCATTTCCAGTTTTTGCTTGAGTATTGTGTGTGTGTTGTTGCACTATAGCTGCTACAGTAGCCATTAGAGTATTATTGTTATTGTATTTCAAATTTCATCCATAGTAAAATGCCTTTGCTATCTCTTCTATTTTTTTAGTATGTTTAGTGTAATTCTCATGGTTACTATACATGCAAACTATTGTGGGAAGTTATCAATCAAGTTTTGGCATTAAAACATATGTATGTAAACTATTTGACAAAATTATTCATTGAGAACATCACATAGAACATATATCCTAGCCTAGCTCCATTGCGGATATTACAACATGTGTAACACCCCACATTGCATTTCAATTACTATGGGAGTATATGGTTCCCATTCTTTGTGATGGACTCCTTGATCTATTGTATTGCTAGGCAAATTTTATGGATGATTACCTCTTCACTAATTATTTCTAGGAAATAGTTATGAATATCATCCTCCATGGATAATTGTTGATCTCTCCTTGGTGATTAGTTGTTGATGAATTGTACTATTGCTAAGATGTGATGTGTTCCCTTTAGTTATTATTATAAAGTTTATATATTGTGTGTTAGCTATCCTTTGGATAGACTTTATGTGTTTTATATTGATATTTGGATTCATATTTTTTGGATTATCCCTAGCTCAATGAGACTCATGTGTGATTTGAATATTATATCCTTGATCTTTTATTATGAGAAGTCCTCATTTTATATGATGTTTATATGATAAAGGTGTTATGATGTGTTGATGATTTAGTCTGACTAATAAGAGATGGTGTTTCAGAATCACCATCCCATTTTGCTTGTTTTTACTAATGATTGAGTATGGTGGACCTAGACGCCTATGTGATTTCCTAGATTGGGATGAATATTGATATTTATTAATTAATGATAGCATTAAATATTCATGATAATGACTATGTAAAATTGGCAATTCTTGGATAATGATTAGCATGCTCTATCCTTATGATAATATAATTGATGATGTATACATGCATTGGATACCTAGCATTTGATATGGTTCATTGTGATTTATGATGCATGCATATGTTGGATGCCTTGTTATAATGTATATATGTACATGATACCTTGGCATTGATATATTTTCATATTATGGTGATATTGATTATGATGTTGATGTTGCATATGCATGGGTATCTTGGATGGAATAACTTGTTACAGGTTAAAACCTTGGTGGACAATGGGGAAATGCATTCAAGGGAAGGGCTCATGTATCAATGAGGATGACTATCATATCCTAGTGTTTAAAAATCTTAGAAAATGGGAAAATACTTGTGAAAATGACCTCCAAAGTTAACTTGGGTAAATGAGTAGAAGGGGGAAGGTTTGTATTTCACTTTTATCTCGTATGTGACACTTATAACTTCATCCTTGCATGAGTTAGGAAAAACCAAGAGAGACATATTGAGAGGGTGTTACTTGATTTGGAATTATTAAATTATTTACATGCCTATTATCAAGGGTTGGCTCATGGGGAATTGGTTCTAGGGAACTTAGTATTGTTGATGCACTTGTGTTTTGGTATTGGTGAGTTTGGCACAACTATGTATGTGCAAACCAAATCTAAGTGGATTAAGGGTTTGCGAGTGTACCTGCAACATGAGGGAGTATTAAATCTTAGTGTGCCTAGCTACTTGTACTATTTTCCTTTGGGCCCAAATTGTAGAACACCATTGTTGTTGCGGTTGTGATTACCAACTGGAGGTGGTAGTAATATCTTTATAGAGTGAGAAACCATTGTTTTTGTGGTTGTGATCACCCACTAAAGGTGGTATTAAGATCTCTGCTTGAGGGGGGGAACCATTGTTGTTGTGGTTGTGAACACGAGTTGAAGGTGGTAGTAAGACCCATGCACGCCATAAACCCATGGGATTTGGAGGTGATGCAAATCCAGGAGCCTCTCCACCACACCCAAACTAAATTTTTGTGAGCTTGTTTGACTTATTCTTGAGTACTTTTGGTTTGGACTCTTGAGAGTACCATGAGTTTGTTATTTCTTTACTTAATCGAGGTTAGAGTGTGTTATTTATTTACCTCATCGAGGTTAATCCCTACTCAAAAGGAAGCACCTATGAAAGTATTTTCATTGGTTAGATGAATAATCAACCCTTGATATGATTGATTCCCCATTGATTGAAGGACTAATTTATAAATACATTATTTTTTAGTGTATAAATAATAGGTAATCCAATATTAAATAGCTATTGAAGACTTCTGCTCTACATTTAGTGTGGATGCATTCCCTTTTGGGGGCATATTCTTTTTCAAGGATGGAATTTTCTTTTTTGGGAGGGGGTTCTTCTTCTTTCTCATACACCATCACCAACAGAACGTCGCCCATATCTTCGCATCTTTCTCAAACACCAGTGACCGATGTAAAAAAACATTGCCTATCTCTTCACAGTCGTCGTCCATGTGCTGAAAGTGGAACGAATCAGGAAAAGATTGAAGACTTTTCTTTTTCGTTTTCACGTGGTTCTTCATCCTGAACCGATTCCTCCCACAATAAGAATCTATTTTTTTTTAGGAGTGAGTGCTATCAATATCATCAGACTTCTTTTTTAATGATATGATTGAAAGTTACAACCTCATAAATTCAATTTATGCAGGCAACTTCGGTATTCTATTTCCTCGAATTTTTTTTTCATAAGCATTTAATGTCAAACCATCTATGCATTTCATGTTACAACTTTAACACAGAACTAATGGATTAAGATTTGATGTTTATGAATTTTTTCTATGATTTATATTTTATATTTTAATTTTTAGTAAGAAAAAGAGATGATTGTTTAGTAAAGATTAAAAGTTTGGTGTCAATTGGGTTTAGTTCAAGTGGTTAGGAGGAACTATTGGTATCCTCTTCATTTGGGTTCAATTCCCACAAGTGACATGATAACCTAGATAAAAAGATTTAAAATTTGGTAAATTATTACAAAAAATAAAAGATTTTTTTAGTAAGAATAATTAATTAAATTGAAAAAAATAGGATCCATTTAAATGGAAAATACCAACCATCATATATATATATATATATATATATATATATATATATATATATATATATATATATAT
>ML805596.1:0-32451 GCA_009831015.1 Picea engelmannii
GACAGCGAATTCCTCCGGGCTTCGTAGTTCAAAGTTCAGAAATTGAGACGTTCGGAAATTGAGACGACAGAAAGGTCAGGGGATCGAATCCCCTGCCTTTGATGATAAATTCGCTTTTCTGAGGCGGATCGGGAAGAGTTCGTGTAAAATGCTGCAAAAGCTTTACTCGTATTTATTCGATTCCAACTAAACTTTCACCGCGTCCTCCTCATCACATCAGCCACCGTATTTCGGCATAAAATACTGCGTGCGTCCCTCAGCTGCTTTGAGAACCAAAATTATTAAATAATGAGTTAAACTAATTAATATTTTGCAAATAATTTAACCGAATATGCCTCGAAAAAGAATGAAAGCGCGAAAGAAACGACGGTAAAACAAACCAGAACGACAGAATACTAAGCCCTCATACACACGCTTCTGGTTGTCGTGATTCGAACACTGTACTTACCGGTTACTCTTTTACTGAGATTTTCTTCAGAGCTGAAAACAGAGTCAAGCTTTGCATTCCTGCTCTTCGTTCTCTGTGCATTCACAGGTTGAATACTGCCGTTCACTGACGCCATTTTCTGACAGGAATTTTGTCTCAAGTAAAATTGAAAAATTTTGACTTGCTTTTAAATGAAATGAATATCGTCCGTCCGATGGGGAATCTGATCGGACGGCGCATGGTCGCTTGCGTCTTGATCACGAATGAAATAAGCCGTCCTTGTCAAAGGATCAAATGCGTTAATTTTCTCACTGTGATGCCACGTAAGAAGATGCCTTTGGTCCCTCGCTGATGAACCTTTCATTTTCATAATTGTGGGTATTGACTCGTGGTTGAGTTGTGGGGTAGTGGTACATGGGAAAGGGTAAATGCGGCCGAAAGCAAAACGTTGGAAGGGGGTAATGTCAATGGGTGAAGATTGACACGTCGTTATTTTGTTTAATTCTTATTGGATTTGTATTAATAAATTAATAAATTTATTATCAAATTTTGTAATATGTTTGCTGATTAGACTGTTGGAAATTTATTGATGATGAACATTTCTTGAATTAGAATTGGTTTATCATACTTTAAGAAAGGTTGGGGATTATTTCCATTTGTTTAGAATTGTATTTCTGTGTTCTTATATTAAGAGAAGCATTCCAAAATCATCATAGTTTTGATGACTTGGAAGAGTAGGAGGGTAGACATTGTAACAAATATTTTGAAATTGTAATATAATTTGGTTATAGAGAGGACACTCTCAGAGAAAGTGTTTTTCATGTTCAATCCTATTAGTGTTACAAAGATGATAGAATCTTTAGTCATTTAGCTATGGAGAAGACACTCTAAGAGAAAGTGTTTTTCATCTCCAATCTTATTAGTGTTACAAATATTAGAATCTTTCACTATCGAGCTTAGCGCATGAGAGTTTGTTTCTATTTTAATAATGTTGATTTAGTGAAAACTTTCACACATGAGAGCTTGTTTCTATTTTAGTAATGTTGATTTAGTGAAAATAAAGAGATACTTCTAATCTTCTAGATTAGATTAAGGGTGAGGGCCTCCTTATAGTGTTTTAATTTTCTTGTATCCTCTAATTATTTAGGCACCACATATTTAGAGGTAATAATATTTTAATATTTCTCCCTTTGAACTAAGAGCCTTTTCTCATTCATGTTTTTTAAGTTGTTATTGTACATTAATTACATAATCATAGTCATGCTCTCAATAGGAGAAATGCTTGTTTCTATGAAAAGAATAGGATAGGATATATTGCCTTCAAAGTTGAGATCAAAGTTATAAATTTTTGGATTTGTTGGATCTTTTTACTTGATTCTCTAGAAATACTACATCCTAAATTTCACATCCATATAAAATAACAGAAATGATGAGAATCTCGAAAAATGTTTTTTCTACTCTCCTCCTATTATGTATTTATTTTTATCTTTTTTATTTAAAAAAAAAAATTTATGTTATTAACGTGATTTGGCTATATACTAAAGTGGAGTTGTTTCATAACTCACAACCGAAGTTCAAATTTATGGAAGATATGTTTTATTTTTTAGTGGTTATTTTGCTTGTGCATGTACTAATACAAGTTTTTAGACAACTTTGATAAAATAAATATTTCCACCCGTGGTGGTTTTTAAACAAAGGGGTTTTTCTAGAGTGTGTAACTATGTTACATTATAGTTTAATATTCCTATATTGGTAAACATGTGGGAGGGTTTTCACAATACAGCAATGGGAAGGGAAATGGTGTATTGAGGAATTAATATCCAAGTTACTCATTATGATTCATTTTTCATGAGTATCATTTATTCATTTATTAATGACAATTTTTTTTATTTTTATTTTTTTGTAAGTTTGAATAGTCCATTTCTCTCATTTATTGTAATGGGTGATGTTTTTATAGAGAAGTATTTTTTATAATAGTAGAAATATAATTTGAGGATGTCATTTATATGGTCTATTTAATTATGTTAATGAGCATGTGAGGATAACATGGAAAAGGTACTACATAGCACAACGAGTTAAATAATTTTGTTTGGCAATACAAAGCACGAGATAGGAATGTGGAAGAAGCAACCAAGCATACTCACCCCATAACTAATCAACCACTATGTTAGTAAGAAGGTCACTATTTTTATGGACACCGCCATCAACATAATGGTTCTAGTATATTGGGATTATATGTTCCAATTGACCAATTCTTACAACAAATATATGATAGCAAGTAGGTTTTAATATAGGAAGTTTTTTGTCGTCGTAGAAATTATTCCAAGACACCATTTATTTAACATATGACTTTTTTCCCTCGGATGGGGTGCTAATGGAGAACACTTGGCAATCGGAGGAGGACGGAGCACGACAGCGGGGCACGAAGCCATGTGATGGGCTCGTGCCACCACCCGCCACCCTCCTGTGACTTTAATACACCTCTTGTCGATGGAGCGGGCAATGATGCATCATCCGTCCTACACATTTTCTATGGCGTCACTTCTAGTTTTGGCTCATTGTTTATGCTGGTGGCTGGAGGAGTTCTCCCTTCTGAGCCCATGGCCGATGCAGGGTAGTGCTGGCGGCCCCCCGGAGACTCCCCCTTGCTTCTGGACCTTCGCCTGCTGCATCGAATCTCCCATGCCTAACCACAAGCCAAGGCTGAGAGGGAGGCCACGACGAGGATCTCCCTGGAGACCTCGTCAGCCTTTGGCTCCCCCCTCGGCTCAACCGCCCACTGGTCCCTCACTTCAATTTTCGGCAGAGATGATGGAGTCTGTCCACAGCCTTACACTCGTCCCTCGGCCGCTCAGCTCGGCCTTACGCATCCTCCATTCGCCACCGATGGCTGCACCACCCCACCCACCTCCCTCGGCTCTTCCAGGAACCTCAGAAGACCAGTACCCTTCTTCCTCGCGCAACCAAGTACATAAGAAGCACCCTTCTGCGGATACAATCCACGGCGACCAATTAAAGGACAAGTTGGCCATCCTCTATGGCTTAGTCTTCAAACTTCACCAGGGGGTGGAGGATTTGCAGTTTCATCTACAGCTCAACAATGAGAAGATTGCGCTCTTCCTCCAGCTTCTTTCATCTCTGCATGAGGTTGTCCCTTCAGACACAGGAGGAGCGACCTCCAAGCCTGGACCAAATGATGATACAGTTGACGTCGAAGAGGACAAGTGGAGCGCGAATTTGAGGCAGGAACCCGACGCAACCACCCACGGCGAGGATGTTGTGATGCAGTATGCAAAAGAACTTGGGCGAAAATGGAATGATTGCGAGACTGTGGCGAAACCTCAGATGCAGGACACCGCGAGGAGCAGCCAGAACATCGACACCACTGCGAAGGTCGAAGTGCAATGGGGGGACGGAACGACGATTATCGAAGAGGAACCTTGGCCCGGGGATCTCCAAGGCACCTGGCCAGGTTATGTGTCAAGCGTTTAGGCTTTAGAGGTCATGACAACTGTTTTCAATTTCTGGTTGTTGTTCATATAGTCTCAGACTTTACTATTAGTAGGCATTTTGAAACTTATGATGACTAAGCTGTTGATTGGGCTGGTTTCCCCTCTGTTGGGGCAGTCCAATAAGCATAGCTGGACTACCACTGTACTTGGGATCTCCCTTTTGCCTCTGGAAGGTTTTTAATACATTTTACTTCTTACTTACAAAAAAAAAAAAACATATGACTTTTTTGATGGGCATGTAGGGATTGCATGGAAATGGGTATTATAGAGAACGGAGAAGTCTAAATGTTCTATGATTTGGATATTTATTGCTAACATCACCAGAATCCAACTATGGAAGAATTGTTGGAATTGCAATTTTTCATTGTTGAATTTGCAATTTTGTATTGCAAAAATGGATTCAGTGTCCTCAAAAACCCCCTATTGCTCCGGGATTGTGAAATATTGATAATTTATATATGTGAACCCAACCATTCTTCTAAATATTTAATTGGATTTTGGGTTAAAATGATCAGAAAAGAATGGTCGAGAAAGGTCCAAATCGTAGCATGTTTAGACTATGTGTATAAAGAAAATTCAATGAATATATTTTTTAGTTTGCCCCGCGAAAAATGAAGATAGCAAAAGGATGAGAAAGTGAGGGTACTAAATTTTTGCACACCCCATATTGAGGTTTAAGAACTGACGTATATTGAGGTTTGTATTTTAATGTGGACCAATACTCACAACCAATGGGGTGAAGAGGGAGGGTTGAAATCAAAGAATGAATCACACAACATCAATTGCTACCTTCGAGGTTTGCCTCCAAGAACCGTGACTCCTAAAATGGTCAGCCATCCTAGTACAACTATGGCTCAAGCACGCTTAACCATAGAGATTCCCCCCATAGTCTTACTAGCCCAAAGAAAGGATATTTCATACATCACATAGTGATATTTCCAAATTAAGGAAGGGTGTACTTATCACATAATGCTAATAAGAAACTTATAAAATAAAAAAACTCTCCCTAAGAATCCACAAAGTGACCCATCTTAGGAATTTGAATCTTTATGGCCAACAAAAGGGGTTAACTCACAATAGTGACATGTAGGTTTAGGACACTAGACAAAAAATATTGGATCCCTACATGTTCTTTTTCTTTCCCAATTTGTGTGAAATTTGTGTAATTCGTCATTGAGGGCTTGATTTGTTCATCAAGCCAAAGTTGTGATATTCACCCCATTGGGGTTCAATTCCCCCAAGTGACATGGTGTTTTAGCCCCCTCATTTAGTGGGGGTTATCATTTCTAGCACAAGTAGGTCAAAGATAGTAATGAATAGAGATCTTAGCCCCTAATGTCATTGGTTTTCTATGAATCAATGTATTGATTTGACAACACTAAAAGTTAAATAGGAAACACCTTCGGAGAAACTTATGCAGTTCATCTATGTGCAAATTTATTATTTGACCATGGATGAATGCAATGTTACACTGCATTGATGCTTGAAACTTCTGGAAATTGAACTGTGTATGAGTTTATGAGATATCCAACATTTTGAATGGACACTCCAACCATCATCAAGGACGTTTCGAGTAGACACTACACACTCATATGTTACATCACCTTAAATGACAATAAAAACTCAATTGATATGTGTACTTTATCAAAGATAATAAGGTGGATGTAATAGTTGTTATGATAGTAATGTGAAACAAAACTCTTCATTTAAGAATATGTCATTGTGGTTTGGCAAACTTGTATTTAAGATATTACAAAGACAACAACCAATAGGTCTACAATGTAGTTGATATCTCTTAATGATATTAATGATAAAGTGAGAGAAAATGTTGTCACATTAATGTAGGGATTTGCTATTTCAAAATCAACTTTTAAATTAGTAAAAAAAATAATATTGTGATTTGTATAAATCTCTTTTATTTCACAATTGTTATAATGATTCATACCTAGCTTTCCACAATTTAATTTAAAATATTAATATAATTAATTGCAATTATGAATAAAATAATTATAAATAAAAATAATAATTATTAATACATCAAATTATTTTAATTATAAATAAAATTTTAAGGTTGTATCTAATTGTTCTGCATTTTGTCTTTTTTCATCGGAATTCGACGATATAATGTTGAAAAATTTGTGGGACACTCAGATTATATAGACTTACCACTCAAATCTACACATCTAACACTTTCTTGTCAGATTTCGAACAAAATTAAACAAAAAAAAAATCCTCAAAAAAGAAGACCAAAACATAGAACGTTTAGACTAATGCAAATTTTAATATTAATACATAGTCATAATAACAAAGTAGAAAAATAACATACACGAGTTTTTATTTTATTTTTAAGAATAAGAGATGAAAAACATATTTATATTTTAAGTATTTATCATGTCAGATGGTTTGGGTGATGAGGATAAAGAATACTAATTTTTTTTTATGGAATGTTGAAATTGTCTTTCAATTTTGGAGTTAAATTTAAAACTTTTTTAAATGGGTTAAGAGTTCATTTTTCTTAAACATTAAGAAATAGGTTAATGGTTCAAAATCTAAAGGTATTTGGTATACGTGAAAGTCTTCTTCTTTAAGAATCACGAAGACCCAAAAACATTTGATATGAGTGAAAGTCTTCCTCTTTAAAAACCACTAACACCCAAAAACATTTGGTATGAGTGAATGTCTTCCTCTTTATAATAATAATAATAATAATAATAATCTATTTTTAAGGTCACGGCCAAGCCAGCACACCAAATTGGTGTATGAGACCCCCTTGTTTGTGGGACAAGGGACCCCCCTCCACCCAGCGATTTGACTGATAAAGTCTACAGAGATATACATACCCTACTCCCCTCTGGATTTACCACCAACAAATCAAACGACATAACTTTATAAAATAACAATAATAAATTAATTCATGTTAAAGAAAAAAACTCATTCTATATTAAACACTAAATTATAATAAACTTTACCACCTAAAAAAACTACAAATAATCATCTTATATTTTAAAAGTGATAAATATATCTTACCAAATAACTTTTGACATTCATCTCAAAAGTGAAGAAGAGTTGTCTTTGGTGGGTACATTGTTATATATTTGTCTGTTTGAGGTACCTGTCGTCTAGATAAGTCAAGTTTGAGTAGTTGGCATTAATGGAGACGTGGCGTGTCACAAATTTGCACATGAAAGGAGAGGTTTCTCACCAGGCCATGTTTATCACATAGATAAGTGTTGACCACGAAAGGCATCGTGAGTATATTTATTATATTTCTTTTATGATTCCCATAATAGTCGTGTTTGGTGTGATATATTTTATAAAATATTTATTATAATATTAATTTAAATTTTATTGATAGGTAATGTAATAATGTTAGTGTTTATATATAGAATTTGGTAATTTAAAATAATTTGTTGGTGGTTTGTAATATATAAGGAGATAGACTTTTATTTCTATTAAATATTTTGGGTTTTAGGTTATTATTTTTTTATTTTTATTTTTTCTTCATGTTATAGAAAAATAAGCTCTTAATCAATCATATAAGTAGTTTTAAGGTTATATTATGATATTGAAAGGTGGTTTTATTTTAAAAAATCAATGTTATGTATTGTCATCAATGAGGTTACACTAATGGAATCATGGTCTTTCAAGTAACATCTACCCTTAATCCCATACATGAAACTAGATATTATTTCTAATTGTTTTTTTTTTGTGACTCGTGGAATCGGCGATGTTAAGTTATCTTACTGCTACCACTATAACCTCCAGGTGTGCCCATAATGCCCTATACGTGACACATGAGGTAAGTCGAGGTTTCGAACCGATGACTTCACATAACAGAGTACCTTAAGAGCAGACTCCATCTCTGATTGCCCTACACCCCGGGGGCATATTATTTCTAATTGTAATACTTATCTATAATATTTATTTCATTGCAGAGCTTGAGTGGGCCTAATGGTTAAGAACATGTGTTTCCTCCTCGGGGATCACACGTTCAAATCCAAGGGGGGTAGAGTCTGTACATGTTGGCTCGTTGTGATAAGGTTAGAAGGGTAGATGACCCCCGAGATAGAGGTCCACCCTGATGGGCTTCAAGACGCCTCAACCCTTGCTAAGTCACAATTTTTTGATAAATCTTACTTACAGACTGCTCGATATACTCTTGGGTTATTACCCATTGTGAAAAAAAATATTTAATTCATTGTTTTTTTTCAAATAATATGATATGATGTATATAACTTTTTTATTGATAATATATAAGTTACACACCATTTATTTAATAATAAAATAATTTAAATTATTTTATTTATCATTTAAGTAATTTTTTTTTTTTTGAGTAAAAAAGGTGGATCCTGCTATATTAGATAGACAAAAATTACAAAATATACAGTAGTATAGGTCTGTAGCCACACAAAATGCTGCCGATTGTCGGAAACCAGCATATGTAGAGGGCAAGTAGTAATAGCATAAAAAGCATAATAACATAGTGACATCTGTCCTGCCCGAAGGAAACCAGGACAGATGTCAAGAGTTCCAGATGCACATAAAACTAAAAGCCTAGATGGCAAGTAAAGAAACCTAGGAGTCGAGTGACCTGTCATCCATGCTGGTATGCTGGTATGGCGAAAGCTTGCGCACACAGGGGACATCTCCTTTTGGCAGGCGCGTTGGAAAATGCGTCAAAGAGCATGTCCATGCGCTGACCCAAGAGGAGAGCCCGGTGTTCCAAGTCCACCAGGTGCCCACGAATGTCTATCATCATAGCCAGGTGCTCATCCCGGACGAGCGGAATATGCATGCTGCCACCCACGTCGTTCGCCGCTTCAGAACCCGCTTCGAGCCCCTCCTGCTCCACGATAGCCTCAGCGCCCTTCTGCTCCACGATAGGCGCTACGTCCTTCAAACCTGCGACGCTCGCCTGTGCAACTTGACAACTACAGGTATCATCCCCAGGCCATGGAATTTCCTCTACTAAACAGCCGGGGGTAAAATCAAACAAGGTCGGACTAGGCTTGCAGGCCTCCTGATGGGGCACCATACAAGTATGCGCAGGGAGCGGCATGTCCGCCATGGACGGATCTTCAACCACAATGCAGGGAGGAAATTCCTCCACAGGACCACCTTTCTGCAAAGCTTCTGACTCGTGCTCTTTAACATGTTGACTGCTACCAACGCCAGGCTCTGCTATAATGGCAAGCCGCGCCCTCCTTTCAGCCCTGTTTTTCTTTCTGAGAATGGACGCCGCCATTGCCAAGGCGCGTTCCAGCTCTTCCTTACGGCGCCTTTGAGCCTTATGGGCTTCCCATGCCGAGCCACGACGAGGTCTGCCTCGCTTCCTGGCCATGAAGCAGGGTGAGTGCAGGTGAATGCCAATTGATCCGAGGTAGTGAGTATTCAATTGCAAGTTAGCTCGGACGAGAGAGCTTTGCCGCGAGGCGGTCAAAAGGAGATGCAGCAGGAATGCTGGTCCGCTTCCGAACAGCCAGAGTATAAGCGAGATACAAATACGCACCAGAACGTCACAGTGTATGCCAAACACAATGAGAATTGGGTTGCACCCGCGCAACCATGCAGAGCTCGGAGCCGAGGCGAGTGCAGACCCGCCTTGCCCGGACAAACTAAAAACCAAATGATCGAGAGCCGAGCCCATCCTTTCCCCCTTAACTCTGGCCGTCCCGGAGGCACTGCAAGTGTTAATGCTCGCTCGCGGGAAGGGTCTCTCCGTCCTGCCCCTGCTGATGTATCCGTCCGCCATGGTAAATACAAGCGCGTGGGTGGCGGTGTATGACATTTAAGCCTGGGCCGGGTGGAATCCACCTGTGACCCCTGGGCGACGTGTCACCCCATCCGAGGATTTATCATTTAAGTAATTAATAATTGAGTAAATCAAAATTATTTGAACTCATAGTAATTTAGTGAATTTAGATTAAGTTTTTTTATTTAATTGAAATAATATTTTTTTATTTTCACAATAAATGCATTATACTTAATATATTGATTTTAGGGATAAATACAAATGTAATGGGTGTTAATTGGGTTTATCTTAGATGGTTAAGGGGAATAATTGTTATCATTCTCACTTAGGTTCAAACATTTCTTGTAACATGTTTGTTCTTAATGAACCAATTGTTGATTAAGGTTTTTGTGAACCATGAAGAATATCTCAACTTACTTACGGGTTGGAGCATGGGGGGTTTGGTTAAATGTAGTGGTTATATTTACCTTGTAATGACTCGCATCCCTTTATTTGCATTAATGATTTTTGTTTATAATTATTTGTAATTATTATATTATTTTAAATAAGTATTTTATAATTATATCATTTTTTAAAGCAAGGATTAAGCTACAAGTAGCTCTTGTTTTTCATTTTGTTCCACATTCCACATTGAGATATGTATATGATGGGGTGATGATAGCAATCATTCAAGTGGTTTTTTAATAGAAGGGATTTTTTTAGCGAGCGTACATTTATTTTTTATGGTGTTAGGTTATATGGTTAAGTAGGAATGTTGTTGACCTTCCACCAAAGTTCAATTCTCCAATAAATAAGTTTTACACCTTTAAATTTGTTTTTCTAGTCGAAGGGTTTTTTCTAGAGTGTGTATACTTACTTTATTTACATTGTAAATTTTCCAAATTGGTAAGCATGTGGGGGCTTTTATAATCCAATATTATGAGATATATTTTTGGGGATTCATTGCTTGGAGTATCTAATTCTCGGGTCATTCACTTTTCCCTATCTCCCATAAGCATCATTCACTAATAACCAATTTCACAACAACCATTTCTCATGAGTTTGAATAGTTCACTTGAGACTCACATGGATGAGGTTTTATACAGTGATAGAAACAATTCCAATACACCATTTATTTGGCATATCAACATTTATGTTCATAAGACAACCATGGCCTTTTTGGGAACCCCCTATACACATAAGAAGCATTGTATATTAGGGCTTATATACCAACTCAAACCAATCCTTTCAATTAGTGTGGACTAGCAAGTAGTTTATAGTTGTAGAAACAATTCCATGATGTCATTTTGATCTAAGATTTTATGTGAGAACCTTCTCTACAAAAATCTATGACGAGGACCTTTTACTGACGATTAATTGCATGTGAACATGAACAAAATGTCATAATTGTGTGCATATGTGCAATTAAATCTCTACTTAATCAAGCGAGAATACAATCAAAACTCACACATATAATTTGACACTCATGTGTTAACGGAGTTCACCATATTCTGGATACATCTCTGGATCCGCTTGGAATATGAATCTCTTTATTATCCTTCTTATGCAAGGGTTGGGACCTTCTCACAAATGTGTTACTTGCTCCATACAAAACTATCTTCTCCTTAACAAAGGATTCAATAAGGCACTCACATAAGTGACTTTACTCTAGACACCAAAAGGACTATATTCCTCACAATGCAAAGCTCTCTCAAGCCCTACCAAGCTCTCTCCAAGGGGGCCCTCCTCAAAGGACTTACATAAGGAGTTTATATAGTTTCCTTCTCTCCATAATTCAAGGAGACAAGATCCACAAATTTAGGACCTAATAACAACTCAAAGGACAATAATGAGAAAGCATCTCAACCAACTTATGAGACCCTTGACTTACCCTTGAGACTAGGAAACCACTTGTGATAAACTGAGGAAGAATCCCAAACCAACTCATGAGACTCCCAACTTCTCCTTAAAAGTAGGAAACTAATTTGTAAGATGGATTCTCACACAAAATTAATTTCCCCTTTTACAAATTAAATGAAAAATACATGGGCACATTATGCTCCAAAAAGTATTAATCATTTATAATTAATCATTTCACCCTTTACCAAAACTTTAATGAGCTTTAGCCTTGGTGTGCAAAGTGTAATACACCTTGTCCATAATGCTTCAGAAAGTTGTTTGAGACTCCTTCATTGGAAGTGGAGATCCTCCTGGATCACATTTGTTTGGAGTATTTGATTGTTTTTATGGGCATGTAGGGATAGCGTGAGAAGGAGGTACTTATAGAGAACCACTTATTGTGTATAAAATCCCCTTTCCTTATGGTAAAAACCATTTATTTTTAATCAAGCAAGCAATGTGTGGGGAATTGCATAACCATTACACTACGTGTTTTTATACTTAACACTAAAAGTTAAGGTTTTTAATTTTATTTTTTGGCCGTACAAAATAGGAGAGGGGAAGGCTTAGTAAGCAAGTATACTCACCCCATAACTAATTAACCACTATATTAATAGGAGGTCCATTAACTTTGTGCACACTCTCATTGGCATAAGGATCATAGTATAGTTGTGCTTATATGTCAATGTGAACTAATCCTTGTAGTGAATAGGGTGTCGATGGGGGGTGTGAAACTAAGAATTGAATCACATAGCATCAATTGTAACCTTTAGGGCTCGCATTCGGTAAATAGGATTTTCTATAAATTCACACATCCTAGTACAACTCTAGCTCAAGCACGCTTAACCATGTAATTTTTCCCCATTATCGTGTTACCCTGAAACAAAGATATTTCATACATTGCATTATATTATTACCAAAATAAGGAAGGGTGTGTTTATGGCATGTTGATAATAAGAACCTTGTAGTAAAAAAATATATATATCCTTGAGAATCCTCAAATTGACATATCCCAAGAATTTGATTCTCTCTAGCCAAAAAAAGGGGTTCACTAAAAGTACTGACATGCAACAATTTGGAGGTTGAAAAAAATACATTGGATGCTTACATGTCTTTCTACTTGTGTGGTTTATCATTAAGGGATTAAAGGCTTCATTGGTTGGTCAAGTGGGGATGGTAATATTCCACTTACTAGGATTTAATTCTCGCAAGCGAAGTGGCATGTTCAACCCCCTTGGGCAACATTATCATTGTCAATACAAGTAGGGTAGTCACGACAATGGAAAAGATCATAAACCCTAATGTCATTTGATTTCCGCCAATTGAGATATTGATTTAACAACAATAAAAATTAAATAGGAAACATATCTAGGGAAACTTAGGTGGCCCATCTATATTCAAATATGTTGTTTTGATCATGAACGACTTTGGTGCTACCTTGCCATAAATGATGGTAAAAATTCAATTGATCTACGTGTAAATTTATCCAAGGTATCAATAAAATGGTTATTGTAATTGTGATAATATTCATGTAAAATGAAATCCCCATAATATGTTATTGTGATTAGACAAAGTTGCATTTAAGAAGGCATTATAAAGATGACTATTAACAAGGACATACAAACGACATGGATATCTTGGGTGGATACTAAAATAATAAAGTGAGAGAAAACATTACCACATCTACACACAGACTTGTTCCTCAAAGTTAGATTTTAAAGATTTTAAATTGGTAATACTTTTAATACAATAACACTTTATAAATCTTATTTATTTTACAATTGTTATTATTAATTATGATAATGATTCATGTATACTTTTTAAAACTTTGGTTTAGAATATTTGCATTATTTACCTTAGCTTTAAAAGGTTATGTTGATTCTTTGTATGGGGTGTCAACTAGGAGGCTAGATAGAATCTCAAGTGGTGCTTGCATGGGCTCTCTCATGTGCATTGTTAATCAAGCTACATAGGACATGATGACGACCTTCATGGCCAAACCACCCCATTCAAATGCAACAATGTGTGTGAGGTTAGAATCACCCTATCTGCGTGCAACATGGTGAATTTAAGAGGAAAAAAGGTTCATATGGCATGGTAGAGGTTGAAAGCAGACTTAGGATTCCATAGAGGACTGGGCTCTGTCTCCAAGTTTTCTCTCCTAACTGTTTATCACATTTTCCCTTTGCTCCACTGTTTTGGTGTATCTAGATTTCCTCTTCTATTCCATTTGGTGCTTGGGGCTAAGCCTAGACTCCATTCATGACAGGAAGCCTCACTACGAGGGTGGAGGTTTTCTCATCGCTCTCTCGCCTGAATCCACCAATGATCACTCTTGCCCCTACCACCTATCTCCAGTATTTAGGTCATATGTCTTATTTTATGCTTCCAATAAGTTATGTCAAGCTACTTATAGAAATTTAGAAACTCTAAACTCTTTTCAACAATATTTTGAATCAAAGACAATGACTTTTATGAACTATTGCGGTCTTGGTTTGCCAAGTGGTAGGCCACATGCAATTATGTATGTACTCTATTTTCTGATATATTAATACTAAATCAACTAACTTTAAAAAAAATAGTTATGTTGATTATAAATGGGATTTCAATTATCCATGAAGACTTACAAATTCTATTTTTTTTTAACTTCTTTTTTCATGAAAAAAGCATTACGTTCAATATTTTATAGAAAAAATCTGAACATACATGTTCATGTCTTATTGATACTTTCAAAACCCTAAGTCTTTGATGTTTTCAATTAAAAATGAACCTCAATCTTTTAAAACTAAATATTATGGTTATGCTTAAGTATTTTTTAATTTTTCACCCCATGTTTTTGCCTATTATCTCCTCCACCCTCTATGTTTTGCTACCCCACCCTTTATATGTTTTGCCTATTATCTCCCTCACACTCTATGTTGTTTTGCCTATTGTCTCCCTCACCCTCTATGTTGAAAAGCAACAAAATTACAAAACTCTCGTTATCTTATTTTCTTGGGAAAACTTACCATGGCAAAAGGACAATCTCTATCAAAAGTTCTATCTTTGAATTCTCTATCTTTGAATGGATAATGGCAAAAATAATCTATCAAAAGTTCCATCTTTGAATAGACAATGGCAAAAAGACAACCTCTATCAAAGGTTTAACATGTGGATTGTGAGTGATAATGTCCCATCATAATAAAATAATTGGGTTAGCCATATTAATGATTGCATAACTAGATAGATAATGGCAAAAAGACAATTATAATTAAGTTTGCACTGTGCACTAACAAGCTCCTACCACAATAAAATAATTACGTTAAATGATAAAATAATCGGGTTAGCCATATTAAGGATTACATAACTAGATAGATAATGGCAAAAAGACAATTATCATTAACTCTGCATTGTGAACTAACAATAAAATAATTAGGTTAGATGTACTAATGATCACATAACAACCAAAATGAAGGGGTCTACTTAACGGTCTACTAAAATGAACTCATCTTCCAGTGGCAAGTGGAAGGTTGTCACGTGCAATTTGTTTTATCTTATATTTTTAAGAGACATTGTTCTTATTTTTTTAGAAATTGTTGATCAAATCTTGGTGGCATATCTGTTAGTAGTTGTGAGATATTTTTTTTAAATGGAAGCTTATCTTATCTCTATTGATTTTGTTTTACGTTTCACATGAAGATATGCATATATGAGCATCTAGATTTGTATAAGTGAGGAGTGAAGAGAAAAATAATTGAAGTTTTTTTAAGGGAGAAAGGAGTTTTTCTTAGTGTGTATATTTAAGTTATTCTTCTCTTTGGATGGATGTTTATATGTGTTTTTTTTTTTTCTAACTTGTGAAACTTGTGTAGTTCATTATGACCTTGTTGGGTAAGTTCCGACCCGCACGAAAGGCGTAACGATCTGGGCACTGTCTCGGAGAGAGACTCGGTGAAATAGACATGTCTGTGAAGATGCGGACTACCTGCACCTGGACAGAAAGACCCTATGAAGCTTTATTGTTCCCTGGGATTGTCTTTGGGTTCTTCTTGCGCAGCTTAGGTGGAAGGCGAAGAAGGCTCCCTCTCGGGGGGGCCTGAGCCACCAGTGAGATACTACTCTGGAAGAGCTAGAATTCTAACCTTGTGTCAGGACCTACGGGCCAAGGGGGTTTTTATAGTTGATTAATTAAAGGTGGTGATATTTTTTCTTTTAGGTTTTAATTTTCCCAAGTAATGTTTAGTTTCTTTATTGAGGGGTTGACATTTTCAATGTGGCAATGGACAAAGATCATAAACCTTTTTTGGCTTTCTATCAATCAAGGTATGATTGGGTAATACTAAAAGTTAAATAGAAAACATCCTAAGAGAAATCGTGTGGTTCATTAGTATTCAAATGTGTTATTCTGACCATGGATGACTATAATGGAGAAAATTGATCTCTATGTAAATTTATTAAAGGTGATTAAGTGGTTGTACACACAGTTGTGATATTAATGGAAAATGAAAAAATAAATCCTTACTTAAGAATATGTAATCATGGTTTGTTGTACTCATATTTAAGAATATTTTAAAAGGACAATCATAACAACATTTTCACCAAGCCTTTCGATCCTCAAAAATATGCAAAATTATGGGATAATCTTGGTGTAATTAGTAGATTGACCATTAAGAGAGGGTGGTAAAGTAAATATTGAATTACAATGGTCAATTGGATATTAGACACATGCATTAATAAAGTCACTTTGACTTTAGATTCTTTTATGCTTTCATGTTTTATTTCACTTTAGTGTGCTTTTTTACTTATCCCACAGTCATAAAGTGGATTGACTCAACTAGCTTGTAACTCTTTATAAGAAAGCTTTTGCTTTCTCACTATTAATGTAATCACGGTTCTCTTTATGTGTTCGTGTTATCATTATATTGTATTAGAGCTCAACATTCTCGAAGCCATATCAAGAGTCTCGAGCCTTTGAAAGATAAGTTTTCCACTATTGTGACTTCAACAGTTTCAGAGTTGTATCAAGAGTCTTAGGCCTTTGAAAGACACAATTTCCACTCTTGCAACTTCAACGGTTTGGGTGCCATGGAGTCTATGTGAGTATGAAGACCTAGGGACTGTTGTTGGGGGAGACTAATCGAGGGATCGTCAATGTGACACATCAAAGAGCCAAATGGTTTTGGTCATTCGAAACCATGATCATTTTAGAGGATTTTGGAGCAGATTCAATCTATTCTTACTTCTAGTGATGCCTAGATTTACAGATCCAAAATAATTGGTGGTTGATTTATTGTTTTTCAACAAATCCAAGTAGAAATTCATTGATTTGGTGTTGGTTGCTAGCATGTATGTCAAGATTTGTGTGATTTTCAGTTGTTTAAGAGTAGATATGTGGTTTGTTAGGTTGCTTTTGAACATATTTGGCAAAATATGTGTATTTTTGGGCAATTGTTTTAGAAATATGTGTGTTTTTCAGTGACACATGGCTACTACAACAGTTTAGAACCAATATATGGGCGTTCTTACTCCAGGATTGCAGATCGAGGGAGGGAAGAACATGTATTTTTCTCTGTTTCAACATATTTTTCTGCAATTTTTACTTGTATCTATGATCCCTTTACACAACATCACGCTAGAAGGAAACCACAGGTTCTTTGGAAAGAATTACAATGCATGTAAACAATGTGTGTTGGTCTTTTTTAGTATAAGTGTTTGGTTGTTATTATCCTAGGTCATGATACCCGACCACAAGTTGTGGGTAAAGACCAAGACAAGTTTTACGAGAGAGATAAAGAAGTAGTAATGATGCTTAAGTTGTTCGTGACAAATGAAATGCTTCATGAGGTCTAGACAAGGAAGATTTCAATAGAGATTTGGAAGCATTTGAAAGAATTGCAAGAGACTTCAAACAAGGGTAGAACCTTCTTCAAGAAGAATACGTTCTATTTTTCGTTCACAATGGACATTGAGAGTGCATCATTACAAGAGCATTTACTCAAGATCAAGGATACCAGAGAGCAATTTTCCACCATTGATCAGAAGATGGAAGAGGAGTACAAGGTGGTAATCATGATGAAAATCTTACTAAACGACTACGAGCACTTTATTAAGACATAAAAACATTACCATTATGAACATTGATCTGAAGTTTGATGAGCTATTAAATACGCTCTTACATCAAGATAGATGAAAGAAAATATTTAGTAGCAACAATGAAACAAAGGGTTTAGAACATGCCTTTGCAATTAATGTGAAGGGAAAAGACAAATGGGAAAGATGAAAGGTCAAGGCAGTGGTGAAGATGCATTCAAGAACCTGAAGACCATCACTTGTCACTATTGTGGCAAGGTCAGCCATGAAGAAGCATTGCATAAAGAGGTTGGCTAATTAGAAGACTAACCAAGGAGAGCCTTAGCAGAAGGCTCATGTCGTAGAGCATATAGAGGAGAAGGAGTTAGGCTTATTTGCATTCATGGCCAAGAAGCAAGTAGATCAACTCGGGTCATCCACTTCGTACATTGATTCAGGTGCATCATGAAACTTCACCAACATGCGTGACTTGTTCATGGAGTATAATGCATGTTCCTCAAAGGATTCAATGATCTTCAATGGTGGTGCAGAGTAGACATTAGTTGGAAAAGGGAAATGTGATATTTCCTTTGGAGGAAAAACATTGATTTTTCTCAATGTGTATTATGTGCTAGGTATGGAGCTTAATCTACTTTCAGTGATTATGAAGCATTGTTGCCATCTATATGTCAATTTTAGTAATAAAAAATGCTATATAGTTGAACAAGTGACCAAGAAGACTATTTTTGTTGGTGTGGAGGATTATGGACTGTTTAGATAGGTTGATATTGAACAAATCAAGGAGCAAGAATTAACAACCAAGAGTGCATCAAACATCACAACACTTTGGCATCAACATATGGGCACCTTAACTTGACCTACCTCTCTTAGTTGTCTCGAGAGAATCTAGTAGATGGACTTTCTAATATTCAACAGTAGATTCAAGGTGTGTGTAGAGCTTTCCAAGCAAGGAAGCAATGCAAGGCATCATTTGATGAAGGATAATCTTGGAGAGAGAAGAGATTCCTTAAATTGTTTCATGCAAATGTTTGTGGACAAATGTATATGCCATTCATCATCGATGCCAAGTATTGCCTGTAGATTTTAACCTTGTACAATATTATACTGCAAACAGATTTTCAATAAAAGAACAAAAAATATACAATGGAAAATACAAACATTACACAGATACTTTTCCCCTGGAAACCAAAAACCGAGAAAACCAACATATTCTATATTCATTCATATCATAGATTGTTTACAATACAATATACATATAGGAGCCAACGACATCCAAAACCCTAACCCAATGACCTGGATTAGTCAACAACCCTAATTCCTTAACCGAAAATAGAAAACCATCGGCAAAAAACCATGTGCCAAAAAAACCGCCCAACAATGGACACAGAAATCGAGGCGACACAAAAAAAAATGAGGCAAAAAATGCAACACGTTTCCCCAGGAAAATTTTTTTCTCAAGGGCACTACCCTTGAACTCCCACATAGGGGGTATTTCCCCCCCTCAAACCCCCTTTCACGCCCGACGTTACTGCTAGTCATGCAAAGAATATAACACAAACCCAACATCCTCCCACTTGTTGTTTTCTTTGCATACAGGGGGTTACAGTGTTACATAGTCAACGATCCAGGGCAACAATGCCAATAAATCCTCTACACCAAAAGAACTTGTTAGTGGTTAATGAATCTGCAACATTCTTCAAAGTGTCCACCTTCATCAGCAACACTTTGTTTTCTTTAACCATGTCTCTCAGAAAGTGATATTGAACATTAATATGCTTTGTCTTTGAATGATAAGTTGGGTTCTTCGCCATAAAAATTGCACTTTGACTGTCACAATCTATCCTTACAGCTTGTTGTACTAACCCAATACCTGAGCACAATATTTGTAACCATATTGCTTCCTTGCTTGCACAAGTGGCTGCCATGTATTCAACTTTTGTAGTTGAAAGTGCCACTACAGACTGTCTTTTGCTCATCCAACTAATCACTCCTCCAAACAGGTTAAACACATACCCGCTTGTATATCTCCTACGATCCAGATCTCCAACCCAGTCTGCATCCACAAAACCATGTATGTCCAACACTCTGTCTAATCCTAGTGTTCCTTGGTAGCACAATCCATAGCTAGCAGTGCCATGCAAATACCTGAAAACCCTTTTTACTGTTGTCCAATGCTCCTTCCCTAGTTTTGACATATACCTACTCAAAACTCCCACTACATGTGCAATGTCAATTCTAGTACAAACCATTACATACATCAAACTACCAACTGCACTTATGTATGGAACACGAGACATGTCCTCCTCCTCTTCCTCTGTCTTTGAACACTGATATGCAGATAACTTTACACCAACAGGAATATGGACCTTGATCGGTTTACATTCTTGCATATTAAACCTCTGCAATATTGTCTCAACATATTTTCTCTGATTTAACTAGAGTTTCCTATTTTCCCAATCTCTTTTAATTTCCATGCCCAAAATGAAATTTACAGCACCGAGATCCTTCATGTCAAATTTAGAGTACAACTGAGTTTTCACATTCTAGATAATCTCCTTGTTGTTTCCTATCAACAACATGTCATCCACATACAAGACCAATTAAATCAAATGATCACCAATTAATTTAAAATACACACAATGATCCTCTTTGCTTCGTGTGAAGCCAAGTCCCAGCATATAAGTATCAAATTTTTGATACCACATCCTTGGTGATTGTTTTAAACCATACAGGGACTTTTTCAGCTTGCATACAAGCTCCTTCTTTCCCTTCAGAGCAAAGCCTTTTGGCTACTTCATATAGATTTTTTCTTCCAGATCCCCATTTAGGAATATTGTCTTCACATCCATCTGTTCTACTTCAAAATCAAATGCAACAACAACAGATAACAAAAATCTAATAGAAGTTAACTTGGCAATAGGAGAAAAAATCTCACCAAAATCAATTCCCTCAACTTGGGAATAACCCTTTGCTACTAACCGAGCTTTGTATTTCTCCACTTTGCCTTTTGCATTCAACTTCTTTTTCAATACCCATTTTCTTCCAATGGGATTTCTTCTAGTCAACAACTCCACTAGATCCATAGCCTCATTCTTATCCAAGGTTGTCATTTCTTCAACCATGGCCTTTCTCCAGAGTTTTCCATCCTCTGAATCCATTGCTTCCCTAACAGTTCTAGGATCATCATCAGTAATAGACAAAGCAAAATTTGAACGAAAATTTGATGGAGTATACCTTTCCGGTAGACTTCTTTCTCGCACCGATCTTCTCAATATTGGAGTACGATGATATTCTTCTTCTTATTCATGTTCTTCTGTAGAGTCTAATTCATCATCCTTTGGCTCAAACTCTATTTTCTTTGGTTCTTTCTTACTTGGTAGGACTTCATGTTTAACAACATCCTTCATTTCTCTAAATACCACATCTCAGCCATACACAACCTTCTTAGTTTCTAGGTTCCAAAGCTTATAACCTTTGAGACCATCTTTATACCCAATAAAGATACACTTTTTAGCCTTCTTATCTAGCTTACTCATGTTTTCCTTTGGAACATGAACATAGGCCTCACAACCAAATACCTTAAGATGTGTGAAAGAAGGTTTCTTACCAGTCCATACCTCTTGTGGAGTCTTGTCATCTAGTACTGATGAGGGTGATCTGTTGACCAGGTAACATGCAGTACCGACTGCCTCTACCCAAAATTCTTGCCCTAACTCAACACCACTGAGCATGCACCTTGATTTTTCCACCAGCGCCTTGTTCATCCTTTCTGCAACTCCATTCTATTGAGGTGTATATGGAGTGGTGTTCTTCCTTACTATACCACACTTCTTACAAAATTATTCAAATTCATTATCGCAGAACTATCCGCCATTATCTGTCCTCGACACCTTAATTATTTTTTATGTTTGATTCTCAACAAGAGCCTTAAACTCTTTAAACCTATCAAAGACTTCATATTTCTTCCTCGAGAAATATATCCAAGTATTCCTTGAGAAGTCATCTATAAATGAGACATAGCACATATTTTCCCAATGATGGAACCGACACAGGTCCAAATACCTCACTGTGAACTAGCTGTAAAATTCCTTCTGCCCTCGTTGCAACAGAGGGGAATCTTACCCGATTCTACTTCCCATATACACAATGTTCACATAAATCAAAATCCAAAGAGCAATTAGACATACCTTCAACCATACCTTTATCATGTAGTATTCGAAGACCCTTCTCTCTGATATGCCCCAGTCTTTGATGCCACAACATAACATTTTCTCCAAAGACTATATGAGTTCTTTCTTCTTCAACTCCAATATTAGGAAGAATGAAACTATTACACCCATCACTAATAGTGCTTCCTTGCAGCTTATAGAAAGTTCCAAACCAAACTCCCTTCAACAACACCATTGCTCCTCGAACCATCCCGCACTTTTCCTTTTCAAATATTGTTTTTACCCCTGCATCATCCATTTTGCTGACATAAATCAAATTTATGGCCAATCCTGGGATGTGTAGAACACCAAGTAGTGTTCTAATCCTTCCATCTATATGCCTCAACTTGACTTTTCCTCGTCCAATGATTCTGGTTGTCGAGTCATCACCTAGGAAAACATTACCTCCATCATACCTTTCATATTCACATAACCACTCCCTGTGGGGAGTCATATGAAAGGATGCACCTGAGTCAACCAACCATGCCTCATGATCTGCATGTGTGCTTGAAGAATCCAAGTACACATCCCCTCCTTCGTCCTTGGAGGTATTTTCTTTTGTAGAAGGAGCTTCTTCAGATCCCTTCTTTTTCTCAACTTTGGATCTACACTGCTTCTTGTAGTGCCCTTCTTTTCCGCATCTTCAACATACCTTTACAAACTTTCCAAGAGATTTAGATCTACCCTTAGACTTAGATCTATTTCTTTCATGGGAGCGTCCTCTTGCAAATAATGCATCCGTGCTCTGTCCTTCCATGTCCTTTCGTCTCATCTCCTTCGACAACAAGGATGAGACCGCCTCACCAAACTTCAAGGCAGTTTTATTACTACCTATGGCCATAACTAGACTATCCCACGAGTCTGGTAAAGAGCACGGTAAACTGATACACTTATCTTCATCTGAAATTTTAATATCAACATATACTAACTGACTTACCACAGTATTGAAGGCATTCAAATGCTTTTCCACCGAGTCTCCATCTCTCATCCTCGGGTTATACAACTTCTTTCTCATGAATAGTTTATTTACTAGGGACTTAGACTGATACAACGTATCCCATAAATCCTTGGTTGTAGCTTCCTCTGACACATTCAGTAATACTGAATCTGAGAGACACAGTCGGATTGTGCTCTTCGTCTTCCGATCCAACTTTTTTCCAGTTATCTGTTGAAGTTCCTGTAGTTGCAGTACCTAGATCTACTGATCTCTTTCCACCAATAGATCTTCCATCTTGAGATTCCAAAGCTCAAAAATTTTCCCATTAAACTTCTCTATCTCCATTTTTGAACTACTTGCCATTTCTCTTCACCTGAAGAATCAATACCGCAAATCTCCCACTATAACAAGGCTTATCACAGTCTTGAACTAAACCCTTGACCACAAAGGCGTCCCCCTGAAGCCAATAATTGCTTTGATACCGAATGTAGATTTTAACCTTGTACACTATTATATTGCAAACATATTTTCAATGAAGGAATAGAAAAGATACAATGGAAAATACAAACATTACACAGAGACTTTTCCCCTGGAAACCAAAAATCGAGAAACCCAACATGTTCTATATTCATTCATATCATACATTGTTTACAATACAATATACATATAGGAACAAGTGACATCCTAAACCCTAACTCAATGACATGGATTAGTCAACAACCCTAATTCCTTAACTGGAAATAGAAAACCATCGGCAAAAAACCATGTGCCGAAAAAACCGCCCAACAATGGAGATGACAAACGAGGCAAAAAAGGAGACATGTTTCCCGAAGAATTTTTTTTTTATCGAGGGCACTGCCCCTAAACCCCCGCACTAGGTCTGGGACATTACCACTCCTTGGTCTGATAATGTTGGGGAATTCTATTCCAAAGAGTTCAATAACTTTTGTGCTAAACATGGGATTAAAAGACAATTCACTACACCCTATAATCAACAACATAATCGAGTGATTGAGAGGTTGAACTGCACAATCACAAAGATGGTCAGGCGTATGTTGTAGAGCAAGTGTGTTCCAAATAGGTATTGAGTTGAGGAAGTGTTCACAACAATATACCCACTGAATAGATCTCCAACAGTAGTGGTTAAGCATAAGACTCAAAGGAAGATGGTTTGGGAGGAAGCCCATATTTAGTCATCTTAAGGTATTTAGTTCTACTTCTTATGCATGGATTCCATATATGAAGAGAACCAAGTTAGACTTGAAAAGCAAGAAAATGATGATCATAGGGTACCATGACAGTCATAAAGCCCACATATTGGTTGATGTTAACACAAATTAGTTGAGCTTTAACAAATATGTCATAGTTGATGATGAAGTTGGACCTTTCCATACTTCTTTAGAGATGAAAATCCCCAAAAAATGGCTTGTTGCGGCTTAGGATTCAAGTATAAAGCTTCAAGAAAATCCACCTAAAAGGAGGGGGGAATTCTAAGCATGATGAGATTTTAGGATCCAATACAAGTAGCCTAGATCATGGTGACAACTTTGGTAGGGAAAATCCCAAGAAAATACCAAAGTAATGGAACAACGCCATTGGAGATGTTTGGACAGATGAAATGATCAAGGGGCGATCATTGAGAAATAAGAGAAAGAAACCTAATATGGTAAACTTTTATCTAATGGCCAATGTTCAGGAAGTATATGAGCCAAAGGTGTTTGAGGAGGAAAAAGGGAGACATGAATAGGAGAAGGCCATAACAATCGAACATGAGATTTTGGTGAGAAATAAAACTTGGGTTCTCATAGCTCTTCCACCAAGGAAGAAATCCATTGGCTACAAATGGGTGTACAAGGTCAAGTACAAGGCAGATGGCGCTCTTGACAAGTACAAGGCATGGTTGGTTGCAAAAAGGTTCTCTCAGTGAAAGCTCATTGCCTATGAAGAGAAATTTTCTCCTACAACAAAGATGAGCACCATCTCATTAGTTCTAGCCATGGAAACACAATTTGGTTGGAAGGTCCATCATATGGATGTGAACAGTGCCTTCCTCAATGGAGATTAGGAGGAAGAGGTCTACATGTATCAATCAGAGGGTTTTCAGGTTCCAGGGAAGGAGCATCTTGTTTGAAAATGTAAGAAGGTTGTATATGGCCTGAAGCAAGCACCTCGGAGATGGTAAATTAGGATTGACATGGACTTGGATGAACATGGGTTCCAACATAGCCTTTCAAATCCAAATCTATACATTAAAGGCATTGAAAATGATATCATTATATTGGTCATTTATGTATATGACATCACTATTGTTGAAATATTGTAACTGCGAAGAATATTCTAATTATAATTGAGTTATTTTTATATAGACCAAATCCCCTTTTGTGAATTGATCATGTCGGACTTTGTATAAGACCAAATCCCCTTTTGTGGATTGGTCAAACCATCGTTATATGGTGTTGTTTGTAAAGTCAACCACTAGGGCTAATTAAAGTGGTTTTAACCACTAGTTGAAGAAGTCGGCCCAGCTTGGTGAAGAGACACAACCCTAGCACCTCCCAACTAGTATAAATAAGCGAGGATGGTGCACCACTTACTCACTCACTCAAGTCACTCATCTAGTGTGCAAGTTTTGAGGGAAGCTGCAGTTAGAAGAAGGAGAAGAGAGAGGCGCATGCTTGTTCTTGGATATTTTTGGTGGTTTGGAATTTTATCTTGGCATTGTATTGACAATCTATATTAAGGAAGTTTTTGTTGGGTTTTCTCCCCATGAGGGTTTCCCAGGATAAAATGTTGTGTACCTTGTGATTGTGTTTCTCTCAGTGATCTTGCTTATGCTATTATTGTATAGTAAATCGAAAAGAACTTAATAACAACTCTAAATTTAACAACTATTATAGGTAGTGAGGCAAGTGTTATTGAATAAATCAAAACTAATATGTGTAAATATTTTGACATTATTGATCTAGGCCTCCTAGATTACTGTCTAGGTGTAGAATTTTGGCAAATAGGTAGCAACATTTCTGTCTCACAAACAAAACATTTTAGGAGTTTGCTTGCTAGGTTCAAAATGACAGATTGCAAAATGTCATCTACACCTATGGAGAAAGGGTTGAAGTTTTCAGCCAAGACCAATTCTAAGGTAGTTAATGAGTTAGTCTACATACAACTAGTGGGGAACTTGATATATCTCAGAACCACTAGGCCTTATTTGAGTTACGATGTGAGCTTCATTTCCATATTTGCATTGGACTGCAAAAAAAAGAGTGTTGAGATATGTGAAAGGGACACTTTACTTTGGCATCATATACAACAAAAACAAAGACCCTAGGCTATGTGGGTTTACAGATTCAAATTGGGAAACTTGTTCAGATGATAGAAAATCATCATCTGGATATGTTTTTAGCCTTGGCATGGGTGTAGTCACATGGACCAATAAGAAGCAACATGCAATATCCCTTTCATCGACATAAGGATAATACCGAGGAACAGTGAAAGGAGCTTGTGAGGTAGTTTGGCTCAAGAGGATGCTTTCAGACATGAATATGCAACAATCAGAGCAAATACCCCAACTATGTGACAATCAAGGGGTGCTTAAACTAGAATATATTCCAATCTTCCATGAGGGTACCAAACATATTGAGATACATTGCCACTTCATTAGACAACTTGTAGAGGATGGTTCTATTGAGCCATAGTATTGTCCCATAGAGGACCGAACTCCATACATTTTCACCAAGTCTTTGGGTCCTAAAAAATATGTAAAATATTGGGATAAAATTGGTGTAGTTAGGAGATTGACCATTAAGGGAGGATGTTAAAGTAAATATTATATTATAATGGTCAATTAGATATTAAACTGATCCAGGTGGATATCGGTGGCCACCCACCTATTCCATTGGCTCAAAGAACAGTTTTCATTTTGGCAATTTTTTACAGTTTTTCGGGTCCCAAACTTTTGGGGCCGTTTTGAGGCCTTAAACATCTTTTTTGGGCTCGACATCGCCTATCAACTACTCGAAAGTAGATGCTTTGCGAATGAGCATAGCCTTCACATCTCTTCTCATAAATAAACTGCCACCATTCGAGCAAGTTTGTTTTAGTCTACATTTTTACAGTTTTAGTAGGTTCTCTTTATTAATAGAAGTCAAGTTTTATTGTATCTCTATCTGTTTCTTTGTTATACATCTGTATTTCATTTTGTTCCATTTATAAATCCAGATCAGCGACATTAGAGTGGTATGCTCTTTATTTCTTTCTCTATGCATGTCCCCAACGAGGTCAGGGTACAAAGAGTTGGAACTTGAGCCCTTTCAATACCATCCCCACCAATCACGGCGACCTCCCATGGCTAAAGAAAAGAGATACGATGGAGCATGAGATCCTTTTAAACTCTTGCTTAGGGAAGCCATCGCGCGACAAAGGATTGAGATGATGGATATATTTGCATAGATCCTTCGACGACTACCAACAAACGACACATCTTAATCAAGCGACCACTTTGGAGGCACCGCCCCCTTCAAGGTACAAGTAAATTTTGATATCCCCTTATTTGAAGGCCAAATAGATGTGGATGTTGTAGATAAATGGTTGAATCTACTAGAAGGGTATTTTTCATTCCATATTTTTTCCAATAGAGAAAAGATTACATTTGCACTCCTTAAGGCTGTCCCCCAATGTCAAGGATTGGTGGGAGACTTAATGTGAGCAAAAGGACGCTGCAGAATTTGAAATATTTTTTATCACACCCACTTGGGATTCTTTCAAGGATGTTATTAAGGAACAATACTACCTTGTTGGAAGCTACGATGACCAGTATATGAAATGGACCACATTGTGACAGGAAAGGGACTAGACAGTACCAGAGTTGACAAATATGTTCCATACCTTGCTTACCAAATTGGGTATCAAAGACTCTGAACGAAATATGGTGCTTAAGTACCGCTATTGTCTGCATAGATACATCCAAACAAAAATGGAGTTTATGGACATATCATCAAAGGGAGCAACTTATCAATATGTTGTCAAAATTGAGCAGAAAGTTAAACAAAAGAAGCAGGGGTTTGGATCTGCAAATTCCTCACAAAAGAAGCATGGAAAAGGTGACCCCAACCCACAAAACAAAAGATAAAGCAAGGATGGACCCCCTCAAGACAACCAGTCCAAGCCACAAACAAAGAAGAGTAATGAGAAGACAAAGAAAGACATTGGGAAGTGGTGTGAATTCCATAAAATCCCTTGGCATAACATTGATGAATGTTGCTCGAAGCAGTCGTTGGTGGCCGAGCTGAAAGCATCAGAGTCCAAGGCAGGTTCCGACTCTAAATCAGATCCATAGAAGGGGAAGCAGATCATTGATGCAAAACCCAGTGCCACTGTCGCTACCACCAAGGTCCATACAAGTGAATAAGAAGAATCGGAGGAAGGTGAACACCTTTTTCACTCGCAAATGTGGGTGAAGGGTGCTCCACTGCATTTCATTGTCGATAGCGGAAGTAAAAAGAACCTTATCTTAGCAGAGGTCGTCAAGCGATTGTACATGCCAATGACAACACACCTGCATCCCTACACCACTGGGTGGCTCCATGAAGGAAGAGTATTTGCGTTAGCCAACAATGTCATCTGCCCTATGACATCAAGCCCTTCAAGGATGAGGTATTGTGTGATATTACCCCCCTCGAAGTTTGTGATGTTCTCTTAGGCCAACCATACTTGTGAAAATGACAAGTTGTATATGAGTCTATACCTCGCAATGTTATTATTACTTTGGTTAGACAATTGTATAGGATACCAGAGGTAGCTCCACCTACCACCATTTCTTTGATCTCTGCCAAACAATGTTAGAAGGTCATTTCCAAGACAAGGAAATTTGTCTTCTTCATGATTCACTCTCAAAGTGAACAAAAGGTTGCAACCACATCCATGGCCTTTGCACAGGGCCTCTCCACGCAATATAAGCACGTGGACAAGATTATGGAAGGATACAAAGACCTCTTCTCCTTACCCATCAGGGTGTCGCTGCACTGTTATGTCAAGCATTCAAACGATATAACCCACAGTGCATCTCTATCCAATGGGCCAGTCTATCGCCACTCTTTGATGTAAAATGAGGAAATCAAACGACATATCCAAGAGCTGCTTCAAAAGGGGAACATCCGACCCAATGCCTCACCTTGTAGGAGCCCAATTGTACTCGTGCATAAGATAGATGGGTCTTGGCGACTTTGCATTGATTACATGGCACTAAACAAAATCATAGTCAAGAATCGATACCTAATTCCCCAAATTGGCGACCTTCTTGACCAACTAAAGGAAGCCAATTTTTTTGGTAAGATTGACCTGAATTCTGGATTCCACTAGGTCCCAATAGAATATGTTGATGCATGGAAGACTGCTTTCAAGTCCAAAGGTCTTTTTGAATGGCTAGTCATGCCCTTTGGTTTGACAAATGCTCCAGTAACTTTCATGAGATTGATGAATGATATATTGTGGCCTTTCACCAATTCTTTTGTGGTGGTATATATGAATGATATCCTCATCTTCAACAAGAATTGGGCAGAACACTTGTAGCATATTCAATAGGTCCTTCACACTCTACAACAACACAAGCTACATGCTAACTTGGAAAAATGATCCTTCGGCTTGAACATGGTCAAATACCTAGGCTACATTGTTGATGAGCATGGTGTGCATGTGGATCCAACCAAGGTCCAAGTCATTCATGACTAGCCATCCTCGACCACACTAACCGAGCTTCAAAGTTTCTTAGGACTTGCCAACTTCTATCGCATGTTCATGTTGGGATTCTCTGTTATTTCATGGGCCCTCAGCCAAGTGACCAAGGATGGTGGCAAGGTAAATTTTGTGTGGGGGAATCCCCAACAAAAAACATTCGATGATCAGAAAAATTGCTCGTGATCAACTCTAATACTCTCCTTACCCGATTTGCAACAATAGTCTTAGACCGATGCCTTAGAATATGCTGTGGGTGCAGTTCTCACTCAACATGATCATCCAGTGGCGTATCATAGTGAGACACCATCAAATGTCGTTTGTAAGTGTTGGCGATGGAAGTCACTCCTGGATTGCAGCAGGAGTAGAGCTCGATGCCCATCAGTTTTTATGTCACGGTAGTTTTAATGGGTGATCAAGTGGGTAGAGACTCGGGAAGATATCACTCAAACTCAGGGACTGGGTCCGGCATGCGAGGAACAAAGGAGGTCTTGATCTAACTTCAGTCAGTGGGTTGATTTGAAAATGAGCAGGTTGAAGACTTGGTGAGAGGAGTGGACAAACTACCTCAGGCAACAGGCCTTTCAGTAATTTGTAGAAGAAAAACTCTGAATGCGAGATCCTCTGGTTCAAATTTTCGAGAAACTGAAAGGGGGGACTTGACTGGATTCTCCAATTCCAAGTCGTTCAGTGCTAAGAAAATCACAGGGACCGATTAGAAACAATGCAACTGTTACAGTGATCAAACTCTACATCATCCTATAACAATTACAACTCGACTGGATTCTCCAATTCCAAGCCGTTCTAATACAGTGTGAACAAAGACGCGAAAGAAAAACTGGCATTCATCAGACAAGAAGTCTCAAGAGTCCAGACATAACCAGGAAAACAATGCTTCATTAAAGTTTACCACCGGGAGCCTTGCTCAACCATCGATCCATTACAAAATACAAAGACTGAGTTTATATACTCAGAGAAAAAATGCCTAACATCGGCGCGCTCAGTTATCCAGGCTTGGTGTCCCTTCAGCCAAATTCGGACGGGTGTTCTTTGTCAGACGCCACCTTAACTGTGCATGGCTCCTGCAAGGGGAGTAGTTGATACATTAAGTGTCGAGCTAGCATGTGCATATTTCCTCCAGCTGGTTGAGGACTTGACATGGCTTCTTTTAGAAAAATGGGTACACAAGACCCTCTCAAGTAGACCGCTTGCCAGATTATCCATACTTTGCACTTAATGCCTGAGGAGAGGTTTCGACCACCCCTTCTCTACTTCATTTACTCCAGGCGAAAACCAGGATCGAAGTCAGATCAGATGACGCATGGAGATCACGATGATCCTTTCGACGACTAGACTCGACGCCTTCGGCCCCTTTTTGCAGAACTCCTTTCTTCCCCAAGTGACCACGGGCTGTGACCCTATGTCTATTCCCAAAACGCTTTTGGCGTTCGCAAATGGAAGGAGTTAATCCTTTCTTATTCACATCTGCGATGACCGAAACGCCGAGATGGCCTAATTGGGCGCCATGCGTCCTTCTCAGATCTGACGGTCCTGAACTTATTCGGTGATGTTGTGGGCCCGGGTCCTAGACACTTTCGGCATTTCGGGATTTGTGGTTTCAAAATGTGAAATGACGAGGAGTGCTTACCCCTCGAACTCCCGAATGCCGACATGGAACGGGTGCGCGCCGCGTGTCCCTAAGAGGTATGGTCGAGATAACATCCGCTATTTAGAAAGGGGCTGCTTTCAATCCCAGGATTGTTTGATGTGACCTGGGGCTAGGATCGTGGGCTTGGCTCCAAAGGTGCTTTCGACGTTTCGTCGATCGACGATTTCAACTGCAAAGAATGAGAAACTCTTCGTTTCCCAAAACAACAATCCCCGATAAGCCGACTGACTTCCACCTGTCTCAACTGGATCGGACTACCCAGAATTGCCTTGAACTACTGATGTTATCCTTCGTGCTAAAACCCGGGCAACTTGGCAGCCCCAAAATCCCGATGCACGTCGATCGGTTTTGTAGGTGGATCTCGGTCGTTGACATCAAAACTTTGCCTGCTCGCTTGACTTGTGATCGGAAAAGAGATTCTCCCGCGTTGCACTGGGGTGCTTCCCGTGTAACCTGTAGACCTGGGTATTTTTTAGCCCAAGACAAATAATGTCACTAACATTAGGCTGCACGGGGGATAGAGTCGTCCCTGTGATGCTCTAAGAACTCATTCTACAGTTTCAGTGCCTTGCTATTGGGCTATGGAGTCATTTATTAAGCCAAAAACAGAAAACAAAACAATATTTACAAAACAAAAGAAGTCGTCTACGGCTTACAAAAAACATTTTTTCAAGAAATGCCCATTCACTGGGCCATCAAAAACTTCTTTGCCTTCCAAATCCTGCAACCTGTAAGTGTTGTTTGAAAATACCTCAGATATCTTGAGAGGCCCAAACTAAGAGGGCATCAAACTTACTGTGTTTTCCCCTATCCTGCCTGGGTGCATCCCATTTGAGCACCAGATTGCCTAGCTCGAAATCTTTCTTTTTGCTCTTCCTGTTAAAGGTTTGCTTGATCTTCTGCTAATGATGGTAGGCCCTGTCCATGACCTGTTCCTTGATCTGTTGAACTTCCACCATCTGATGAATCCTTCTGACCATATGGTCAGGCTCTCCTTCAAGGTCCTGGAGGAATTTTGCCACGGATAAAGCGAGCTGAGTAGGGAAAACAACTTCTGTTCCATAAACAAGTTGAAAAGGTGATATGCCCAGAGACTTCTTTGTTTTCACCCGGTCGACCCATAGGGAAAATTTGAGCTTTGAATCCCAGGCCCTTTTATTGTCTTCCAATAATTTTTTGATGAGCTTGATCAGACTTTTATTGGAAGACTCCGCTAGTCCATTTCCTTGAGGATAATAGGGAGTAGAGTGGATCAGCGAAATCTCAAATT